>JAPPVO010000017.1:111980740-112511265 GCA_030407325.1 Camellia japonica | reverse complement strand
AAACACAAGACTCAAATGTGCACAGGGAGCCTGTTTCACCGGGTATTGTTTCCTACCTTTCTCATTTGTGATTCTCACATCACTCGCCCTCAAGCTCTGTTTTTTTCTGAAAAAGCCCTTTCTCACTTTTCCTCTCATCGCACATCTCTCTATTCTTCAATCTCTCATTTTTCAATCCCTCCCCTGGATGGTTGATGGATAAACAAGCAAGTTGTGGGCTCGTGCCTCTAGCATTCTGCTAGATTCTCATTCTGGTTCACAATAGTGAGTATCTCCCACAGAGGGTTGTGTTACAACTGGGTGTGTAGCAAATCTGCAGCTAACATCGGTTGATGATGCCCTGCTGGGGAGTTTGGACGTGGTTAGATCTGTCCAGATGAGGAAGTGGAAGATCTTGATCCATTCCGGTTTGTGCTTCGCACTTGGCTTGATACCTCGTTGCTTGGAGGATGAGAGAACTTTCAGCCCTTCGTTGTTAGCTTCAGTTGTGCCCTCTTCTGGCAGGTAGATTGCCCTTCTTGGCGAGTATGTTGAAAATGGGGAAAAGACAGGAAGCCTGACTCAACTGTGCCCCTAGTTCATCATTTTGACCATTTTTTGTTTTAAAACAATTTTGACCAACATGAAAGTTAGATTAACATGCTTATTCGATTTTTGATTTGAAATCATGCAAGTTAGGTTGCGAGCACTGAAAATTTCCCTTTTTCGGGTCCAAGAAATGGTCCAGTTTTGGAAAAGATAGAATAATTTTCGAGAAAATTAGTCAACCTTAGTAAAAATTCTCAAAAACTGCTTTGCAAAGGGCCAATGCTCAACAAGCACGGAACCTACTCTTGAGATGCACAACCTCGGACCATTAGCAATGGAAAATTGCCCCTTGTCTGAAGGACACTGCATGGCAACGGAAAGTTGCCCCTTGTTTGAAGTGACACCGCGACGTTTTGAATGGCAACGGAAAGTTGCCCCTTGTTTGGATAGCATCGCAGCGTACTTGTAGTCAGTCCTCAGAGCGACGAACACAACCAAACTCTCGGATACAGAGAAGACAAAGATGGCCAGAACCATTGCATGGACACAGTCGAACTTGAAGTGTTTATGGCTGGACTTCAGAATGAAGTTGCCTACGTATCCCAAACATGGGAATCAAGCCTTACGTAGTTCGGGGTTAGGTACACTCGGGTATTAACCTCCCTTTTTAGGCTCTAACTTTTGCCAAGGCGCCGTTGCAGGTTTTCGACCTTGCGAGCTTTGTGTTTTCTTTTCTTTTTCATTTTTTCATTTCTTCTTCTTTTTTTTCTTTTCTTTTTCTTTTCTTTTTTTTTTTTGCATTCTTCTTTTTTTTCTTTTCTTCTTTTTTTGCTTTTGTATTTTTCTTGCTCTAACTTTTGCTGGGTCGCCCTTCTGGTTTTCGACCCAGCGAGCCTCTCAAGGGTAAAAGTGTAGCTTGGTCCATGCCAAATGGTTGTAGGGTTTGAAAGCCATCCGTATGCAGGAGAGTGGCTGTTGATTGCAAGAAGACTCATCTTCGGCTCTTCGAGAACGTCTGACATCTTTGCCCCTAGTTTGAGGGGGGGCTTCTGATCTAGCTTCCAAGCCTTCTTGACGACATCTGATCTTCTTGATTTGACTTTCTTGCCTCTTGTTCGAGGGCTGCTTTAAATTGGGGCTCACAGGCCTCACGTTGTAGTATACGTAACCGTGAACATTCTGAGTTGAGTCCAAGGTTCGAAAAGAAGGGGTCGAGTCTCGAGGCTGAGAGCGATCCTAGCTGCACAATCTCAAGAGCGATTCCACACATGTCTTCGCAGGACCGCGCAAAACATTTTTTGAAAGTTTTTTAAGAAAGCGACAAATCGCTCGCGCTGAAGACAGTGTAGGAACCAATCTGGTCAAAGCTAGGGTCCTTCTCAGTACTCAACTAAACTAAGCATGATTTCATTCATTAAGGGCTTAGCACGCCTCTCTTTCTCTCAATTTGATCAAAGTTTTGCAAATCCCAAGGAATTCTTCCTCTTTGTTTCACCACAGTGTTCAAAAGTTTTGAAAAACTTAGGCCAGCAATGAATTCAAGGCACAGAAAAGACAGAGAGTTCTTAGTCAAATACGTCCATCTCATTTTAGAATTTCTGGCACAACTGGCACACGGCAGATAAAACACAAGAGTGTGAAAATCACTGCTGTTCCATTCAAATCTTCTGGTGTAACTGAGCTCCAAGGCAGAAAACAGACTCAAAAGAAAATGAAAAGACAAACACAAAACAAAAATGGTGATGTCCGAGGTAACACCCCCGGAATCACCCGACTCCTATATAACAGGACTGACTCGATACAACAAGACAGACCTTAACAAAAAGACTGACTCAAAACAAAGAGACAGACTCTAACACAAAACAATAGAACTGGCTCAATACCCAAGCCAGAAAGTACAAAAACTAGTATTTGCATACGGCTCAAAACAGTGCGTGCCATTCCCACGTCTGGAGTAAACTGAGACGCCCGCAGGTGGTTCATCCCTCGATCACATTCATTACTATCCCCCAAGTTCACTGATCCAGTGACGATAGACCTTATTGAGCTGGTGCGGTGATGACGTTGTTGTCAAACAAATCTTGTACATCATGGCGCAGACGAAAGCAGCTATCGGTCTCATGACCGTTTGTTGATGGTACGCCACAGTACTTAGTCCGGTTCATGCTTTGGAGGGAGAGGATCAGGTAAAGGCCGTTGTTCCAATGGTTTCAGATGTCCTTCCGGATTAAACCTCTAGAGCCTTTGACAAAGGCATATGAAGTGGGGTGAAAACCCTCTTGACTCGAGGTGGATATTTGGTTTTCTGTGAGCTACTTCCGGACGCACCGGTGAATGGGGTAGCTGTTTTTGATGTGGTGGTGGTGACCATGCCCACTTCAGAAGATCTTGCAGCTGTATCACCGCTGGTGGTCGCATTTGAACTGCGGGTAAATGCCCTCCTAGGCTGCTCCTTTTCCTGGTCAATAAGGCCTTGCTTTATAGCGTCCTCGATTTGTACCCCAACCTCATAGAGGTCTGCAAAGGTAGGTAGGGGGAGGACAATCATCTTCTGCATCAGCCTGGGTTGGAGATTGCGCACAATCATCCGTATCTGGTCCTTGTCGACCGGCTTGGTGGTCATCGAAGAAGCTTTGGCCCTCCAACGGGTTACAAAGTCAGAGAAGCCCTCTTTCGACTCTTGCCTGGTTGTCTCAAGATCACGGGTTGTGATCTCGATCTGGGTATTGTATGAATATTGTGCGACGAAGGCCTCGGACATCTCCTCCCAACATCGTTTCACTGAGTCCTCTAATTTGGCGTACCAGATGGCTGCGATACCCGACAGGGTCCTACTAAAAAGGGAGAGCTTCTGTAATCTTGTCAAGCCCATCGGGCGTAGAACATCTGAAAACAAACTCAAGTGGACCATGGGATCTCCCGATCCGTCAAAACGGTCGATGTGAGGCATCTTAAACCTGTCCGGCAATGTCGCAGCTGTGTCCGTGTATCCATCTTCAATGCCAGGGATGGTCTTGACTCCCTGGGATTTCTTAAACATTTTTTCCAACTTACTCAGCTTCAGCGCTGTGGGGTCCGCTTCGAACTCAAAGGGAGAGTCTGGTACATTGATAGGCGTGGGTGCCTTGGATAGTTGCGGTAGAATCGGGGGCGGAGCTGGCCCCGTTGGAAGGCCTGTATCCTCTTGGACATTTTGGACATTTGGCGTCTCCTCGGGTATCGGAACCCTTGGTGGAGGAGGAGCCTGATGCGAAGCAGATGCACCGGCTTGCTGCTCTAACCTGGCAATTGTCTCTGCCTGTTGGGCTATGACCACAGCCTGTTGCTTGGTGAATTCAGATTGACGAACAGCATCTTGCTGCATGGTTTTCATACTATCCTGGAGTTGGCGCACCATTTCTTCCAGACTCGACATATTGTCCTGATTCGACCGAGCAACCGGTATATATATGTCTGTAGTAGGCTTGGAAATCTCAACCCGACCGCTCAAAGATCACTGATCTGGTAGCTGTTGTACTGGTGGTCTGTACCTGACTGGCCCTCTCTCTGGCCCTGATTACCCTTGAACTGAGTCTCTGACCTGACAAAGTCTGTCAACACAAATCCAATGTACCTGGGGGATAGTGGAGCCTTCTGAAGCTACGATTCCAGGACTACCTAGCAAAAGAGAAAACAGACAGCATCTCAGCTCAACTTCACTGGAACGGATATGAGCAAAGCTGAACGACTGTATTCTATTACTGATCACTGTTCCCCGAAATCACTGCCCCTGGTGCCCTCAGGCCGGATACCTAGACTCGCAAACTGGTATATGCATTCCCTGTAGAGATACACTCTAAAAGCACATAACAGGTAAATGAGAGCCAATACACCCCTATGTTGGGGTAGGGTTTCCCTGTCCTATTTTGTCAGGAGCTAGGGTTTCACTACGCACGCAGCGGTTTCAAACAACCTAACATCGGGTAAGCAACCTGTCCTAGTTTGGAATGGTCACTACAGATTTCGATATGCACTAGGTCGAATGGTCGAAAAGGGTGCCCCGGTAAAACCGGGGTTTGTGTTCCCATACTGGCCTGACAAGACAAGCCTCCAGCAAACCGCTCAGGAATAGCAGATGGCCAACACGGTGTCCTAGGCGCACCAATGCACATGCAATGCAAAGAAACACATAAGTGTAGTCAAAACAGGATATCACGAGTTCGAGTCAAGCTCTCTAAATCCCCAGCAGAGTCGCCAGAAACTGTAGCACGCGCCCGTGGGCTTCGCTCTACAGTTCGGACTCCCTTTTGTGTGCTGCGGTTCTAATCTGAACCAAAGAGTCCACCTCTGGCAAATCGTTTTGAGAAAAACAGATTTTTGAAAAAGTAGTGCCAAACATGGACTGCTTTGCCAGATTACAGAGTCGCCACCTAAATATTTTTAAAATGGGAAATTTAGGAAACCCTGACTCGGTGCCGAAGGCCACGTGTCCGTCATCACCAAAGTGACTTGGCTCGGGAGCTTGGGTACGATCGGGGAAGGTCAGCTATGAGCACCCCCTTTCGCCCGGTCCGAAGACCGGCCTCTACTAACCATGATATCCGTTTTTGAAAACTTTACATGCTCTTATCCCAATTATTAACCTAGAATTACTATGTTATGCGCACAGCAAACAAGTATAGACTGGATTGCCTAATTTGGAAATAAACACTGCATATCGTTTTTGTCTCGAAAAACGTGTTGGTTTTTGCTACTCGAAAGTAGGCTAAAATACGGATTTCAATGAGTTGTTCCAACTCACGCAATCCAACCTCCACCCACAGGCATTCAAGCAGTAATATCACATAAGCATTTAGCCGCATGGCAGGCATACTGTCATGTTAACATTCACACGCATGCGACATGCTAAAGCATAAAACTTACATCGTACTCCGTGCCAAAACAAGAAACCAGTTAGCAAACATGCATGACCTAGTTCATGTTAAGTGGCTAATGCATCGCATACGGAATGTAATCTAGACAGGCTCGGCTATCCTAAGCATGGCACATGAAATGCAACAACTATCACGTATTCAATTTGGAATTGAAAGTACGATGCAGTTTGTATGATGTACCGAGCCCGGTGTATGTAAACAAATGCATGGATGCACGCATGCATTGCATAAGGTATGCTAAAATAAACGTGCCCTAATCTACCATCATAAGCGGGTAAATAAAAGGGATAGAAAGAAATGGGGGTTGGAAGACATACACCCACTCACACACACTTATTACAATTCGCCCTCGCACGGAGGGACCAAAATAATAATACAAATAATTAACTACGCAAGCTAATTAATTATTACAAATTCACTAAATTAATTAGACAAATAATTAATCTAATTAAAACAGTAAATGCCTCGGGAGGAGGGCCCAAATGCAGCGCGCGCTCGGAATTGGCTCGGAATCGCACTGTCATGCAAGTGTGCCTCTGTTTTCCCTGCTATCCTCCTCTGAAAATTGCCAAAGTCCCAGGAGTGCCTCTCAGGGCACTGGGGAGTACCACCGGCTGGGGTACAACACCACCGGCTGAAGAATGTGGCCACCGGCACTGAGTGAAGCTATCGGCTGCCAATTCACTGCCGGTCGGCACTAAACAGTGCCGGTCGGCACAAAATGCCTGCAAAACCTGTAACTCACAGCAGCAGAGGGCAACAAAATGCATGGCAATGTGATTCAAAGCATGTATGCACCGAACACAATCCTTATCATATTTTTGACTCAAAGGGGGATGTGCCTCGGTTCTCGGACCACCAATCACGCATTTCCATGCATGATGGCCCAAAGAACCGAGAGTGCAATTTTAATTTCAAATGCATGCAATGCAATCAAGCAAACAAGGGTGCCAAACCTCTATCATACTTCACTTCAAGAGGCCTAACATGCATGCGAATGTGATGCAACCCTAAGCATGTTATCTATCATGCAAAGTGAACAATGTAATGCACTTATGCAAGGCATACAAGCAAACATGCAAACCAATGGGGGATGGACTTATACATGAATTAGGCAACTCTAAAAGGCCCAAAAATCAGTAGCCAAAATGCCTAGTATGAGGGCTAAGCACACATGCACACATACACATGCAAAGGTACCAACACTTAGGCATGATGAAGCAAGCTTTAAGCACACTTAAAGGAAGCTAAACATGAACAACTAGCATGCATTATAAGGCTCTGAAATCATGTTATAAAAGGTGCCAAACCAAGTAAACAAGACAAGTAGTGCATGCTACACGCTCACACACCTAAGGCTAGCAAGCCAAAATGCAAGGTGACTATATAAGGCATGTCATGGATGGCCTAAACAACTAGAAACAGATCTTATACATGGAAAAACAAGCACATTTCCAGTTTATGACCATCCACAAAAACAAAAGCAAGATAGGCTAACAAAGCATGCAAACTTACGGTAAATAGAAGAGATTACAAAGCAAGTGCATGATAGAGTTACCAAACATGGTTGAGCCCTTCTTCAATGTTGAAGAAGGGCTCAAAATGAGCCTACTTACAGTTTATTACATGCTCAAAAACAGATTATACACCATCCAAATATACTATGTAAGAATCATGGCATACAAGGGGGTAAAGAGATAGGTGCTAGATGCAATCACCAAACAGCAAGGGGTCCTCAATCAAACATGAAGAGGACCCCAAAATAAGACTATTTGAAGTTTAGGTCGGAGCCCAAAAGTGCTTGCAAGCAAGGCTTAGATGTGAAGCAAGAAAAGGCTAGAAAGGGGAAGATGAAGCCTTACCCTTGAAGACCAGCAAACCAGCACCTCTTGGACCAAGTTTAGGTGCTCCCAAGCTCTGAAGAACAGCCCCAAGTCGCTGGAATGGATGTTGGAGGTGTTGTGCTATAGGTTGGTGAAGGAATGGCCCAAGAACTATGGAGTTTGGAGGTTGGATGAGAGAGATATATGGTTGTAGATATATATGTTAGATATATATATCTATTCTCTGGTTTTTTGCTTAGAAATTTCCAACCCTCATCAAAGGAGGAGAGGGCCTCCTTATATAAGCCAAGTAAAGCCAAGACTTAGTGGCTAAGTCATTCAAAAAGGGTCAAGGGGGGCCAAGGCTTACTCTAGAAGTTTGGACAGCTGGTAAGGCTTCTTGAGGAAGCCAAGACAAGGGGTCAAGGCTTCCCCAAGAAGCCTTGAGCAAAGGGTGCAAAGAAGGAGGCCAAAGGTGGTTAAAGGGTGCAAAATTGGCACATGTATGCACGTGGGTCGAGTTCTGTGCATCCCAGCTGGCACAGCTGGCATGCACCAAGCTTGGGGGGTGCAAAGGGGTCAAACCGGCCAGAAGATTCGATCATTGGTCAAAATAAAGTGCCGGTCGGCACTATTTAGTGCCGGTCGGCTAAATAGAGTGCCGATGGATGATTCCTTGGTCAAAATATGGCCGGTGGGTATGCAAATCGAAGCCCCGGAAGTTAGCTTTCCAACCGCGCAAACCTTGCATCAAAATTCCTTCTATGCAAAAAGTTATGCCCTTTTCCGTGAAGCCGCGCAGGCTTGATCCAACCGGACTGATCCCCTGCTTTAACCAGTCATATCTCCTCCACCCGGACTTGGATGTAGGAGATTCTTGAACCAAAAATGAAGCCCCGGAAGTCTTCTTTCAAATGGTGGTGGCCTCATAGCTTAACTCCAAGTATGCGGATGAATGGGCCTGATTCAGCGAGGGCTGCGCGACTCGCTTCTACCCGGATTCATGTCGAACTTCTCCCAAACCTATTTTCTTCCCTCTTCTCCTCTTTTCTTGAACTCCAAACCCTTAAACAAAGTGTTTGGAAAGTTTTGCCTCTCTTCTTGCCAAAGAAACTGAACCTGTGGCCTGCACATCTCTCAACATCGACCAAAACATCAGTCGCGCCCAAGTCTTCGGGGCGGTCAAAAATGGGGTGTCTACAATAGGCAACCACTTTCCCCTCTTGCATCAACACACAACCCAGACCCTCTCGTGAGGCATCACAATAGACTGCATAACCCAACCCTCTCTTCGGAATAATCAAGACTGGAGCGGTGGTCAGTCTAACCTTCAACTCCTGAAACGACTTTTCACAAGTCTCACTCCATACAAATTTGACTCCCTTCCGAGTCAATCTAGTCAACGGTGAAGCTAACCTGGAGAAATCTTTCACAAACCGACGGTAATACCCAGCTAATCCCAGAAAACTGCGGATCTCAAACACACTCTTAGGCTGTGCCCAATCTTGCACTGCCTCAGTCTTGGATGTATCAACAGACACCCCTTCCCCAGAAACTACATGGCCTAAGAACTTCACCTCTTCTAGCCAGAACTCACACTTCCCGAACTTAGCATAAAGCTTATGGGCTCTAAGTAACTCAAGCACCACTCTCAAGTGTGCCTCGTGCTCCTCCTCTGAAGGTGAATAAATCAGAATGTCGTCCACGAAGACGACTACAAAACGATCCAAGAATTCCCGGAAGATCCGGTTCATCAAATCCATAAACACTGCCGGTGCATTGGTGAGCCCAAACGGCATCACCAGAAACTCATAATGGCCATACCGCGTACGGAATGCCGTCTTAGGAATATCCTCCTCCCTGACTCTCAACTGATGATAACCCGATCTCAAATCTATCTTAGAGAAACAACGGGAACCCTTCAACTGGTCAAACAAATCATTAATACGGGGCATAGGATACTTATTCTTAACCGTAGCCCGATTCAATTTCCTGTAATCAATACACAATCTCAAAGCACCACCTTTCTTCTTAGCAAAGAGGGCCGGTGCTCCCCACGGCGAAACACTAGGACGGATATAGCCCTTATCTAACAACTCCTGGAGTTGAACCTTCAACTCAACTAACTCGGCTGGGGCAAAATGGTAAGGTGCCATAGAAATCGGCGCCGTGCCGGGCACTAAATCAATAGAGAACTCAATCTCTCGCTGAGGTGGCAAACTAACAAGATCCTCGGGAAAAACGTCCGAATACTCACAAACCACCCTCGGCAACACAATCTGGGTCTCATCACCCTCACTAATCGAAAGACTAGCAAGTAGACCACTAAGCTCACTCCGCCCTCGCGGATCATAACCCGGTGGCAAAACACTACCAACCCGATCTCCGAGAAAACGAAAACACTCCCCGTTCACGGTACAACAAGTGACCCTCTGACGGTAGCAATCAATAACTGCCCGGTATGACGACAACCAGTCCATACCCAAAATAACATCAAAGCCCTTCATGGGCATAACTACAAAAGAGAAAGGGATTCTATGATCATCGACCTCTATATCACAACCCCTAACACCTTGTTTCAAAATCAATTCACCCCCAAGAGGTGACACTACACAAATAGGAGACGCTAACTGTGCTAACTCCAACTCCAAAACAGATGCAAATGCAGCAGACACAAAGGAATGAGATGCACCCGTATCGATCAAAACACTAGCAACTGAATTGCAAAACAAGAAGGTACCTCTCACAACAGATGGAGCCGATACAGGATCCTGCGCGGTAACAGCATACACGCGCCCAGACGACCTCTGATCAACCTGCTCACCCCTCGGAGCATAAGACTGCTGCACAGACTGGGACGAAGAAGCCCCCTGATTGGCCCTCGAGGCCTGGACTGACTGAGCAGGCAGCTGACTCTGAGTCTGCCTCGAACCAGATGCACCAGATGTGCCACCCAACTGTGGGCAAAACCTCTTCATGTGCCCCGGCTGACCGCACTGAAAACAAGAGAGCGGCTGGCCTCTACCCTGACTCTGGCTCTGAGATCGAGCCGAAGAAGATGCTGCTCTCTGAACTCCTCCCCTCTGAGGACAAACTGGAGACTTGTGACCCAGCTGGCCACACTTGAAACAGGTAATGTCTCCCTGACTGCCTTTCCCAGAACTAGCACTCGGCACTGGAAAAGTGGATCTAGAAAAACTACTCTGAGGCTGCTGAGGAGTGAAACCTCTCTGCCTCCTGCCATCACTCTGGCCATCCTGACTCCTCTTGGAGCCTTTCTGCTTTTCCCCCTCTTCCTGCATCATAGTCTCGGTATGGGCTGCTGCATCAACCAATCGCCCAAAATCCCTAATCATAGATCCGACAACTCTCAACATGAGGCCACGCCTCAACTTCTTCTCAAACTCAATGCAACGACGTTCCTCAGTCGCCACCAACTCAGGTGCAAACCTGGACAAACTAGTGAATGCAGCCTCAAACTCGGCCACTGATAAACTGTTCTGCTCAAGATGGCGGAACTGATCTCTCAACTTCTCCTGAACAGCTGGAGACAGGTACTTCTCCTGAAAAGCATCAACAAAAGCCTTCCAAGTACCTCCAATACGACCCTTGGTGAACTTCCACCACTGACCCGCATCCCCCTTCAGCTGAAACGATGCTAAGGTCACCTTCAACCCCTCGTCTTCGATGCCAAGCATCTCAAACGTTTTCGTTGTCTGTTCGAGCCATTCGTCTGCCTTAAGCGGCTCGCTAGGATCACCTAAAAATTCGTCCGGGTGAGACCGGAAGAATTCCCTCTTCAGAAAAGAAGGTCCTGTATCTGCAGCAACAACAGCCTGGGCTGGATTCGCAGCCCTCAGAATATCAACTGACGCCTGAAATGCCCCGCTATCCCTTGGGCCAAAGCGCCCATAAACTGCTGTCCTACGGCTCGGCCACATTGGCCTGGCCAACACCCTCCTGAACTGCCGGAATTTCCTCCGGTATAGGCACTTCCTGCCTGGCCTGCCTACCACGCCTACCACGACCTCGTCCTCGTCCTGACATCCTAATAAAGGAAACAAAGACGTTAGCACTCTAAATAATGTGCCAAAATTATAACACTCACGTCCTAATACATTGGACAACAATAAATCACACCACGTAAGCACATAATCACATAAGCACCTACGAATTTCATTCCTGGATAATGATAGTCCCGAGGCGCCACTAAAGTTCCGGTTGGAAACAACATTGATCATGTGCCTTTCCAACAAGACTTTCAGAGACTCAAGGATCCAATCAATATCTAGAAACTACATTCCATACCCACATAGTCACATAAACATGTTATCATATAAGCATGTAAAATTACACTAAGTCTCTATCAAACGAGACGAACCCAATGTGATACTAATCACTTCCCACGTACCCAAAGTATTCAAACCCGGTACGCTCTGATACTAAGTTGTCACGCCCTCAAAAATAAACCCATAATACATAATATTAACATGCGGAATTATAAGGAAATAAAGTATCTTATTCCATTCATCAGAGTACCATGAAATAAAAACATCATAATAAATGCCCTACGGGCTTACATCTTGCCAAGCCAACACTTGGACACAATTTCATGAGTTCTAACTCAAAACAAATAAAGCCCTGGGCTTGAATGTTTACATAATTCAAATAAAACAACTAAAATAAATAAAACAGGTCTTCAAGTCCAAATCCTCACAAGCTAAGTCTTTGGAGGTAGTGAACCGCCTGAACCTGAAAATGAAGTTCCCATATAGGGTGAGCCACAGCCCAGTAGAAAAATACTAAACCAAGCATAAGAATTAACTAAAGCATTAGCATTTGATACATGGTTAACACAAGATATTCAATTTCCAATTTCATGACACGAATGTCTACATTGTCTATGACATATTGTCTATGACACCTTTCACTTTCCAATATTTATTCAACTTTCCAATTCTACCATTATGGCTCAGAACCTGGCCAACTATAAGAGTGATCCAGATATCACAAAATAAATGAGACTAAAGCTCAAACCACAACACTTCCATACTTCCAACTGATACACATTATATTGATGTATCATATCAACAACAAATAGAAATATTTCTATTATAATTAAGCACACACATAAGTGATGCTACTGGAGTCCATCCCCTATCTCCTCCCAAACAATAAAACACTTCAATATAATAAGCACACATAAATGATGCTAATGGAGTCCATCCCCTATCTCCTCCCAACTAAATCCGGTTTAGAGGTCCATCCCCTATCTTCCCCTAAACCGTGGAGTTCATCCCCTATCTCCTCCAAAACCAAAATCATATGCAACATAATCAATACTTGCCATATACAACACATAAATAATACACGAATGTTCTGTATTAACTCAACAGTCAAACAATTGACTCAATTTCAGTTATACCTAAGCCGCATGCAAGGTCTACAACAATCAATGGCTATCCTCCACCGATAGCCCAAAACAGTTATTTCTAAACAAGAAATAAATATAACAGTGAATGTAAATTCGACATTCTCATAGGTAAGTATTTAAACTACCCAACTATATCATTAATATCATAATTTCCCCAACTACATGAATTAAACCTAATTCCACATTTTCCCCTTAAATTAATTATACAAATTAATCTAAGCCAAAACCCTAAGGTTTCTCCAAAAATTACCAAACTACCCCCACATACCAAAATACCAACACTTAGGATTAAAACGTATAAATGGAGTAGGAAATCCCT
Organism: Camellia japonica; assembly: GCA_030407325.1. Lineage (NCBI taxonomy): Eukaryota > Viridiplantae > Streptophyta > Magnoliopsida > Ericales > Theaceae > Camellia > Camellia japonica. The sequence goes on along the minus strand of JAPPVO010000017.1, from coordinate 112,498,248 downwards.
ACCTCGAAGCAAGAACCTAAAAAGAAGAAGACGGAGATGATAGCCCAAACTCCAAAGTGCTCCAAATCAACAATTGCTCAGATTAAATGAAAGCCCTCACTCTCCTCTATCTTATTTGTAAAGCAACTAGGGTAAAAACACACCCTAACTAGATCAAACCTAGGAGAGAAGGTGAGTTTGGAGAGAGAATGGTCGTAACTAGGGTTTCTGGATCAAAAAATTATATAAAAAAAACGTTTTAAAACTGTTGCTGCGGATTTAAACTGGACAGGCTCGCTCGAGCGAAGACATGGTCGCTCGAGCGACCAGACACATAAATCCACGCTCGAGCGAAGAAAAGCTCGCTCGAGCCAAAAACTCGATGCTTCAGGTCTGCAACCCAGAAGCTCGCTCGAGCGACGAAATGCTCGCTCGAGCGAAGAACTCGAAAACATACACCTCGCTTGCTCGAGCGAAGGAAGCTCGCTCGAGCCAAGAAACACATCTCTCAGGTCTATGTACTGGACGCAAAGCTCGCTCGAGCCAAGGAAAGCTCGCTCGAGCGAAGAACCAAAAACGAAGACCTCGCTCGAGCGAAGAGAAGCTCGCTCGAGCGACCAAGCCAAAAACTGAACATGCAGACTTGGTTTCTAAACCCCACCAATCTGCAACCAACCTGCTAAACACATCCTATAACCCAAGAATAAAGAATTAAAGGACAACAACAACAAATATAACAGCGGAATCCACGGAACGCAAGTCCGAATACAATAATCAAATGGGAAAAAGACCGGGGTCGCTATACTTCTCCACTATAGGCTAATGTTGGTTGCATCATAATCTCTATCAGTTAATAAGTACAAAAAATGCCCTTTGCAAATGAGATTTTACATCCCACTCTTTTACCTCTTTTTAAGACTGATGATCTGGTTTATCATAAAGAAGACTTGTGGGAGAAGACAGGACTAGTTAGAGCCGGATTTAGCACGAAACTTGGCACACACGACCACCTAGGCACGAGAGACTTGTGGGAGAAGACGGGGCTCGAATCGAGTTCCCAGTTTGGGAGTTGGAGTCGGATTTCACTTTAGGCAAATTAGTTCCTTAAGAAACTTGAATTCGAGGTGTTAACGCCCCACAATCACCAAACGGCGTTGGTTTAGCACGAAACTTGGCACACACGACTGCCTGGGCACGAGAGACTTGTGGGAGAAGACGGGGATCGAATCGGGTTCCCGGTTTGGGAGTTGGAGTCGGATTTCACTTTAGGCAAACTAATTCCTTAAGAAACTTGAATTCGAGGAGTTAAGGCCCCAAAATCACCAAACAGCGTCGGTTTAGCACGAAACTTGGCACACACGATCTTCTAGGCACGAGAGACTTGTGGGAGAAGACGGGGCTCCAATCGGGTTCCCGGTTTGGGAGTTAGAGCCGGATTTCACTTTAGGCAAACTAGTTCTTTAAGAAACTTGAATTCGAGGTGTTAACGCCCCAAAATGACCAAACGGCGTCGGTTCAGCACGAAACTTGGCACACACGACCGCCTAGGCATGGGAGACTTGTGGGAGAAGACGGGGCTCGAATCGGGTTCCCGGTTTGGGAGTTAGAGCCGGATTTCACTTTAGGCAAACTAGTTCCTTAAGAAACTTGAATTCGAGGAGTTAATGTCCCAAATTCACCAATCGGCGTCGGTTGAGCACAAAACTTGGCATACACAACCTCCTAGGCACGAGAGACTTGTGGGAGAAGACGGGGCTCAAATCGGGTTCCCAGTTTGGGAGTTAGAGCCGGATTTCACTTTAGGAAAACTAGTTCCTTAAGAAACTTAAATTCGAGAAGTTAATGTCCCAAATTCACCAAACCGCGTCGGTTGAGCATGAAACTTGGCACACACGACCTCCTAGGCATGAGAGACTTGTGGGAGAAGACGGGGCTCGAATCGGGTTCCCGGTTTGGGAGTTAGAGCTGGATTTCACTTTAGGCAAACTAGTTCCTTAAGAAACTTGAATTTGAGAAGTTAATGCCCCAAATTCACCAATCGGCGTCGGTTGAGCACGAAACTTGGCACACACGACCTCCTAGGCACGAGAGACTTATGGGAGAAGACGGGGCTCGAATCGGGTTCCCGGTTTGGGAGTTAGAGCCGGATTTCACTTTAGGCAAACTAGTTCCTTAAGGAACTTGAATTCGAGGAGTTAATGCCCCAAATTCACCAATCGGCGTTGGTTGAGCACGAAACTTGGCACACACGACCTCCTAGGCACGAGAGACTTGTGGGAGAAGACGGGGCTCGAATCGGGTTCCCGGTTTGGGAGTTAGAGCCGGATTTCACTTTAGGCAAACTAGTTCCTTAAGAAACTTGAATTCGAGGAGTTAATGTCCCAAATTCACCAAACCGCGTCGGTTTAGGACGAAACTTGGCACACACGACTTCCTAGGCACGAGAGACTTGTGGGAGAAGACGGGGCTCGAATCGGGTTCCCGGTTTGGGAGTTAGAGCCGGATTTCACTTTAGGCAAACTAGTTCCTTAAGAAACTTGAATTCGAGGAGTTAATGCCCCAAATTCACCAATCGGCGTCGGTTGAGCACAAAACTTGGCACACACGACCTCCTAGGCACGAAAGACTTGTGGGGGAAGACGGGGCTCGAATCGGGTCCCCGGTTTGGGAGTTAGAGCCGGATTTCACTCTAGGCAAACTAATTTCTTAAGAAACTTAAATTCGACGTGTTAATGTCCCAAATTCACCAATCGGCGTCGGTTTAGCACGAAACTTGGCACACACGACCTCCTAGGCACGAGAGACTTGTGGGAGAAGACGGGGCTCGAATTGGGTTCCCGGTTTGGGAGTTAGAGTCGGATTTCGGTCTAGTCAAAATTCTTTACTAAACTATCTTTCTAATTATATAGTAGTTAATTTTTTATATTTTTCTGTAATTAAAATGTTAACACCATTATATTGTTATTAATTATTTTTATTTTATTTTTTTCAGATATTTCCTGAGTAGCAGCTTGCTTCATGTGGGATGTGGACATGTAAAGATTATGACCAACTTCTGTTTTTGTAACCCACGAAAGAATCAAGACGAAAACTTTTGGTTTTGATTTTGATTTTGATTTATGTTATTTAAATTTGTGAACAACATTATGTATGTATCATGTGACCAACATTATGTATTTTCATCATTTGCCAACTTTTGTTTATGTATGTATTTATATTATTATGTAATTTTTGGGTTTTTTTGTAGTTATTTTATGTATTTATATTATTATATCATTTGCCAACATTGCAGGTTATTTTTATATTTTTAATAATTGTAAAACAGGGTTTTTTTTTTTTTTTTTTTTTGAGACGGCAGCACACCCCGTTGCAAAAAAAAAAAAAAAAAAAAAAAAGGTGCCAGGCTTTTTGCGACGGCAGCAATACTGTCGCAAAAGGTATGAGATATATTTGAAAACAAGCTTTAGCGACGGTATAATTGCCGTCGCCAATAGTCATTAGCGACGGCTCAGGTTGCCGTCGCCAATAATCAAAAGCGACGACATTTTTTTAGCGACGACATTTTTGCCGTCGCAAAAAAACCCATTTTTTCATCCATTATTGGCGACAGAAAGTTGCCGTCGCAAAAGAGAAAATTTCCCGTCGCAAAAACAATGGCGACGGCACTTGCCGTCGCTAAATCTCTTTTGCAACCCCCTTTGTCGCGACCCCCACTTGCCGTCGCAAAAAGTAAAGTTACCGTCGCAAATAGCTTTTGAGACGGCGTGCGGGAGTATTTGCGACGGCGTTTTGCCGTCGCAAAAAACTATTTTTTTTGTAGTGTATATTTACTCTACCCATTTACTACATCTGGTACAGGTATTACTACTCATGTTTTAGGCCAACCACATTTAAATTCGTATCTCCACCAGAAATGTTAGAATTAAATCAATTAAAAGATTGTTCTATTTCCCATACTATTCATAGATTAACTCGACAAATCAATTTTATTAAAGAAGAAATTAATTATAAAAGAATTGATCAACAATTAACTGATCCTGTTATCATTTCTCACATCAATGATTTTAAATTAAAACTTGAATCAACTGTTTGTTCATCTTTACCTACTGTATTTTGGCATAGGAAAAAGCATGTAGTTACTTTGCCATATATAAAAAATTTTAATGAAAGACAAATACCTACTAAATCTAGACCCATTCAAATGAATCATGAATTACTTGAAATGTGTAAAAAAGAAATTAATGAATTATTAAAGAATCGTATTATTAGTCCTAGTAAATCACCATGGTCTTGCCCTGCTTTTTATGTTAATAAAAATGCTGAATTAGAAAGAGGTGTCCCTCGCTTAGTTATTAATTAGAAACCATTAAATACTGTTTTAGAATGGATTCGATATCCTATTCCTAATAAAAAAGATTTAATTAAAAGACTTAGTCAAGCTGTTATTTTTAGTAAATTTGATTTAAAAAGTAGTTTTTGGCAAATCCAAATTCATCCAAAAGATAGATATAAAACTGCTTTTAATATACCTTTTGGTCAATATGAATGGAATGTTATGCCATTTGGCTTAAAAAATGCTCCTAGTGAATTCCAGAATATCATGAATGACATATTCAACCGATTTAGTCATTTCTCTATTGTTTATATTGATGACATATTAATTTTCTCAAAGTCCATTAGTGCGCATTGGAAACATTTAACTGCATTCTTTTTGTTAGGTCTTATCTTGTCAAAATCCCGCAAACAAAACTCAGTGATTGAGTTGTAATTTTCTGTGGTTTTTTGTCTTCCTCGCTCGAGCCAGGAAGTGCTCGCTCGAGCGAAGGACTGCGTCTGGTATAAAACCTGAAGGAGATGAATGTGCGCTCGAGCATGGAATTGGTGGATCGAGCGAAGAGTTCGTGGCTCGAGCGAAGGCACTAGTAGAAATCACGCGAGGTAAGCTTCTCGCTCGAGCGAGAGGAGCCTCGCTCGAGCGAGCTTCAGAATCCGGAATTTTTCAAGTGATTGGTTTCTTTCAGGATTGGGATTCTTTTTGGTTGTCTATAAGTAGATGGTTTTCTCCTAAAACTAATCTAACTTTTTTCTAGATCTGATTCAAGAATTCTAGAGTTTTGTTTGAAGTGTTCTTCTGAGAGTTTGATGAGTTTTCTTTGATGTTCTTGAGAGAGTTCTAAACTCATGAGTTGAGATTCATACATCAAAGAGTTTGATACTACATATTCAAGAGTGGTCTCTTCGGTGAGATCCGAAGATCAACACGTAAAGTTTCAAAAGGCGTTTGATTCTTTACGTAGTCGTTAATTCGACAAGTGAAGTTGTGGTGTGGAATCAACTTCAGAATCAGTTCCGTGACGAATGCGTGGTGAAAGGGTTACAGAAGATTCAGAGACAAATTGACTGGGTTGGGTAATTTGTATGGTTTCTTTGTAACCTTGTAGTCCTTCTGTAGTGGATTGATTAGTGGCGGTTCGCCCGTGGTTTTTGATTACAATTGAAGGTTCTTCAATTGTGGTTTTTCCACGTAAAAAATCGTTTGTGTTGATTTATTATTTATTCCTAAAAACAAACAAACTAAAATCACTCTCGTAAGTGCTTGATGATTTTAGATTGAGTGTTTTGAAATTTTTGGGATTTGGAATATTTTAATCTTTATCTAATCACGAATCACATAGGATTTTCACTTTTATACAATCAAAAGTCATGGTTTAGTCATATCTGCCCCTAAAATTAAATTATTTCAAACTAAAGTTAGATTTTTAGGATACGACATCCACCATAATACTATTCTCCCAATTAGTCGCTCTATCGAATTTGCGTCTAAATTTCCTGATGAAATTCTTGATAAAACCCAATTACAACGGTTTCTAGGATCCCTTAATTATATTGCTGAGTTCTACAAAGACCTTAGGAAAGTCTGTCAACCTCTCTTTGATAGGTTAAAAGATAATCCTCCTCCTTGGTCTTCTGTTCATACTGCTATTGTTCAACAAGTCAAGTCCTATGTTAAAACTCTTCCTTGTCTTGGTATTCCTACTGAAAACTCATTCAAGATTATTCAAACTGATGCTTCTGATATTGGTTATGGTGGCATTCTTCTTCAGAAAGTCACTCCTCATTCATCTGAACAAATTGTTCGCTATCATTCTGGTGTCTGGAATAAAGCACAATTAAATTATAGTACTATTAAAAAAAAAAATTTTATCTACTGTTTTATGTATTAGTAAATTTCAAGATGATATTTTAAATCAAAAATTTTTACTTCGTGTTGATTGCAAATCTGCTAAATATGTTTTACAAAAAGATGTTCAAAATGTTGCTAGTAAGCAAATTTTTGCTCGTTGGTAATCTATTTTAAGTATTTTTGATTTCGATATTGATTACATACCTGGTAGTCAAAATTCCCTACCTGATTTTCTTACCCGAGAATTTTTACAGGGTGGTACGGGATGACTGCACATGCTACACCATTTATTTCTTACCATAAATCCCAAATTACCCATTTCAAAACCCTAATCAAACCATTGACCTACCGTATTCACTGCCTCAAATTAGCCCGACCAAATACTAAACGAGCCCAGTACATCATTTACCATCAGCTTCAAGCTCGTCGCAATTTACTTGCCCACAATTACAATTGCTTACATCATCATCAAAATTGTCTTGATATTTTATCTGGTTGTTAATCTCTGCTACTAATTACTGTTTCCCTTCTACAGATGTCTCGCCCAAGGCCTCCTTCCAAGGCTTTGGTTCCATCTAGTAAACCTAATCAACAAATTATTCCTCCTCCTTTGGCGTTAGTTACCCAGTACCACCCAATTGAAATGGTCAATCGTTACCAAGCTCTTGGTAACATTCCCAGACCCAATTACTCTTCTGCTTTGGCCTCTGATCCTTTTGCTTCTTCTAGCCAGACAGTTTCAGTTACTCTATTCCCTGCTAATCCAATCAGATCTTCTCGATCTGATTATGTTAAATCACATACCACCAATCTGTTCTTCAAAGAACCCAGTCACCCCAAGAGTCAAACTATTCATGAAATTGCTCAATCCTATTTTGGCTCTGGATGCCATTTCATTCTTTCACATCCAGAGAAAACACTCACCTATTACAAGGATATCCTGATTCATCACCAATCAGTTTTGATCAAACCCATTTATGATCGAACCTATGCTAGCAAGGTTTTGTATCATTCTATTTACATTCACAACATTGTTTCCTTAGCTGAATGGGGTCCTCCTTATCAGCTTCGTGATTTACCTGGTCACTCTATTCAATATAATTACCATGATTACATTGATGCCTGGTTCAAGATCTTCTTGTACCAAGATAAAACTTTCAGTCACTCCTGGTTCATTTCTTTTGATCAAAAATTCAAGTCAGAATTACCTTCCTTGTTTCTGCGATGGTGGACTCATTGTGGCGCCATTTCAGATATTCTTCCTGATGATCTGCTTGAATTAATCAACTATTTTGCTACTGTTTATCCATTCACTGCTTATCAAAGATCATTTCCATTATTGTTAATTTTTATATCCAAATATAAAATTCCTTGGATATTTAAATGGCATTATGGAATTGATGGTAACATAATCATCCGACATCACCCAGTCAAATGGTGGGCTAAATACAATTTGCCACGTATATTTGAAATTATTCAAGAAGAATTCCCAGCTGATCAATGTGCTCCTACTCCTACAATGGTTAAAGCCCAACAGAACCCAACTGCTGCAATCAGCCAAGGAAGTCAGCCTAGCCTTCCTCCAATCAACCTTGGAAGCCCCTCATCTAGTGGTTCCAAGCCCAAGTCATCCAAATCAAAGATTCAGATTCAACCCAGTACTGATAAATCAAAGTCCAAGGCTAAATCCAAAGCTCCTGCAGTACCGGCTCAGCCCAAGACTCAATCAAAGCCCAAAGTCAAATCCAAAAACAAGTCCAAATTATCCAAAGATGAAGTGCTCCAGTTAGTCTGCAAAATTATGGATCAAGGTGAAGCCCAGTCAACCAGTTCAGAAAATTCAGAAGATAGTTCAGAACAATCACAATCTTCTGAAGGTTCAACTACTCAACCCATCTCATATGGAAGATCTGAGTTCCAAGATGCTCAGGACCCATATGCCTGATCAACATAGGATTCCCTATAAATTCAAATTAGCTTCAATCAATACTCTTCTGAGAAAAGCTGCTAATTTGTATCTATATTGATTCCTATATTCACATGTTCCACCGAAAGTGATGAATAGTAAAAGTTACTGTTCACTATCACTATTCACTCAATCAACTGTTACTAAAGCTACTCATCCGTGCAATCACTCCACCGAAAGCAACCGACAGCATCTGCTTTACTTCATGCGTTGCCAGTTGCCTTCATCAGTCGCATGCCACTTTATTTTCTATATATTGTAATCAAATTGTATTCATTAGGCATCTCTCAATTTTCAGAAAACGAAAAAATAGAGAGCTCTGAGTAATTACCCTGTTTGTAACCCAATTAAGATCCTTACAGTTGGCTACAAATTGCAATTGTAAGTTAGTTTCTGAATTTTAATTAATGTTATTTTAATTCAATGTTATTTTAAATATTTTGTGTGCAGATTATTCCGTTCTCTGTGTTTTGATTTTGTTTCATAATCCATTTTCTTCATAATAGTTATTTGACAGTAATTTTTTATTTATTTAAAGAAAATCATAGTCAACTTGGATCTTGTTTTATAGTTCTTGATAAGAAGATTCTAAAAATACTAATTTTATTAAAAATTGATATCTAGATCAAAAGTTATATCATTTTAAAGTTTAAATTATTAAATTAGTTACTAAGAATATTTTGGCAATAGTGGTATATGCTAAACTTTTCAAGCAAAACATTTTGTATTTGTCCTTAATGTATTAAAAGTTTATTATAGGGGTGGTTTTGATTAAATTCTCCTATTAAAAAATTTAAACTTTATAAATATACCTAATTTAGACTTTTCAAATCACACATACAAAAATAAAATAAAATAAAATGATAAAATGAGACTTTTTTCTAGTGAAGTTTGGTTTTTCTATGATTAATTTAAGAAGTAAGTTATAAAATATAAGATTTGAGACAAGAAATAAAATACATAGAGATATATTTTATATTGGATTATTGTTTAAAAAATTATATATAATAGAGAGAATAAATGGTTACATTTCTTATCATATTTTATTCATCATATGTATTAGCACTATATAGTAACAAGCATGAATGGTGACATTTATTAAACTAATACCATATTGATATATAAAAGAATAAACAAATTATGATAATAAAAGTTGATAATCTTAAACTTATTGTTTTAAGAACTCGTGGGTTATGAATTGGGTATTCAATAGAATGGAATGAGTGTTCAACCAAGTCAGTGGGTAATGAATTGGGCATCAATAGAATGGAGTGAATGTTCAACCATGTCAGTTTGGATTGATTAGGTGTTCAATGAAGTGCAATAGGTATTCAAACTTGGCAACATTTTAACATACATATATATTACTAATTTATTAGAGCATCTCTACAACAATTCACACTTTTGGTGACCAATTTTGGTGACTAAAATTAATTTAGTCGCCAAAACTAATACCTTTGGTGACTAAAATTGGTATTGGTCGCCATTGGTTCAAAAATTAGCTACTAAATTTTTTTAGTCACTGTAAATTAATTATTGGCGACTAAAAAACAAATTAGTCGCTAAAAACTGCCGTAATAGGCGACTAATGAACATTTTAGTCGGCGTTAGTTTTGTTTTTGGCTACTAAATTTTTTTTAGTCGCCTTAAACTCATTTTTGCCTACTAAAAATATGTAGTTGGTAAAAAGCTTGCAAAATATTTGGTATTAATGTTTGGCGACCAATCTTTTGTCGGTAAATATTTATTTTCAACGACGAAAAAAAGTTTTTATTCGTCGTATAAAAATATTTGGCTACTAAAATAGTTTAGTCGCCAACTAATTAAACATTATTTTACTTTTATCTTTGGCTACAAAAATTTTGGTAGGCAAAGGTTACTTTAGGTGACTAAATTGATTTTGTCGCCAATAAAACCAAAAAATTTTGGTGGGAATATTAAATAGTACCGCGTATTTTCAGGCTATGTTTCATTCTATTTATTTATTTATTTCTATGTATGTGTTGAATACACCAAAGGAAACACTCCAGTCTCTTGCTCTCACTCGTCGACAGCCCATCGGTCATCTCCTCTTATCGACTAACCATCGGCCACTGTCGCTCAGAGCCCCCAAACCACCACAGGTACATTGTCTGACACCCATTGAATTTGATTCAGGTTTCTCTCTCTCTTCGTCTCTCTTCCTTCTTCTATTTCCCTGTTTGAGTTTGATTTATGAGTTTGATTTATGGGAAACGAGTAAATAGGTTATGATTTTTGTTCTACATTTAGGGGTTTTTTTTTTTTTTGATGCAGAGGCTTTCAATATATCTGAAACAATTTTTATTTTGTAAACGAATCAAACCGTTGGGTTGAATCAAACGAATTTGTCAAAGTTTAGGTTGTAAACAGGTTTGGCAATGGTTGTCTTCCCTATTCGACCCATCCCATAGATCAGAAATACGCCAACATCAGTTGAGCTATCTTGTAACCATAAATTAATGTTCTTCACTTCATAATGTATACCAACTAGATAGGGGCAACACTCTGTTTTTGTTTGATTCAATTTATTCCCAATGTTTTGAACAATTTTTTGGTTAAACTGTGAATCAAACCTACAAATTCAAAACAGAACAGAAAACAAAGTACAGTGAGCATGTGTTGAGTTGAAATATAGATGATCTGTAGATTTCACATGAAAATGCATTACAAAATCATGGTCTTTAAGTTTGCATCATCATGACTACAATTAAGTTCATGCCATCAACATCACATTGCCTCTAAAATTAACAAGATATTTCATTTAGTCTTCTCATATTTGATCGTTCTCTTTATTTGGTTTCCTCCTCTAAACAGGAAGCTTCCCATAAGAGTTGCCTCATAAAAAAACACCCTCACATTTTTGTTACTCAAAGTTTATGTCATGATGTAAACAGTGGATCATTGCATATGATTGCTAAAACTAGACTTATATTATGCATATATATTCCCAATTCAGTTATGTTATATAAGTCCTATTGATTGTAATATCAACAGTAGGACCAAACCAAACCAAGTTCGCATTGTTTTTATGTTGGTTTGTTTTCCTTGGATGATTTTGGGTTATTTTGTGTTAACATGAATCAGAGTTGTTTATGTTGAAATAGATTCTCTACATATTAAGCCATGAATATCCATGTACTTGTTTGCCTCTTGCCCCTTAAAAGAGATGCTTCATACCTGCTTCATTTGAGTCATTGTTATCTATAAACATCTTTGTGTTGATGCTTCTTTTCTAAGACATCAAGTTGCAAGTGTAATTTAGTTTGTTAGATGTTTACATGTATATATGTCCACATGTTTATGTGCTTAATTGGTATTCTCACTCTCGCATTGAGTTAATTGGTATTCTCACTCTCCACATGTTTATGTCCACATGTTTTTTAGGGATTGCTATATACTGAGGTGGTTATGAGAAAAGATAGAAATGAAAATACATTCAGTGCAAGTTACAAATGGTACCAAAGAAAGAGAAGATAAGAGAAAATAGATTGAGGTATGAGGAACATGCCGAACAATTCAAGGCTATGAGGAACCCTTGAAATAGATTAATATGCATGGCAAATAATACTTAAAGAACTATTTACTTGTGATTATCTTGTAGAATAAAATTAAAAAGAGTTTTGATTACCTAGTAGCCAAAAGAGGAACTCTTTGCCGACAAAAAATTTAATAGCCAAAGATGCGGGACTTTCGGCGACTAAATTTTTAGTAGCCAAAAAAGAACTCTTTGCCGACTAAAATTTTAGTAGCTAAAAAAGTGGGACTTTAGGCAACTAAAAGTTTGGTCGCCGAAAATGGTCTATTTTAATTTAATGTCCAACCTTTTGGCGACTAAAATTTCAGTCGAGAATTGTATACATTTGGCGACGAAAATAATTTTAGTCGCTAATTACCTTTATCGATAATTTTTTGGCGACTACTTTTGCGACCAAATAATTTAGTCGCTAAAACCATTCGGCGACTAAAAATTAACTTTTGGTGACTAAAAATTTAGTCGCCAAAAGTGAAAATTCTTGTAGTGATCCACAATGGATGTGCTAGTGGTGTATCCATTAGTATCAGTTGACAATTTTTGGCTAGCACAAAACACTGTTTTGTGCTACAATGAAACTGCTAACTTGTGTGTTAGTGTCAGCCATTAATTTTGTGTGTTAATTGTGGCTAGCGTTTTAGCCAACGAGAGAGGGAGAGAGAGAGAAAGGCAGACACTGGGAAGTGAGAGTGGGATCGTTTGGCCGAACGTCCGATCGGTCGTCTGGATCTTGCTAAGCCTCTGAATGCATTTGTGAAGAGAGAGAGAGAGAGAGAGAGAGAGAGAGAGAGAGAGAGAGAAGAGATAAGAGAGAGACGTTGATGAGTGCAGTGGGGTGGGGGCCTACTGCACTTTTCAATTATTTTATATTTTATTTATTATTTATATATATATATATATTTTAACAGATTTATTGCACCACCACTCACTCTCTAAAATTAACAAACTCTTAACACACCTTAATACGTATTTTTGAGTCCCCACTTTTATCACTTTTTGTCATATAACACATTTTAACACACTTTTTAAACTATCCCATTGTAGATGCTCTTCAATATAAAAAATAAAATAGGGTGTTCAATTGCATACCCTACCTATAGGGTAGAGTTGCCCTTTGCCACTGTCAGTAGGGTATAAGGATCCTCCAGAGTAATAATCCTGAAGTGATCTCCTATAGTGAAAGATCCAACGGCTGAAATTAAAACTAACCAAAACAACGTCGTTTTGGTTAGTAAGTTAATATATATATCAGCTTTGGTTCAAAATGATGAACAGGTTCCTGCAAATATGAAGCAATAGAGAGACTCTCACTTCTCATCGGCAGCCATGAAAGGAAGTTAAACAATTCCAAAAACATTTTTACAGATTATACTCACATTACTTTATACATTTTAGATTAAAATGTAGATTGATTGGGGTATCTATTTGCATTACATTTCTAACAAAAACTGCTAGCTTATGCATTTTATAAATATCTCAGGAGCAACACCCAAATCTGTTTTAGAGTTGATGAATGTCAAGGATCTCACCCTAGCTTATTTGGTTTTTTGTTTAGAAATTCTATGTGAATGGTATTTTCTTGTGTTTAATAAAATACTGTTTTGAACTTATGAAATAGATCGCTCTTTCTTTTTAATTATTATGTTTTGTTTGGAGCAGGGGGTCGGCGGCGACGGAGGGACGTAGGGAGGAGCGGCCTCTCTCTCTCTCTCTCTCTCTCTCTCTGTTTTCTTTCCTTCTTCCTGCCTTCTGCTATTGCTATACCTGGGAGGGAATTTTGAAAAGCTTTTTTTTTTTTTTTTTTTCAACTTACTAACCAAAACGACGTCGTTTTGGTTAGTTTTAATTTCAGCCGTTGGATCTCTCACTCTAGGAGATCACTTCAGGGTTATTACTCTAGAGGATCCTGATACGTCAGTAGGTAGCAAACTTTGATCAATCTTCGGCGGCTCTTCGAAGAGTGGGTGGTTACCGTTGTGATCTTCAATCACCTTATGACATCCTTTTGATCACATCATAATCTCTAATGACATCTGATCACTAATTTTAGTGGACACCTCCAATCACCCACCACTAACTTTTACCGATCAAAAAAAGAAAAACTCATCAAACATAGTTCTATTTTTATTTGTATTTATTTTTTAAAAAACATTTGTACACCAACCAAGTTTTCTAATTTTGTCATTTACAAAAATAAATGAAAACATGTTTCTTATTTTTTGTACACCATACTTAATTTTTCATTATTATTATTTTGAAAGGTTGCAAAGGAACTTAGCTCATCACCGAAATTTTGTTATATAGCAAGTTAAAGCTATTGGTTAATTATACTTCTTCTCTCCCCTAAAACAAATGCTACCATTTGTTTTTTTATCGCTCAAACAAACAAACAAACAAAAATAACAAAAAATAAATAGACATCTTTGAATTTTTGTCCACTCCAGCCAAGGAACGGAACTTAGCTGATCACCAAAATTTTGTAATGTATAGCAAATTTAATGTCATTCGTTAATTTATTTATTTATTTATTTTAAAGTAAGCTCAATTTATTATTTTATTGGATGGGTGGTCGAAAGAGTAGAGCATAAATTACTCGAGTCATTCATTAGTGATGGAAAAATTAAATAAGTTAAAAACCAATCAAAGATAAAATTCAAATTTGTCATATTCTTTAATGCATGGCATATATGATATAAACAGACAAAACCAACCAAAGGTAATTTCAACATACATTCTACAAGAGGAGTGATGGAGGCCCCCTCCAATCACCACCCCCACCACCCCATACATATGTGGCAGGTGGTGATTGGAGGACAAGGGAAATAAAAAAAAGGAAAAAGAAAATCCAACCAATGAGAGAAAGAGGGGGTCAAAGGGGGTGGGAAAAAAAGGAAGTCTTAGACATTTTTGATTCTACAAAATCCTGACTGACTGCAAAATTTCTCACAAGAAATATCATAGGTTCATGACTTTAAAGTTACGGTTACATCATGAATTTGTATAAAAATTTAGAGGAAAAAAATAAATAAATAAGTAAAATATAAATCAAATTAAATTTTGTTTTTTTTTCTCTTTTCAAATTCATGATTAAAATACAGCACAAATAATAGTTCACTTGGGTGCTAACCTAAAACCATCCCACTACCGCCCAAAAAAAAAAAAGCCTTAGCAATGTGATATGCTTGGCGAAAATGCGCACCTCTGTAATGACCTAGCACAGCACTTCTCTCTCGCTCTCTCTCTCTCTCATGTAATTTTTGCAATGAAAATATTTCAAGAAGAAAATCACTGATTACATGCATTAAAAATACATTAATTATCTAACAAATACCTTCAACTTGTCGAGTCCGCATCTTCTACTGCGTTTTTCTGCAGTGGATTTTATAGTGTCTTAAAACTACGTCGTTTTGATACAAAATTTTAATAAAAAAATAAATAAAAATAACACATAACCAGAGAAGAGAGAGTGGACAAAAAGAAAGAAAACAGGAAGGGAAGGAAAAGGAAGATTTGTATACCATGAGTATACCCTGTTCTGTGCTTGACAAAGATTTGTAGATTTTTAAGGTTTCAAGCATTAAATCTCTTCATGAAAATGAGTTCTTTCTTATTATTCAAGATCCCATGATGTTCTTTCTTATTATTTGCCCCCAACAAACACATACAGTTGTGTATATATATATACACATGTGTGGGTTGGTTGATAGGAATTTCCAAAAACAAATCCTACTAACAAGCTTCAGTGAATCATTAGTGAATCATAGAAATCATCTTATCTTATATTGCTCACATCAACAGCTATCTCAGGGATGAGCCATTTTTGAAGCAATTTCTTCCAATAGACCCAGCTACAAATGCTCTATTTGATCTTGCAAAAGATGGAGTTCTTCTATGGTACTTAATCAGGGATTATTTCAGATCTGGGAATGGATTCGTGAAACGCCGTAGGGTCGCCGTTGCCGTTCTCCGTCGCCACGATTGGTCGTCGGTTTCCGTCCATTGCTGTCTTCCACTCTCTGCGGTCGTCTCTCAGATTTGGGAATAGGAATATAAGAGAGAAGTGTGAAAAGGCTTTACAAAAAAAAAAAATACATTAATAGCAGTCGTTGAAAGTTTGTGTACGAACTTCAAAGTCACAACAAACATCATCAAAACGTACCACCAGAAAGAATTCTTGTGTATTTTTATTTTGAAAATTACTTAGGATAATTTGCAACTTAATTTAAATTTCATTTACAGTATCCAATCTCAATAATCTACTAAGGTTTTAAAAAAAAATTTAAAAAAAATAAAAACAAGAAGAAGAAGAAGCTGGAAACAGTAGAAATTCTGATTTTTTTTTTACAGCCTTGATGAATAGCATGAGACTGATTTATCTACCGAAGCATTTAAATATTTTCTCAAACTTGACATATTACTTTTTTTACAGCCTTGTTATTTTATTTTATTTTATTTTTTCAACTGCTGTTATATCCAATTTTTTTTATAATTGTTTTAATTTTTTTTAATATAAAAATATGTTTTTTTTTTATTTTATATAAAAATAATTTATCAATCACATTGTTAACTATTTCTCACACTATTATCAAAATAAATATACTTTTGATTAATTCTCTCGTTAATAATTTTCACATTAACCATTTCTTCTCTCCACTAACCATCCGGTCATTAACAATCACATCCAAATCCACCAAACCAACATTACCTTACTGATTTCCAATCTTTACCCAGAACTCAAATATGGTTCCCTCTCACCTGCAAATATGGAAAGTACAAAATAACAACACATGTCCCAATTATATCAGTTCCCAAGACAAATACTACTTATTCCGGCCATTGCGAACACTCTGTGACACTACCATGTGAGCTCTACAAGTTTTTTTTTTTTTTTTGAACAACTGTGAACTCTACAGACTACAGTCTACAGTATAGCTTTATTTGGGATAACTTACAACCACGTCTGTGTGGGGTAGTGAGGTGGGGATAGTGGAGGTTTGTATCATGGTTTAAATAAAAGTATAATGCTTGGGACCTTAACTGGGCGAGACCCCTAGCACACTCAGTGGAAGGTCATTGGCAATTTTTTTTTTTTTTTTAATCACTAACCCTCACATCTGTGTAGGCGGTAGTGGGGTGGGGGATAGTGGGGTCTGTATCATGGTTCAAATCAAAGTATAATGCTTGGGACGCAAAGTGGGCGGTCAATGGCAAAATTTATTTATTTATTTATTTTTTTCTCTCAAATCACTAACCACCATGTATGTGTGAGGTAGTGCGGGTAGGGGATAGTGGGAGTCTATATAACATGGTTCAAATCAAAATATATTGCTTGGGATCCCCAGTGGGCGGTCATTGGCCAAAAATATATTTTTTTTCTCTCTCCAATCACTAACCCCACGTATGTGTCGGGGGTAGTGGGGGTGGAGATAGTGAAGATCTGTATCATGGTTTAAATCAAAGTATAATGCCTAGGACTCCCACTGGGGGAGACCACTAGCACTGCCAGTGGGCAGTCATTGGCCAAAAATGTTTTTTTTTTCTTTCTCTCCAATCACTAACCTCCACGTGTGTGTGAAGGGAAGTGGGGTGGGAGATAGTGGGAGTCTGTATCATGGTTCAAATCAAAATATAATGCTTGGGACCCCTACTGGAGGAAACCCCCAGCACACCCAGGGCGCAGTCATTGGCCAAAAATGTATTTTTTTTTTCTTTCCAATCACTAATCTGTGATACCCCGGTTCTGTAATATGCTAAATTGGTCCTTAATTTGTTTATGGTTATGTGTTTAGCATGATTTTGTGTGCCATTATGTGATAATATGTGATTTTGAATTCGTATCTGTTCACTGTAGGAAAATATGTTTGAATAATCTGCTTTGGAAATTAAATTGAGGGCCTTATCGGCCGCAGAATCCGGAATTGACTACGCCATTGTGATTGGCATAATTTTTAGAGCCTACGGTGAAGTTTAATTGAAAATTGATTCGGGTCGGATTAAATCGATTAAATTAGTGAATTAGTGCCCAACTATTTAATATTATTAAATAAGCATTAGTGGGACTTTTATTTATGGCCATATACACTCCCTTGGCTCATTTGAGCTCAAAAATCTGAAGAGACAATTGTGAGAGAGTGAGGGCCGGCTGTTAGAGAGAGAGAAGGAAAGAATTGTGGTATTTTGACTCAAGTTTGGAGAAATTGAAGTGCATCTCTAAATTGGACCATAGATTGAAGGAATTGAGCTTCTAGGTAAGCCCTTGACTCTTGAATTCATGGAAGTAATGTGTGATCTTGTGTGTTCAAGGGTTGTTTGTACTCAAGAGCATGAATTAAGTTAGTTTTGTTGGAATTAAAGCTTGATATAAGCATGCATGTATGAAATTGTGTTGAAATAGCATGTATCATGTCAATTAAGCAAAAATTTAAGTTTGATCATGCATGCAAGCTTGGTTTTGTTGAGTTTTGGCACCACTTGCATCTCTGAAATGGAAATGAAGTCAAGATGGCCTTGCATGTTTGAATAATTAAAGATATGAGCTTGAATGCATGAATTTGCTATATTGGTGATGAGTTTGTCATGTTTTGGGACATGCATGTAGGTAAATCAAGAAATTGAACTTCATAATGTTATAATCTTGCAAGGGAACCATGTTAGTATGATTATATTTGAGATTTGAGCCTTTGCATGCAAGAATGGTAGCTGGGAAATTGAATTGAAGCTCAAGAACACAACCTGGAATTTCCAGAATTTTGACTTCCGCTCGAGCGGGGGAAGTGCCGCTCGAGCGGAGGAATCAAGCTCCCAGCATTTTCTGCAGACCTGGTTCCCGCTCGAGCGGGGAAGTTGACGCTCGAACGGGGAGCTATGTAGGCAGGAAAGTACGCTCGAGCGGCTGAGTTCGCGCTCGAGCGATAATTGAAGGCAACCAGTACTTTTGCAGACCTAAGGGTCCGCTCGAGCGGGGACCCTATTTGCTGAAATCCTGTTTTTGCATTTTGTGTTCTGTTTTCCATTCCCTTTCACTTGCAAGCACTCTTAGGCATACGTTAAGCATTGTAAATGAGTTAATGAGATAATAAGAAAGCCTAAAGAGGAATACGTGAATTAAAGAACGGATTGAACGGTTAATGACCCTTTTGTGTTCATGAAATGTGTAGGGTCAAGCTCCAGGGCCAATCCACAAGCCGATCACTGTGAGTAATATCGATATTTGAATGCTTGTGAATGTCCAATTGTTTACTCCCTTTAAAGCTTTATGAATTGCTAATTGGGATTGTGGACGTAAGTCTGATATGAATGCATAAATGGACCCAAGGTCGTTTTGATAAGCATAAATGGACCCGAGGTCGTTTTGTTAAACAAGAATGGACCAAAGGTCGTTTTGTTAAACATGAATGAGTGGGCCAAAGGCCGTTTTGAAATGAATGAGTGGGCCAAAGGCCGTTTTGACATAATCAAATGGGCCGAAGGCCGCTTCGTCATGAATGTAAATCTGAATGGGCCAAAGGCCAGTATGTACGGAACTATGGTTACTTGATTTAAATTACCCTTATATGTGTTAACTACAGATATGAATTGGGCCCAAGGCCGTTTGGAAAATGTTGTTCTACGTCTTGTTGCATAAATTCTGTAATTGATATTATTCACTGGGCTATCGCTCACGCTCATTCATGTCTTTGTAGGTGAGCCAAGAGAAGTCCAGACCCAGCCTCAGTGAAGCCTGTGTAGAACAACCCAAGTTTTGGAGAGTCATCCCTTGTGTCTCACGCATGAGACCCGTCTTCGCCTTTTTGTTATCTATTTTATGTTGTCAAGATGGCGAAGACTTTGTGTAATTCTGTATATAGTTTGATGGGTTGGCTTGGACTTATATGATCCTGTTTATACAGAACTCATGCTATTGTTTTACTGATGTGAGTTATTAATGTCTATGTATATAATCGTTTTGATGTGCCATGTAAGAACAGCTCTATGGACAAAGTTTTGATTTTGCTTCCGTTTGGCCCCCATTAACTCTGTTAAAATATGTTTGGATCTGTTTGAGGCCGTAGGTAATCTCATGATTACTGGCCGGTTACGTCCTTAACCCACGGGGGCGGGTAAGCGTCGTGACAGAGTGGTATCAGAGTACGAGTTAATAACTCACACACTTGTCCAAAAAGAGCAATAAGCGTCTAGATAAGATCTAGGATGCATTCATGTGATGAATATGAAATTGGAAGCATTGATTATGTGCTTAAATGTTTTGATATGAACAATTATGTGTTGTAAGTTATGAATTACTTGCATTGCAAATTACCTGAATATGTATGCTCCTTGTTACATGCATACTTGTGTATATCCTGTATATAGCATAATGCAAGTTTAATCAGATGGTGAGAACCAGAGGAGATGAACTAGAAGAATCCTCAACTGCCAGAATGGACAGAATGGAAAGACTGATACAGGAAATGGCAGAAGCTTTGAGACAACAACAGGAGTGGCAGCAACAGTGGCAGCAACCACACCCGCCACCTCCACCTCAGGCACCACCCGTGCCAAATAATCAGAATGATGACCGGATTATAGCTCTCACCAAGGAATTCAAGAAAATGAAACCGCCACAGTTCCACGGGGGATTAGATCCTTTGAAAGCCGAAGCATGGGTCCTCGGCATTGAGAAGCTATTTGAAGTGTTCCCCTGTTCAGAGACTCAGAAAGTGCTTCTAGCCACTTTTATGCTAGAAGACGAAGCAAGGAGATGGTGGATGTTGATGCGAGAAAATCATAAGGATGTTGATTGGGTGAAATTCTTAGAAATATTCTATGACAAGTACTTCCCGCAGTGTGTTCGGGATAGGAAAGTGGCCGAGTTCATGGAACTCAAGCAGGATAGCATGACAGTGGCTGAGTATGAGGCCAAGTTCACTGAGTTGGCCAGGTTTGCGCCACATGTAATCGACACAGACTATAAGAAAGCAAGACATTTCGAAGGCGGACTCCGCAGTGACATCCTAGAGAGGTGAATGTCCTAAAGCTGGAGACCTACATTGGGGTGCTTGACAGGGCCATCATATCAGAGGCTAATATAGCTAGACAAGCTAAGCCAGCAACAGAATGGAAGGGTAACAAAAGGCAAGGCTTCTTTTCGAAGAAGAAATTTCTAAAAAAGCAAAACACGGGCTCCTCCACTACTTCAAATTCTTCCTGAGACACAGCTCCCATGTGCAATATCTGTAGCAAAAGGCACCGCGGGGTTTGTTACCGTGCATCAGGAGGCTGTTTCAAGTGTGGGAAACAAGGGCACATAGCCCGAAAGTACAATCAGAACGGTGGGAAACTAGCAGCTAGTTCAACTGCATCAGTTCCAAAGCCGGGAAATACTGTGAGATCTGCTATTACCGGGGACACAGTGAGACAGGGGAGAGTTTTTGGACTTGTTCTGGGTGATACACGTAATGCCAATACCGTTGTCTCAGGTACTATTTCAATATGTAATCAGGATGCTTTTGTATTAATTGATTCTGGATCAACGCACTCATTTGTGACATATGCATTTGCATCTAGACTGAAAAGACCCCTAGAATTGTTGCCATATTTGTTATGTGTGTCTGCTCTATTGGGGAAATCTGTGTTGTGTGACTATATATATTGGTTTTGTGACATGCATATTGAGGATTGTAACGCCCTCAAAATTAAACCCAATAGATATAAACCATTTACATGCATTATTAAAAGAAAACATTGTATTATTTCAATCATCAGAGTATTACGAAATAAAACATCATAATAAATGCCCTACGGGCTTACATCTTGCCAAGCCAACACTTGGACACAATTCTATGAGTTCTAACTCAAATACAAATAAAGCCCTAGGCTTGAATGTTGACATATAATCCAAATAAAACAAATAAGTAAAACAAGTCTTCGAGTCCAAATCCTCACAAGCTAAGCCCTTGGAGGTAGTGAACCACCTGAACCTGAAAATAATGTTCCCATATAGGATGAGCCACAGCCCAGTAGAAATATACTAAACCACATATAAGAATTAACTAAAGCAGTAGCATTCGATAGATGGTTAACACAAGATAGTCAATTACATCATTATACAATTGCATGACACTAATGTCTATGACACTTTCACTTTCCATTTATACAAATATGGCTCAGAGCGTGGCCAAATAACTCAACAGGGATAACAATTCAAGTTAAACCTTTCTTATATCATAACGGATATACATGTTGGTGTTGTATCAAGATCATATAAACCACTTCCGTACTTCACAAAAAAATAATGATATACATTTTAGTACTATATCAAATCAAATAACCAAACACTTCAGTGGACAAGCATATGAGCTGTATCACACTTCAATAGATAAGCATATGAGCTGTATCTCTGCAATAGGCGCGCATATGAGCTGCAACCCTGGGTTCATCCCCTATCTTCCCATAATCATTAACCGGTTTAGAGGTACATCCCCTATCTTCCCCTAAACCGTGAAGTACATCCCCTATCTCCTCCCATACACAAGTAATGCATATAAACACAAAGTCATATACACAATCAATCAATACATAAATTTAATGTATTATTCCAACCTTTATACACAACGACATGGCCAATTGATTAGTTTCAGTTTTCCCTAATCCACATGCAATGTCTACAACAATCATGACTATCCTCCACCGATAGCCCAAATAATTATTTCTAAGCAGGAAATAAATGTATCAAAACATATAATCTCAATTTCTAAGATGAGTGGTTAAACTATCCAACCACATCAATTGATCTCATAACTTCTCAATATTATGAATTAAATCAATTTCCACACTTTTCCCAAAATTAATTATACAAATAAATTTTATTATAACAATTAGGGCCTTTTAATTATAAAACAAACCCTAGCTTTTCTCAATATTACCAAACAACCCAACATATCAGAAATACCAAAACTTAGGATTAAAACCTATAAGATGGAGTAGAAAATCCCTACCTCGAAGCAAAGAACTCGAATGGAGAATATATAGATGATGATCCAAAATCCAAAGTGCTCCAAACCAAGAATTGTTCAGATTAAAACGAAGCCCTCGACTCACTCTATCTTTTTAATAAAGGATCTAGGTTAGAAACTCACTCTAAGTAGATCAAACCTAAGAGAGAAGGTGTGTAGGGAGAGAGAAAAAACGGTTTTAGGGTTTTAGAGTCAAGAGGGAAATGAAAAATGGTCCAGAAAGTCGAATCTCGCCCTTTTATAACAGTCGCCCCGCTCGAGCGTGGAAACCCCCGCTCGAGCGCCACTCACAGACTCCCGCTCGAGCGGCCAAACTCCCGCTCGAGCGGCGGATGCACACTCTCAGCATTTTCGCATACAGGCTTCCAGCTCGAGCTCCTAACTCCCCGCTCGAGCGTCACTCACAACCTTCCGCTCGAGCGGCCAATCCCCCGCTCGAGCGTCCAACACTACACAGGAAATACTGGATGGGTGATATTCCCGCTCGAGCGCCAAAACCCCCGCTCGAGCGGACAAGCAACAACAGGGTCCCCGCTCGAGCGTCAAACTCCCCGCTCGAGCGGACAGGTCAAAATCTGGGCAACTAGTTTAGGCATCTAAACTCAACCGACCTGTCACAAACCTGCCCAACACATCCTATAACTCAAAATAAGAAATTAAAGGACGATAACAACAATCTGATAACAACGGAGTCTACAGAACATAAGTCCTGATACAACAATCAAAAGGAAAAGACCGGGGTCGCTATAAGGATGCTACCCTATATGTAGATTTGTTGCCCTTAAACTTTAGACACTTCGATGTAATTTTGGGCATGGATTGGTTGACCAAATATTGTGCCACCATAGATTATGTGACAAAGAGGGTTATGTTTAAACCACCAGAACAGAAGGAGATTGTGTTTGTGGGAAATGGGGTAGTGCCTCCACCATATTTGATATCTGCAATGAAAGCATGTAAATTGATCAGGAAAGGGTGCCAGGGTTATTTGTGTTATGTATTGACTGAACAATCTGTGAATATTGAATTGAATAATATTCCCATTGTTAGAGAATTCCCAGATGTGTTTCCAAATGAATTACCAGGGGAATTGGTAGACAGGGAGATAGAGTTTACTATTGAGACTGTGCCAGGCACCTAGCCTATTTCTAAAACTCCCTACAGGATGGCTACCGCCGAAATGAAAGAATTAAAGAAACAGTTGCAAGACCTTCTTAATAAAGGGTTTATCCGGCCTAGCACTTCGCCTTGGGGCGCACCGGTGTTATTTGTGAAAAAGAAGGATGGTACTTTGCGCTTGTGCATCGATTATCGGGAATTGAACAAGGTAACGATAAAGAACAAGTATCCCTTACCCCGTATTGATGATTTGTTTGATCAGTTGCAGGGATCACAGGTGTTTTCTAAGATTGATTTGAGATCCGGGTATCATCAGTTGAAAGTTAAGGCAGAGGATGTTGAGAAAACAACATTCAGAACGAGGTATGGTCATTTTGAGTTTCTTGTTATGCCATTTGGAGTGACTAATGCTCCGACAGCATTTATGGACTTAATGAATAGAATTTTTAAAACCTACCTTGATGAGTTTGTAGTAGTCTTCATCGACGATATCTTGATATATTCTAAAGATAGACTTGAACATGAACAACATTTGAGGACTGTTTTACAAATACTTCGAGAAAGGAAATTATTTGCTAAACTAAAGAAATGTGAGTTTTTGGTTGGATGAAGTTGTTTTCTTAGGGCATGTGATCAACAAGGAAGGAATTTCAGTGGACCCACAGAAAATAGAAGCAATTGTGAATTGGCCTACACTGACCAATGTAACAGAAGTTCGCAGTTTCATGGGCTTGGCTGGGTACTATCGGAGGTTTGTGAAGGATTTTTCAAAAATAGCCGTGCCCCTTACCCAACTGACACGCAAGGGGCAATCTTTTGAGTGAAACGATGAAAAAGAATCAGCCTTTCATGAATTGAAAACCAGATTGACCACCGGCCCGATTTTGACACTACCTTCAGGTACGAAAAATTTCGTGATTTTCAGTGATGCATCTTATAAAGGTCTGGGTTGTGTGTTAATGCAGAACGGAAAGGTTATTGCCTACGCCTCCCGACAATTGAGACCACATGAGAAGAATTATCCAACGCATGACCTAGAATTGGCCGCAGTTGTTTTTGCTTTGAAAAGCTGGCGGCATTATCTATATGGAGCAAAGTGTGAAGTCTACACGGATCATAAGAGCCTGAAATACTTCTTCACGCAGAAAGAGTTGAATATGCGTCAGACAAGATGGCTAGAACTGATAAAAGACTACGATCTAGAGATTCAGTATCACCCCAGGAAGGCTAATACAATGGCTGATGCTTTGAGCAGAAAATCAACAGGGAGTATGGCTTGCTTGCTTACTAAGCAGAGGGAGATTTTGCGGGACTTTGAGAAGTCTGAAATTGAAGTGGTGGTATGTGAACAGGGCGGATTGATAGCCGCCATTACAGCCGAGCCGGCGATCATTGATGAAATCAAGCAGAAACAGAAAGAGGATGAGTTCCTTAGAAAGGTAATTGATGAATTTGAGACGAGTCCAAAAGCAGAATTCAGCATTGAGAATGAACTGTTGAAATTCTGAAACAGAATGTGTGTCCCTAATATCTCGGAACTAAAGAAGAGAGTTTTAGATGAAGCCCACAAATCTGTGTTTGCTATGCACCCCGGCAACAATAAAATGTACCGGGATTTGAAACAAACCTATTGGTGGCCTAAGATGAAGAAAGAGATTGTAGAATATGTGTCCAAGTGTCTTCAGTGTCAGCAAGTTAAGGCTGAACACCAGAAACCAGGCGGTCTACTTCAACCTCTCCCTATTCCTGAATGGAAGTGGGAACATGTGACTATGGACTTCGTTGTTGGCCTACCTCGGACTTCACAAGGTATGGATTTTGTTTGGGTTGTAGTTGATAGACTAACTAAATCCGCACATTTTCTCCCTGTCAAAACTACATTTACTGCTTATAGATTGGCAACCATTTACGTTGATGAGATTGTCCGTTTACACGGAGTTCCAGTGTCTATTATATCGGATAGAGATCCGAAATTTGTCTCCAGGTTATGGAAGAGTTTGCAGGAAGCCATGGGAACAGAACTAAGGTTCAGTACTGCATTTCACCCACAGATAGATGGACAGTCAGAAAGAACGATACAAACTTTGGAAGATATGCTTCGCATGTGTGCTTTGGATTTTCAGGGGAGTTGGGAAGATTATTTGCTGCTTGTCGAATTTGCCTATAATAACAGCTTCCACTCCAGCATTGGTATGGCACCATACGAGGCTTTGTATGGTAGGAGGTGTAGATCACCTATTTATTGGACAGAGGTCGGGGATAGAGCTTTGCTTGGGCCAGAAATTGTGCAAGACACGTCTGAGAAAATCAAGACTATTCGCCAAAGGCTCAAAACAGCTCAGGACCGACAAAAGAATTATGCAGACGTTCGGAGAAGACCTCTTGAGTATGAGGTTGGTGACCATGTATTCATCCGTGTTTCTCCGATGAAAGGCCAAGTCAGATTTGGGAAAAGGGCAAGTTGCCGCCCCGTTACATCGGGCCGTTCCAAATTCTGGAGAGACTTGGCCCAGTTGCTTATAGAGTTGCCTTGCCACCGGGATTCGAGCAAATCCATAATGTGTTTCATGTGTCGATGTTGAGGGGTTACCTCCGAGACCCGTTTTATGTGATTGATTATCACCGGGTTGCTATTGATGAAAATATGGAATATGCTGAATGGCTGGAACGGATTGTAGACAGGCAAGTGAAACAATTGAGAAGTAAGTCCATCCCCATGGTGAAAGTAG
Source organism: Camellia japonica (assembly GCA_030407325.1). Lineage (NCBI taxonomy): Eukaryota > Viridiplantae > Streptophyta > Magnoliopsida > Ericales > Theaceae > Camellia > Camellia japonica. Next base: position 112,471,724 of record JAPPVO010000017.1, on the reverse strand, counting down.
AGTGGAAAGAACACTATGAGACGGATGCTACATGGGAAAAAGAGGAGGAAATGCGACTGAGCTACCCACATTTGTTTCCTGACGAAGGTAAATTAAGTTTCGAGGACCAAACTTCCTAAAGGGGGGAAGACTGTGATACCCCTGTTCTGTAATATGCTAAATTGGTCCTTAATTTGTTTATGGTTATGTGTTTAGCATGATTTTGTGTGCCATTATGTGATAATATGTGATTTTAAATTCGTATCTGTTCACTGTAGGAATATCTGTTTGAATAATCTGCTTTGGAAATTAAATTGAGGGCCTTATCGGCCGCAGAACCCGGAATTGACTACGCCATTGTGATTGGCATAATTTTTAGAGCCTACGGTGAAGTTTAATTGAAAATTGATTCGGGTCGGATTAAATCGATTAAATTGGTAAATTAGTGCCCAACTATTTAATATTATTAAATAAGCATTAGTGGGACTTTTATTTATGGCCGTATACACTCCCTTAGCTCATTTGAGCTCAAAAATCTGAAGAGACAATTGTGAGAGAGTGAGGGCCAGCTGTTAGAGAGAGAGAAGGAGAGAATTGTGGTATTTTGACTAAAGTTTGGAGAAATTGAAGTGCATCTCTAAATTGGACCATAGATTGAAGGAATTGAGCTTCTAGGTAAGCCCTTGACTCTTGAATTCATGGAAGTAATGTGTGATCTTGTGTGTTCAAGGGTTGTTTGTACTCAAGAGCATGAGTTAAGTTAGTTTTGTTGGAATTAAAGCTTGATATAAGCATGCATGTATGAAATTGTGTTGAAATAGCATGTATCATGTCAATTAAGCAAAAATTTAAGTTTGATCATGCATGCAAGCTTGGTTTTGTTGAGTTTTGGCACCATTTGCATCTTTGAAATGGAAATGAAGTCAAGATGGCCTTGCATGTTTGAATAATTAAAGATATGAGCTTGAATGCATGAATTTGCTATATTGGTGATGAGTTTGTCATGTTTTGGGACATGCATGTAGGTAAATCAAGAAATTGAACTTCATAATGCTATAATCTTGCAAGGGAACCATGTTAGTATGATTATATTTGAGATTTGAGCCTTTGCATGCAAGAATGGTAGCTGGGAAATTGAATTGAAGCTTAAGAACACAACCTGGAATTTCCAGAATTTTGACTTCCGCTCGAGCGGGGGAAGTGCCGCTCGAGCGGAGGAATCGAGCTCCCAGCATTTTCTGTAGACCTGGTTCCCGCTCGAGCGGGGAAGTTGACGCTCGAGCGGGGAGCTATGTAGGCAGGAAAGTACGCTCGAGCGGCCGAGTTCGCGCTCGAGCGGGAATTGAAGGCAACCAGTACTTTTGCAGACCTAAGGGTCCGCTCGAGCGGGGAAGTCCACGCTCGAGCGGGGACCCTATTTGCTGAAATCCTGTTTTTGCATTTTGTGTTCTGTTTTCTGTTCCCTTTCACTTGCAAGCACTCTTAGGCATACGTTAAGCATTGCAAATGAGTTAATGAGATAATAAGAAAGCCTAAAGAGGAATACGTGAATTAAAGAACGGATTGAACGGTTAATGACCCTTTTGTGTTCATGAAATGTGTAGGGTCAAGCTCCAGGGCCAATCCACAAACCGATCACTGTGAGTAATATCGATATTTGAATGCATGTGAATGTCCAATTGTTTACTCCTTTTAAAGCTTTATGAATTGCTAATTGGGATTGTGGACGTAAGTCTGATATGAATGCATAAATGGACCCAAGGTCGTTTTGATAAGCATAAATGGACCCGAGGTCGTTTTGTTAAACAAGAATGGACCAAAGGTCGTTTTGTTAAACATGAATGAGTGGGCCAAAGGCCGTTTTGAAATGAATGAGTGGGCCAAAGGCCGTTTTGACATAATCGAATGGGCCGAAGGCCGTTTCGTCATGAATGTAAATCTGAATGGGCCAACGGCCAGTATGTACAGAACTATGGTTACTTGATTTAAATTACCCTTATATGTGTTAACTACATATATGAATTGGGCCCAAGGCCGTTTGGAAAATGTTGTTCTACGTCTTGTTGCATAAATTCTGTAATTGATATTATTCACTGGGCTATCACTCACGCTCATTCATGTCTTTGTAGGTGAGCCAAGAGAAGTCCAGACCCAGCCTTAGTGAAGCCTGTGTAGAACAATCCAAGTTTTGGAGAGTCAGCCCTTGTGTCTCACGCATGAGACCCGTCTTCGCCTTTTTGTTATCTATTTTATGTTGTCAAGATGGCGAAGACTTTGTGTAATTCTGTATATAGTTTGATGGGTTGGCTTGGACTTATATGATCCTGTTTATACAGAACTCATGCTACTGTTTTACTGATGTGAGTTATTAATGTCTATGTAGATAATTGTTTTGATGTGCCATGTAAGAACAACTCTATGGACAAAGTTTTGATTTGCTTCCGTTTGGTCCCCATTAACTCTGTTAAAATATGTTTGGATCCGTTTGAGGCCGTAGGTAATCTCATGATTACTGGCCGGTTACGTCCTTAACCCACGGGGGCGGGTGAGGGTCGTGACATAATCCCTACGAGTGTGTGGGAGTAGTGGGGGTGGAGGATAGTGGGGGTCTGTATCATGGTTCAAATCAAAGTATAATGCTTGGGACCCCTACTGGGGGAAACCCCCAGCACCCCCAGTGGGCGGATCATTAGCCAAAAATGATTTTTTTTTTTTTCTTTCCAATCACTAATCTCCACAAGTGTGTGGGGAGTAGTGGGGGTGAGGGATAGTGGGGGTCTGTATCATGGTTCAAATCAAAGTATATTTTTGGGACCCCCACTGGGGGAGACCCCCAGCACCCCTAGTGGGCGGTCTTTGGCCAAAAATGTTTTTTTTTTTTTTTGATCTCTTCAATCACTAACCCCACGTGTGTGTGGGGGAAGTGGGGGTGGGGGATAGTGGAGGTCTGTATCATGGTTTAAATCAAAGTATAATGCTTGGGACCCCCCACTGGGGAAGACCCCCAGCACCCCAGTGGGCGGTCATTGGCCAAAAATGGTTTATTTATTTATTTATTTTTTTCTCTCCAATCACTAACCCCCACGTGTGTGTGTGGGGGGGGGGAGGGGGTTAGTGGAGGGGGTATAGTGGGGGTCTATATCATGGTTCAAATCAAAGTATAATGCTTGGGACCCCTACTGGGGGAGACCCCCAGCACCCCTAATGGGCAGACATTGGCCAAATATATTTTTTTTTCTCTCCAATCACTAACCCCCACGTGTGTGTGGGGGGTAGTGGGGATGAGGGATAGTGGGTCTATATCATGGTTCAAATCAAAGTATAATGCTTGGGACCCCCACTGGGGGAGACCCCCAGCACCGCCAGTGGGCAGTCATTGGCCAAAAATGTTTATTTTTTTATATTTTTTTTTCTCTCCAATCACTAACTGCCACTTGTGTGGGGAGGGAGGGAGGGGGTGGGGGGAGAAGTAGGGGTGGGGATAGTGGGGGTCTTTATCATGGTTCAAATCAAAGTATGATGCTTGGGACCTCCACTGGGGGAGACCCCTAGCACCCCCAGTAGGCGATCATTAGCTAAAAATGGTTTTTTTTTTTTTTTTTTTTCACTCAAATCACTAACACCCACGTGTATGGCGGGGGTAGTGGGGGTGGGGCATAGTGAGGGTTTGTATCATGGTTCAAATCAAAGTATAATACTTGGGACTCCCACTGGAGGAAACCCCCATTACTCCCAGTGGGCAGTCATTAGCCAAAAAATGTTTTTTTTTTTAAATTTATTTATTTTTTTCTCTCTCCAATCGCTGACCCCAGGTGTGTGTGGGGGGTAGAAAGGGTGGGGGATAGTGGGGGTCTGTATTATAATTCAAATCAAAGTATAATGCTTAGGACCCCCATTGGGAGAGACGCCCAACACCCCCAGTGGGCGGTTGTTGGCCAAAAATGTTTTTTTTTTTTTTTTTGCACCAACTTGAGGGGGAGTGTTAGAATATTTTCTTGTTTCTTTATTTAGATTAGATGGTGATTGATTGATTGATCGAGATTCCTTAATCAGTCAATCAATCAATCAATATAAAAGGTGATACCTTAATTAGTGCCTTATGGCTTCCTTTTGTAATAGTTGATTGATTAATATAAAAAGGGATGATATTATAATTATCACTCAAGCTTTGTATTCTCTAAAATTACAAAGCACACTAGCACACCACAAATAAAATAAATCTAATAACAATAAAGTAAAGATGGAAGAAAGAAAGATACCATTTTCACTCAAACTTTCATCCCTCATCGTCTAATTGGAACAATTAAGTACTCAAACTTCAACACTTGTTTCAATGTGGTCCTCTCATCACCCACATTTCATAATTTTGATAGAAAGTGATTGCAAGAGCATGTGTTCAACGAATTAAAGGAAATAAAATTATAGGACAATTTAAAGTTTTCATGCTCCAACTTTATTTTAAATTCCACTTTGGTCCCTAATTCTTACTCAAATTTTAAATGATGGGTGGCGGGAGGACCACATTGAAACATGAGTTGAAGTCTAAAAACTTAATTATTGCAATTAGAAGTTGACAAACCAAAGTAAAATTTCTGTGAAAAGTGTAATTTATCCTAGAATTTAAACAAATTCTGCAAAATATTTATGAGTAACACAAAGAAAGTAGGACAATAATATTTTTAAAATGGTAGCACATTCAATTAAAAAATATTAAAAAAATGCAAAATTCCCTGGCACTGTTAACTTTAATAAGAAAGAAAGAAAATAAGAGAGGTACATCCAACAGTAGAGATATGAAATTGTAGGCTGAATACTTTTTGAGAATTGATCTACTGTAAAGTAGGCAAAGCCGTTACACATTTAGTAAATTTCTGGTCACATGTTTGAGGATCAAATCATTGATTTTCATTTTCTAGTTGCAAATTATGTTTTAATGCAAATTCTAGTGTTTAGTTTCCTGGAATGCAGTGGAATAAAATGATCATTCCATCAACATGTCCATTCCCATATTTGGTCACCATCATAAGGGAATGATCATTCCATAGGGGAGAATAAGGAATCATGATTCCATTCAAATTCATCTCATTCCAATGAACCAAGGGTTCGTTTGGGAAGTGAGTTGGCTTTTTTGTTTTTTTTGGCTATTTTAGTCTGGGGTTAAAAAACCTCGTTTGGGAATGGCTTTTGGCTTTTTTGTGAGAGGAATAATGTAATGATTATGGGTTGGATGTAATGTTTTGTCTTATTGGACTAAAAAGCCTATTTTATTTTTTGTGATTAAAATAGCTAAAAAAGCCCCAAACTTGACTTCCCAAACGAAGCCCAAATAGAACAACAACTCTTCATAATCCTTATCTCATAATAAAATTCTTCTCGCAGTTCAAAACATTTGCAATTACCCATCAGTGGGGGAAAAGAGGGAATTTGATACGTGGTTTTTGTTCAGATGAATCAGATCTAATAACATTACCAATGATTTTTTCATATAATAGTTAATTATTAAAGCATTCACTTAATATATACTTAGGAGGGGGAGGCGAGGTTTTCGAATGAAAACTAACCAGATTCAACTTCTTAGCTAGCTGGGGGATGCCACAATGATCAAAGAGACCATTATATATCAGCAACATATATGCCAATCAACAAATGTGAAATGTTTCAGAACCAATGCGAAACTATAAAGGGATTGAGCCCAAAATAATAATCTGAAGTGAAAAGTACATGATTATCCCAGAAGAACTGTTCCTCATATGCAAGTGCTTCTGCAATGCTACGAGTCTTATTTATGTCCTGTAACAAATAAATTAGATCGAGCTTAGCCTAACTAGTTCAAATGATATTCATTGTAAAGGCAATGTAACTAAGATAACACATGACATAGTAATTGTTTAAATCTTAACAGAACAATAATTTAAAATGCATCTTACTTGTGAATCTTAGACTACATAATAATACCTAGAAAACCAAATCGGAAACAAGTGCTTTCAAAATAATGCAATACCCAATAAGGACCAAACATATACATACTACCAAGTGACAATAACAAAATAAGCATCAATAATATATTGGTGAATAATGTGGCAAATATTACTAATAACTTTATATATACCACCAACTATTAGCTATACTGGCATCTCTTGCTAATAGGGATGGCAACGGATCAGGTTTTTCAGGTTTTATGTGCAAATTCTTGCTTTTAAACTCAAATTTTAGTGATACAATTTCATATTTAACTATAAACTTAACAGTTCTAACCTAACTACCACTATACTTTACCCTACCCAATCAATGCTCTCTCAAACTATTTATATTAAAATCGGGTTGGAACAAATACAATCGGGTCGGGGAATTTTGCCATCTTGCCATCCCCAAATGAAAAGGTGTACGGTTCAAGTCCTAGTCCTAATAGGAACATGATGTGTGCCATGCTCCTCAAAGAGGGGCTGGGAGCAAAAACACAAACAATAGAAGGACAGATATTGCAAATATAGTTTTGAACAGTTTACCTCCTGACTGCGATTCACAACGCCAATGTAACCTAGGCGAAGTGGAACAACTTTTCCAAGCAGAAAGTTGTGGGCATTAGTTCCCCTGTCCATTATGTCTAGCTACACCATGAGTAAGGTACAATAATAATTAATAGTGTCACTCAATCATATTACAGAAAGAAAACTAATTTATAATCACACAAAAAAATGCTAAAAAACGGCAAAACAGATATTATAATGTGACACAGACCTTTGTAATTACGCCAATAGTCGGGGAACCTGTTTAACCAAGTTTTGAGTAAATGAATCATAGCAGGTGAAGATTGACATACCTCATATACATATAACTATCTTATATAAAATTCTTACAATTCTAGAAGAGGAGTAAAAAAGATGTTTCCAAATCATGTCATCAAAACAAGCAACATTGAAAACCTACCAGTTGGATCGGCCTCTTTAGCCATCTGCAGTGCATCAGATGTTGCCAGATCAGAATTTGCCGGACTAACTGCCAATATGATGCAGGCTTCTTACTTTATATAAGACATTATCATCTTCCTAATCCTTGCTTCTATATCTCTAGGTTGATCTCCCACAGGAACCTTAGTGATCCCAGGTAGATCAACAAGAGTGATAATAAGAATATTTGGAGTTGAAATCTTCAAGCGAATTTGCTTATCTGAAACTCCCTTGTTATATCCAACTTCTCTTTCTGTCTCAGCCTGCACTAACAAGGGGTGAGAGAGAAAGTGCAAGGCTTAAAGCATATTCCTTTCTTCAGCAGAAAAGGAATCAATAACAAAAAATGAATGATTCATGTAGGTACCAATTTACCAGTTCCATTAACCGCATAAATACAAAATTAAAAACAGACAATAAGACATATTCAATAATGCGTAAGGGCTGTTAATTTGAAATAAGAAAAGTTCATAACACCAAAGGAATGGGGAAAACTCATGGTTGAGATTGGTGATAATTTCAGTACTTTTGAGATAAAGGAAGGAATTCCTGAAATCAAGCACCCAACAAGGAGAAGAAAAGAGCTTTTAGGTAAAAAAAACTCACATAGATAACAATGCTTCAATTCATAAATTATCATTTTTGGGAAATCCAAATGGGTGCAAAGGAAAGGAACAAACTTATGTCACAGTTGTCGCCATTTTTGTTACCGTCATTGTTTGATGTAGCCACTAAATATGCACCTGTATTCCTGCTTCCACTCCCTTCCACAAGTATATTCTCTTTAGTAAACCGAAACACCAAATTGAGCAACTATGTAGTTATTATTATTAATTATTAGTATTAGTATTGTTGTGCCTTTAAATACAATAATTCTTAGCGTATATTATAAAACAATTTTCTCACCAATGGACTCAAATATTGATGATACAGGTTGTGATTGAATAAAACTGGTGAACATTCTCATCAAAATGAGCTACATAGATAGAACATTTGACATGAAGTGTTTATGCTGGCAGTGGCAAGCATACATGGAAGCTGGGGCAAGTTTGGGAAGTCCCTATTTAGCTAAAAAGCCAAAAAATCAATACCAAAAAGTCAATTTTTCTCTCTACTTTTCTGTACATCTTTTCGTAAAAAGTCAAAAAGTCAACTAAAATAGCTAGTTCCCAAAACAACCCTAAGGTATCAATAAAATTGGTCATACTTCCAGCCTATTTAGTCAACATTTTTATACATGATAAGACTGTTGCTGAGGTCCAGATTAATCCAAAAGCACAATCTCTAGTTCAAAACTTAAGGTAGATGCAGTCCATCCCCATCAAGTTTTGATGTACAATTCTGCTTCATTTCCCTCTTTCCTATACAGAAGCATTACAAATATGTCCACATGAACAGTCATTTTTTATTCTCTAAATTATCCAAGTTTTAGTGCTAATATGTGACTATCCTCATTTTGTGTCAACATAATAAATTCCCAGTGTAGTTGTGAGAATTTGAAGAAAAACAGGGAGGGGGGGGGGGGCGGGGGAATGTATCAGTCTCAGGCTATGGATAGCATCAAATTATATGATATGCTTCTGTTTGGGCATCTACTAGCAAAAGTTCTTAGACACTAATCTGAGTACATAATCAGGGATAAGTCGACCACCTTAATCCTTATCATTCCTCTTTCTCCGACTAAACAGTCTAGCTGTCAGCCTCTCAGGAATGTTCTTAAAATTATTGTGGTCAGGCCTGCCATAGATAACCCTGGTTATCAAGCATTTAAGCCCTTCGTAGAGGCAATAATGGCATGCTAGATTGTATTTTGTTCCAGGTCAGTCATTGGTTTACCTTAGCAAAATTGCATCAGTTGTAAGTTTAGAGAAGAGAAATAGATAGGGAATGAGTGAGACCTCATCCCCTTTTATATTGATAATAATGCGTAATTACAAGAGTGTCATCAGGCATAAATTATAGGTAACCCATTACATCAATCAAGGAATATATGCAATATTATTTCCTATTCTAACACTTATTCTAACACTCCCCCTCAGGCTGGTGCGAAGATATCTCTTATGCCCAGCTTGGTGAGAATGCCATAAAATGGTTTATTCCTTATTTCTTTGGTAAGTACTTCCACCAGTTGATCACCACTCTTCACAAATGGAGTGTATATGATGCCACTAGTGAGCTTTTCCTTGATGAAGTGCCTATCAATCTCCACATGCTTAGTTCTGTCATGCTGAACCGGATTATGAGCTATGTTGATAGCTACCTTGTTGTCACAGTACAACCTCATGGAATCAGTTTGATGAATCCCCAAGCCTTTCAACAATAGTCTAATCCACAACAATTCGCATACATCCTGAGCTACAGCTCTGAATTCTGCCTTTGCACTAGATCTAGCAATCACATTTTGTTTCTTACTACGCCAAGTGACTAGGTTGCCTCCAACAAATGTGCAATACCTAGAAGTCGATTGTCTATCAGTGACTGATCCAACCCAATCTGCATCAGTAAAAGCCTCCACACTAAGATGACCATGTTTTGAGAAATAAAGGCCCTTTCTTGGAGAAGATTTTACGTATCTCAGAATTCTCATAACTGTCTCTAAGCGGGTAGCTCTAGGAGCATGCATAAACTGGCTAACCATACTTACTGCAATGGCAATGTCTGGGCACGAGTGAGATAAGTATATAAGCTTCCCTACTAATCTCTGGTTGCTCCCCCTATCCACTGGCTCTCTCCCTTGATCTTCACTTAACTTCTGACCCAGTTCTAGAGGTGTGTCACATGATCTACCTCCAAGCATCCCAGTCCTCTTTAGCAAGTCAAGTACATACTTCCTCTGGCATATGAAGATATCATCCTTGGACCTAGCTACTTCAATGCCCAGAAAGTACTTCAAAGTGCCCAAGTCCTTCATTTCAAACTCCTTGGCTAGGTACTCCTTCAACCGAGGGATTTCCTCAACATCATCCCTTGTCAGAACAATATCAACATAGACAATTAAGGCTGTAGTCTTACCAAGTGAGGAGTGTTTGACAAATAAGGTATGATCAGCTTGACTATGCTTGAACCCATATCTCGACATAGCTTGAGTAAACCTTTCAAACCAAGTCCTAGGAGATTGCTTTAGTCTACAAAGTGACTTTCGGAGCCTACACACTTTACCCTTGGACTTAGCATCTTCGAATCCAGGGAGAATATCCATATAGACCTCTTCTTTGAGATCTCCATGAAGGAAAGCATTATTCACATCAAATTGATGTATTGGCCAATCCAAATTTGCTGCAAGGGAGAGCAGTATTTTCACAAAGTTCATCTCAGCAACTGGTGCAAATGTTTCCTAATAATCTACCCCATAAGTTTGAGTAAAGCCCTTAGCAACCAATCTTGCTCTGTACCATTCTATGGAACCGTCTGCTTTATGTTTTACAGTGTACACCGACTTACAACCAACAGGATTTTTCCCTCTAGGTAACGCCACTAACTCCCAAGTGTCATTCTTGCTAAGAGCTCACATTTCCTTCATCATGGTATGTTTCCACTCAGGAATAGAGAGAGCATCCTGGAAATTGTTAAGTAGACAAACAGACGAAATTTTAGAAAGAAAGGCTTTATATGAGGGAGGTAGATTAGAATATAAGACATGATTAGAAATAGGATGCTGAGTATATGATCTAACCCCCTTCTTATTAGCAATAGGAACATCAAGATCTAAAAACTCAGGAATAGAAACATTAAGATCAGAATTACCTGAACTCTCAGGAGAGGCGAATGACTCTAGACACTTATTCAGAGAAGAAGTTGGCAGTAGAGGATCAGAAGTAGTGTCTTGCATCTAGGTTACTTTCTGTCTATCTTTATTCCTAACATAAACTTTGCCTTCTTCCTTTTCCACAGCAATTGTTGGCTCAACATCCTCTATCTGTTTAACCACTAGAGGTAGTGAAAGAGGAATAGCTTCATACCAAGGCTCCCCCTAAAGGGATGACTATGACACAGGAGAGGACTGAGACACTAGGGAGGTCTGAAAGTAAGACTGATACTCAAAGAAAGTAACATCCTTGGAGACAAACCATTTGCGAGATGAAGGATGATAACACTTATAGCCCTTTTAAGTGGCAAAGTAACCCAGGAAAACACACTTAAGAGAACTAGGATCCAATTTACCACGAGTGGGTGAATGATTATGGACAAAACAAACACATCCAACGGTCTTAAGGGGAATGGAGAACCTAGAAGATGTGGACTCGAACAAAACTTGAAGAGGTGTTTGTTTTTGAAGGACTTGGATAGGAGAACGATTAATCAAATAAGCAGTAGTGAGAACCTCTTCCCCCCAATAGAATCGAGGAACACACATTTCAAAGGATAGACAACGGGCCACATCAAGGAGATGGCGATTTTTCCGTTTTGCAACACCATTTTATTGACGGGTATTAGTGCAAGAAATTTGGTGAATAATTCCATGAGTAGCGAAATAACTGGTAAGACCAGAGTCAATATATCCCCCCCTCCCCCCATTATCAGAATGCAGAATTTTTACAATCGCCCCAAATTGAGTGCAAACCATTTTATGAAAGTTTTGAAACACAGAAACACCTCACTTTTATCTTTCATCAGATATACGCAAGTGGCCCTAGAACAGTCATCTATGAAAGTAACAAACCATTTTTGACCTTTTAAAGGCACAAAACGTGAGGGACCCCATACATCAGAATGAATCAAAGAAAATGGAACTGGACTTTTATTAATAGAAGGAGCAAAAGAAGCTCTGTGTTTTTTTCCAAGTTGACATGACTCACATTGAAAATTAGACACATTATTTTTCTCAAAAACAGAAGGAAATAAATACTTAAGTAGTAAAAAGGAGGTATGTCCTAAGCAACGGTGCCATAGCCAAAGGTCTTCCTTGGTGGATGGTAACTGAATAGATGAATGAGCTAGCTTGTCTGTCTGATCCAGAATGTAGAGACCATGTTCCTCTCTACCACTGCCAATCCTCTTCCTCGTGTTAAGGTCCTCAAACAGACAATGATCAGGAAAAAAATGCCATGCTAAGTAATACGACTCAAAGATAAAAGATTAACACTAAAATTAAGAACATGGAGTACAGAGGATAAATGAAGGGAAAAGGTGGCATGAATTAAACCTTTCCCGGACACAAACGAAATAGTACCATCAACAATACGCACTTTTTCCTGACCTAAGGAGGGGTTATACTCTAAGAACAAATTAGAGGAACCAAACATATGGTCTAAAGCACCAAAATCAATAATCCATGACATAGTGGTATGAGATAGCATGACACATATGAAGGAAGCCAAGTTACCTGAATTGGCAAAAGAAGAAGAGGATGCAGGCTCGATGGTCTAGCAAGTGGCGAAGAGCAATCTCAAAATTCGAGACAGATAACCCCGAAACATCAGCAGCCAGTGAGACAACTAGACATGAAGGTGGTGGCTCAACCGTGTTAGAAAGATGTATCCGAGCATTGGCCCCTCGGCCTCTAGAGTGACCAGACCTACCCCCTTGAGTACCAGGACGGTCTTCTCGACCACTAGAAGGAGTCCCATATAGCTTCCAACAAGTCTCTCGTGTGTGCCGAGGTCTACAACAGTAGTCAAAGAAAAGATTATCCTTCTTAGAGGAAGGACAAGAACCACGAGTCACACGTTCTCCATCTCGAGGGGATGCAAAAACCAAAGCAGAGCGATCAGTAGTGGCAGAAAGAAACATAGCAGAGCGGCGACTCTCCTCATTCTGCACAAAAGCAAAGGCTTCCTGGAGAGAAGGAAGCACGGCCATGCCAAGTACTCTGCTCCGAACTGGATCATACTCCACGTTCAAGCCTTCCATGAACATGAAGACCTGCTCTTGCTCCACAAACTTCCGGTAACCAGAAGAATCAATGGTACAGACAGGCTTGTAATCTTGAAGGTGATCAAGTCGCTTCCACTTATTGCAAAGGAAGGCAAATTACTAGAAGATAGTCATCTCACCTTGTACCGACCTTTCAATGGAGTGACGTAACTCGAAAGCCTCGGAGAAGTTCCCCTTCTTGGAGTAAGTAGTAACTACGGCCTCCCAAATATCCTGGGCAGTATCCATAGACAAGTAGCCCTCTCCAATCTCCGATACCATAAAATGTATTAACAAGCCCATAATCAAAGAATTGGTGATCTCCCATTGATCATAACGAGGGACTGTGGTACTGGATGCCTATACCCTCCTATCAACATATCTCATCTTCCCTTTGCTCTTCAAGAAAATTGTCAGACTCTACGACACACTAGGTAATTCTGACCATAGAATAAAGAGGTGGTGATTTTAAGGCCAGGGTTGAGATTATTAATCATAGTAGAAGGGATAACAGAACTCTCACCCTGAGATGGCTGAGAGATAGTAGATTCACTAGTAAAATATGCTATGAAGACTCTAGTAACTACTCCTCAGCCACAATGACAATCACAAACCCAAAAGATGATAGTGGAAGAACAAGCACAACGGTCACTATGGAAGCATAAAGAATTAAGAACTCGGTATAAACCTTTTTTTTCCCCTGTTTTGCATCACCAGAAGATCCCAGAAGGGAAGAAACGAACTTAGGCTGCCCTAGAAGGGCTACCAAACTTGACCAGACCAGCAAGGAGGCTGGTCAGCCACCTGGGGGCCCTCGACAGTGGCTGGAGGGGCCTATCGAGGGAAAGAGAAGAGGCTGTCAGGTGGCTGGAGGGCTGGAGGGTGGGTAGGAGGAGTTATAAGGGTGTGTCGTATGGTAGGAAGGAGAGAAGAGGCAATTGGTGGTGATAGGTGGCAAAGAAGGAAAGATGGCTAGGGCATAGATCTGATACCATGTAAGTTTAGAGAAGAAAAAAGATAGGGAATGAATAAGGCTTCATCCCCTTTTATATTGATAATAATATGTAATTACAGGAGTGCCATCAGGCATAAATTATGGACCAACCCATTACATCAATTAAGGGAAAATAAAATAAAATAAGAATAAAATATATGCAATATTGTTTCCTATTATCCTAACACTTATTCTAACATTAGTCATGTTGGATATCACACTCATAGGACATGCCCTGACCATAGTCAGAATATTGAGAATCATATCGTAAATCAAAATCCAAATTTAGCAAATCGTGAACTGAATTGAATTGAGCATCGTTAAGATTTAGTAAAAACTACAAAAACTAAAAAAATAAATAATGTTTAACTATAGTATATATAATTAATTAATTAATTAATGTGGTATGTGTTATACAATAATTCTTATACAAGAACATGATTACACCGTCTACTTAGGAAAGCAAGAGATGTGGGTTCAAATCCCACCAACCACCAAATTATTCAAAAATCATAATAAAATCTCTCTTCATATTAAAAAATGAACTTAGAATCCTCCTATGTTTTAAAACCTAACACATTTTAAAAGTTGTGTAAGCTTATTGTTCAAAAAAGTTCAAAAAAAATAGTTGTCAGACCATTGGGTCTAACTAATCTAACCTATGTAACATTGAACCATATATTTCACTAAAATAACAATAGATAATTCTCGAGTGCAAGTTACTTTAACCTTAACATCCTTGGAAGATGAATTATGAAATTTTTCCAAGAAAAAAAAAATTTTGAGAAATTTTTTTAGAGAACATGTTGAGATGAATCTGATTCAATCTGATTGGATTCTAATATAAAAAAAAAAACCTTTGATCACCAAAATAACAACAAATCATGCGTACACATTGGTTATTTTTGCACTAAACACTCTTAGAAGTAATATTTATGTCATTTTCACCAAAAACAAAAAGATAAAAATGAGTCGGGATAGGTTGGATCCAATAGTTTCAAAAATTGTATTAATCGTAAAAAAATGAATGAAATTCCAAAATAGATTCGGCAATGTCGTATTGATCTATGCATGAATCACAAATCGAATCATAAATTGTAAGATTTTGATAAAAAGAGGCCCCAACACATGTTGGAGAGGAGTCTAAACAAGTCCTATCAATGTTTTCATATTTTAAAACTACACATAAATTCAACATTTGGGGACATGCGTGTCTATTGTTTAGATACTCATGATACACTAGTCGCAGCACAAATTTAAAAAAAAAAAAAATAATTAGGGCTAAGGATTAAAATCAAGATAAAGTCAATTTACACATATCAATAACTCCTTTTTTAGTTTTTTTTTTTTTTAAATTTTATTTTACAAACCAGCCTAAAACTTTTAATGTATTCAAGAATAGAGCATTTACCATTTAGATAAAAGATGTGTACATATATAAATATATGGTAATAAAATAGGGGACCACTAGTCAAGTTGTAAAACTAGACATATCAACCTTCAGATTGTGGGTTCAAATATGGTAAGGAGACACTTTGTGCTATTAATGACAAAGTTTATGGTTGTGTTTGGTTTAGTTTTGGAAATGTGATTCTCTTTTTGGAGTTGTGATTTGAGTGCGGAATTGTGAGTTGAGTTTTGAAAAGAGAAAATTTGTTTGGTTATGAGTTTTGAAAGGAATTTTGAAAAAAGCGGATTGGGTCTACCCGATCGTCTGCCCAAACGTCCTCTCGGACGTCCGGCCAGTTGACCGGAACAGTGCAAATTTTTTTTTTCTTTTTTTACAATTGCAACATGTTATTTGGAAAGGGAAAAAAAAAAAAAACTAGTTTTAGATATTTTTTAAATATAGAAATTATTTTTTTTAGATTTTTTATAAAAATAATTTAACAATCCCTTCACCAATCATCTTCAATACTATATCTTCAAAAGAGTTTTGAAAAGTGTTTTGAATTGAGTTTTAAGTTGTGTATTTGGTTATGAGTTTTGAAATTAATTTTTGAATTGAGTTTTGAGTACTTGTGAGTTGTGTGTTTGGTTATAAGTTTTGAAAAGTGTTTTGAAAATTTTATCTTTGGAATCAACCAAATGGAGCCTATATTTTACCCAATCTACCCCTCTCATACTCTCACCCAATGAGGACTAAACTAGTTTTGCCTTTTTTATATTGTAATATATAAATAAATAGGTTGTTAATATTTTCATGCATATATAAGCTACTGTCTATTGTCATGTCCCTGATGTGTTCGTATTTCAATTTTTTTAAAATTAATATGTTGGCTCAACCATATTGTGTCGTGCCCATGTCTAATATTTGCATTGCTTAGACTTTAAGTTAGTTCAACAGTATTTTCCACAAGGCTTGCCTCTGGTTGCAAATAGCAATTCATCTAACTTGGTCAATTGGCTCCCTATCACACCCCTTGTTGAATGGCTTATGTTATTGAAGATTCTAGACCTCGTTGGAGATACCCAAATTACTCTCTTAGATTCCCAAGCTGGATAACATGGGGGGTAAGTTCTTGGTAGAGGCCATGTTTGGTTTCATTCTTTGAAGAAAAAAAAAATTGAACTAGTTTGACAAAAATAAATATAAAATCTTTTTTTGAATATTTAAAAATTATTTTTTCCCTCTGAAAAAAAAAAACTATATAAAAATGGTAAGTTCTTTTGATTTTTTTCATGAAATTATTTTGTAGTTTTTTAGAAAAAATTTCTAAAACTAGTTTCTAAAAACCAAACCAAACATGGCCCATTTCCAAAGAATGTTACATTGACATCAACATGACAATCTAGATGAGTTCCAATCCTCTCTCTATGTATTAGTTTTCTTCTATCAAATACAATTTTTCCTTTCAATCAAAATCAAAGTTTTAAAAAGCTTTACTGAGGCTCACCTCAAGGCTAAGCTAAAATGCATTAAGGCTTTGATTTATACTCCCCAAAAGCTTGCACAACACAGTTCGAGGCATGCACCTTATATGCCTTTTGTGCATAAGCATATGAAGAGTACGCATACGAAAAGGTTGTCTTAGGCTCTAGTTAAAGTTAGTCTAATATATGGTTTAAATATAAAAAGAGCAAAAAGTAAAAAAAGAATTCACTCTGCAACTATATTTTATAGGAAAATTTACGTAAATGACCAATCAAGAAAAAAAACACAAAGTTAATAGTCAAGTGAGAAGTTTAATCACTAAAGCTAAGAATGTCAATTTCACTTTCAATGAAGACAAACTTCCTTCTTTGCAGTGAAATGTTCGATGCCTTAAGGAGAAAAATATTTATATCGTTATATTTACTTTTTATTTATTTTTTTACTATTTTAAAATATTTAATTTATTTGCTAAGTATTAAAATTTCAAATTCGAAATACTTACGCCTCACCTCATGAGGGGTAAAACACCTCAAGTTATGCATTCACCTTTACAAACTTTGACAATTTTTTTTTTAAAAAAAAAAAAGAAAGAAAAAAGAAAAAAGGAAAGAAAATAGCATAATACTCTAAGATTCAATCATTATTTCATGAACCCGGATGAAATTTTAATGGAAGATACTCGTATCATTCACAAAAATTGAAATAATAACCTATTTGGCATCAAAGAGTAGTTGGATGAAGACAATACTTTATTAATATTTAAATTCAGTCATTTCTTCTCAAACGTACAAGTACCTAGTCTAAAAAGAAAGATTTAAAACAATTTGTTTGATACTTACACAAAATAAATACAAATCGATTGGCAAATTTGAATTAGTTAATTTTGAAAAAAAATAATTTTATTTCACTCAACCAAACCTCCCATTTGTAATGAAGGCTGATGTCACAGGGCAAATCTTTTGAGTGCACAGCGGAATAAAGGCCATGTTTGGTTTGGTTTTGAAAAACTTGTTTAAAAAAAAAAAAAAAAATTTTATTTTCATAAAAAAATTGGAAGTACTTATCATTTTTATATAGTTTTATCTTTTTGGAGAGCATAGCTTTTTTAAAAAATTCAAAAAAAATATTTTTCATGTTTTTTTTTTTTTTATCAAACTAGTTTCTAATTATTATTTTTTTTTAATTCAGAAGCACAAACCAAACATGGCCAAAGTTTTGCCTGTGAGGCACTTGAACTCCACCTTGATCCAAGCCCGCTTCTCTTTCGACCATCCAAGTGTTGAATCTTCACCCGTCTTGACATATTAGGCCCAATGCTTTGTCAAGTAAGAACAACTCCTTTGAAGAAGTCTCGCACTTCAACGCTTGCCTCAAGTTGCACATCTATATGGCCAATTGGTTGCTTCACTGCACCAAGCTCACGAATTAGCAAGATGCTCGCCCCACCGAAGGGTCCAATTGTGAGAACATTAGATTTTATGTATATATGATACTATATATATTTTGTATATATTAGGGATTGAGTGAATAATTCGTGTTTCCTTTTTCGTTCTAGGGTTAGATTGTTATATAAACCAATGTATTCTTGTATTACAAACCACTACAACAAAATACACTTTTGGCGACTAAAAAATTAGTCGCCAAAAGTATTGATTTTAGTCGCCGAAACACTTTGCCGACTAAATAATTTGGTCGCTGGCTTTGTCGGGGATACATAGTCGCCGAAGGAATTAGCGACTAAAATACATTTAG
Organism: Camellia japonica; assembly: GCA_030407325.1. NCBI lineage: Eukaryota > Viridiplantae > Streptophyta > Magnoliopsida > Ericales > Theaceae > Camellia > Camellia japonica. The sequence goes on along the minus strand of JAPPVO010000017.1, from coordinate 112,453,324 downwards.
TCACCAAAAGTAGTACAAAATACCGACTAACGTTTTAGTAGGCAAAAATAACAAGTATTAGCGACGAAAAGAGTCTTAGTCGCTGATAACTGACATTAGCGACTAACATGTTAGTCGCCCAAACGGTTCATTAATTCCTTTAACTCACATATTTAGCTACTAAAGTTTTTGTCGCCAAAAATTAAAATATCTACGGCAACGACATTATTAGTCGCCAATAGTGCAACTTCAGCTACTACATGTTTAGTCGGCCATGATTCTTTTATTATGTTTTGGCGACTAAAACGTTAGTCACCAAAAATATGTTGGATTTTAGCTACTAAACAGTTAGTCGCCATAACTGTTTTCGAGTTATTTTGGCTACTAAATATTTAGTCGCCAAAAGTCTTTTGAGTTTTAGTTACGAAACATTTAGTCGCCATAACTGTTTTCGAGTTGTTTTGGCTACTAAATATTTAGTCGCCAAAAGTCTTTTGAGTTTTAGCTACGAAACATTTAGTCGCCATAACTGTTTTCGAGTTGTTTTGGCTACTAAATATTTAGTCGCCAAAAGTCGTTTGAGTTTTAGTTACTAAACATTTAGTCGCCATAACTGTTTTTGATTCGTTTTGGCTACTAAATATTTAGTCGCCAAAAGATTTATTTCTTTTTGGCTACCAATTGATTTGTCACCAAAAGCGTCATTTTATATTATTGTTTTGTTTGTTTCATTTTACTAAATTTCGTCTGAACCTGTATGTATCCATCGCAACCTATAATACGTATACAACCTATATATATTATCACCTATTCAGTAATGCATGTTTCACTTAGAACCATGAAACAAAAATGAACACCTGCTATATATATTCCAACTACAAATAATAATGTAAACTTATGTACGAACCAACTATATATATTCCAATTACAAATAATAACGTCATACATTCCAAATACGTTACCAAAACAATGTCCTCTATACACAACATTTTTACTATACTATGCATTGTAATGACCATTTGACAAGGTACAAATTACTATGGTAATATGTACCACGACAAAAGGTAATCTATATTAATTAATACTAGAGCCATTAATACAAGCTCCAAAAATACTATGTACCCCACCAGAAATTATATGTACAATGCATCCAAATTCCACAGTTCATTGATGCTATACCACCAAAGCAATTAATACAAGCTCCAAAAATACTTTGTACCCCGCCAAAAATTATATGGTCGATGCATTCACAGTCCACACAAAAAGTATAGGACGACAAAAAACTTCCCAACTTTGCATAAGTGTGAATTATCTTCCGGGCAAAAAAATAGAAGATCTACATGTCAATGCCAAAAGCCATCTACACAACAAAAATTACACCCATTAGTTCCATTGTAAACAAAAAGTTATAGCCATCTACAAAACACAAATTGCAAGGATGTCAATTGTAATTGAAATTGTATGTAAATATAGTTTGAATTTACGAATTTCAATATAGTTTCTTTACACGTTAAATTGTATTTAAAGTGCAAAGAAATTTCCAAGTCAATCCCAAGTCAAGTTTAGTCTAATGTGTAAACATATATATATTTTATTCATAACTGTACATATATAGAGATGCTTATAGAACATATATATATTTGCAAGCTTTAATATATTTGTATAAGCTTTATGCGTTTTTCACGCCAACTCCCAACGTACACGTGCTAATTACATCTCGTCTGTCCCCACAGGTCGTATTTGACACGAGGAAGCTACCCGTGCCATCAATACACTGGTTCGGGGGCTGCTCTAAATTTTCGGCCCTCGAAGGCCTTTTTTCGGCTAAGTTTATGGTGTTTTCACACCAACTCCCAACGTACACGTGCTAATTACGTCCTGTCTATCCCCACAAGTCCTATTTGACACAAGGAAGCTACCCGTGCCATCCACGCAAAGGTTCGGGGGCTGATCTCAATTTTCGACCCTCGAAGGCCTTTTTTCGGCTAAGTTTATGACGTTTTTCACGCCAACTCCCAACGTACACGTGCTAATTACATCCCGTCTGTGCCCACACGTCCTATTTGACATGCGGGAGCTACCCGTGCCATCCCCGCAGTGCTTCGGGGGCTGCTCTCAATTTTCGGCCCTCAAAGGCCTTTTTTCGGCCAAGTTTATGGTGTTTTTCATGCCAACTCCTAACGTACACATGCTAATTACGTCTTGTCTATCCCCACAAGTCCTATTTGACACGAAGAAGCTACCCGTGCCATCCCCGCAGTGGTTCGCGGGCTGCTTTCAATTTTCGGCCCTCGAAGGCCTTTTTAAGATTAAGTTTATGGCGTTTTTCACGCCAACTCCCAGCGTACACGTGCTAATTACGTCCCATCTGTGCCCACAGGTCCTATTTGACATGAGGAAGCTACCCCTGCCATCCCCGCAGTGCTTTGGGGGCTGCTCTCAATTTTCGGCCCTCGAAGGCCTTTTTTCGGCCAAGTTTATGGCGTTTTCCACACCAACTCCTAATGTACACGTGCTAATTACATCCTGTCTATCCCCACAAGTCCTATTTGACACGAGGAAGCTACCCGTGCCATCCCCGCAGTGGTTCGCGGGCTGCTTTCAATTTTCGGCCCTCGAAGGCCTTTTTTCGATTAAGTTTATGGCGTTTTTCATGCCAACTCCCAACGTACACATGCTAATTACGTCCCGTCTGTCCCCATAGGTCCTATCTGACATGAGGAAGCTACCCGTGCCATTTCCGCAGTGGTTCGCGGGCTGCTTTCAATTTTCGGCCCTCGAAGGCCATTTTTCGATTAAGTTTATGGTGTTTTTCACACCAACTCCCAATGTACACGTGCTCATTACGTCCCGTCTATCCCCACAAGTCCTATTTGACACGAGGAAGCTACCCGTGCCATCCCCGCAGTGGTTCGGGGGCTGCTCCCAATTTTCGGCCCTCAAAGGCATTTTTTCGGCTAAGTTTATGATGTTTTTCACAACAACTCCCAATGTACACGTGCTAATTACGTCCCGTTTGTCCCCACAGGTCCTATTTGATACAAGAAAGCTACTCGTGCAATCCCCGCAGTGCTTCGGGGGCAGCTCTCAATTTTCGGCCCTCGAAGACCATTTTTCAGTAAAGTTTATGGCGTTTTTCATGCCAACTCCCAACGTACACATGCTAATTACGTCCCGTCTCTCCCCAGAAGTCCTATTTGACACGAAGAAGCTACCCTTGCCATCTCCACAGTGGTTTGTGGGCTGCTTTCAATTTTCGACCCTCAAAGGCCTTTTTCCGATTAAGTTTATGGTGTTTTTTACGCCAACTCCCAACGTACATGTGCTAATTACGTCCCATCTGTCCCCACAAGTCCTATTTGACACGAGGAAGCTACCCGTGCCATCCCCGCAGTGCTTCGGGGGCTGCTCCCAATTTTCGGCCCTCGAAGGCCTTTTTTCAGCTAAGTTTATGACGTTTTTCACGCCAACTCCCAACGTACACGTGCTAATTACATCCCGTCTGTGCCCACAGGTCCTATTTGACATGAGAAAGCTACCCGTGCCATCCCCGCAGTGCTTCGGGGGCTGCTCTCAATTTTGGGCCCTCGAAGGCCTTTTTTCGGCCAAGTTTATGGCGTTTTTCACGCCAACTCCTAACGTACACGTGCTAATTACATCCTGTCTATCCCCACAAGTCCTATTTGACATGAGGAAGCTACCCGTGCCATCCCCGCAGTGGTTCGGGGGCTGCTCCCAATTTTTGGCCCCCGAAGGCCTTTTTTGGGCTAAGTTTATGACGTTTTTCACGCCAACTCCCAACGTACACGTGCTAATTACGTCTCGTCTGTCCCCATAGGTCCTATGTGACATGAGGAAGCTACCTGTGCCATCCCTTCAGTGGTTCGGGGGCTGCTCTAAATTTTCGGCCTTCGATGGCCTTTTTTCAGCTAAGTTTGTGCCGTTTTTTACGTCAACTCCCAACGTACACGTGCTAATTACGTCCCGTCTGTCCCCACAAGCCCGATTTGACACGAGGAAGCTACCCTGGCCATCCCCGCAGTGCTTCGGGAGCTGCTCTCAATTTTCGGCCCTTGAAGGCCTTTTTTTGGCTAAGTTTATGACGTTTTTCACGCCAACTCCCAACGTACACGTGCTGATTATGTCCCGTCTATCCCCGCAAGTCCTATTTGACACGAAGAAGCTACCTGTGCCATCCCCGCAGTGCTTTGGGGGCTGCTCTCAATTTTTTGGCCTTCAAAGGCCTTTTTTCGGCTAAGTTTATGACGTTTTTCACAACAACTCCCAACGTACACGTGCTAATTACATCCCGTCTGTCCCCACAGGTCCTATTTGACACAAAGAAGCTACTCGTGCAATCCCCTCAGTGCTTCAGGGGCTGCTCTCAATTTTCGGCCCTTGAAGGCCATTTTTCGGTTAAGTTTATGGCGTTTTTCACGCCAACTCCCAACGTACACGTGCTAATTACGTCCCGTCTATCCCCACAAGTCCTATTTGACACGAGGAAGCTACCTATGCCATCCCCGCAGTGCTTCGAGGGCTGCTCTCAATTTTTGGCCCTCAAAGCCCTTTTTTCAGCTAAGTTTTTGGCGTTCTTCACGCCAACTCCCAACGTACACGTCCTAATTACGTCCTGTCTACCCCCACAAGTCCTATTTGACACAAGGAAGCTACCCGTGCCATCTCCGCAATGGTTCGCGGGCTGCTTTCAATTTTCAGCCCTCGAAGGCCTTTTTTCGATTAAGTTTATGGCGTTTTTCACGCCAACTCCCAACGTACAAGTGCTAATTACGTCTCGTCTGTCCCCACAAGTCCTATTTGACACGATGAAGCTACCCGTGCCATCCACGCTGTGGTTCGGGGGCTGCTCCCGATTTTCGGCCCTCAAAGGCCTTTTTTCGGCTAAGTTTATGACGTTTTTCACAACAACTCCCAACGTACACGTGTTAATTACGTCCCGTCTATCCCCCTATTTGACATAAGGAAGTTACCTGTGCAATCCCCGCAGTGCTTCGGGGGCTGCTATCAATTTTCGGCCCTCGAAGGCCATTTTTCGGCTAAGTTTATGGCGTTTTTCACGCCAACTCCCAACGTACACGTGCTAATTACGTTTCGGTTGTCCCCAGAACTCCTATTTGACACGAGGAAGCTACCTGTGCCATCTCCGCAGTGGTTCATGGGCTACTTTCAATTTTCGGCCCTCGGAGGCCTTTTTCGATTAAGTTTATGGCGTTTTTCACGCCAACTCCGAACGTACACGTGCTAATTACGTCCCATCTGTCCCCACAGGTTCTATTTGACACGAGGAAGCTACCCGTGCCATCCCCGCAATTGTTCGAGGGCTGCTCCCAATTTTCGGCCGTCAAAGGCCTTTTTTCGGCTAAGTTTATGACATTTTTCATGCCAACTCCCAACGTAGACGTGATAATTACGTCCTGTCTGTCCCCACAGGTCCTATTTGACATGAGAAAGCTACCCATGCCATCCCCGCAGCGCTTCGGGGGCTGCTCTCAATTTTCGGCCTTCGAAGGCCTTTTTGCGGCTAAGTTTATGGCGTTTTTCACGCCAACTCCCAACGTACACGTGCTAATTACGTCCCATTTGTCCCCACAAGTCCTATTTGACACGAGGAAGCTACCCGTGCCATCCTCGCAGTGCTTCGGGGGCTGCTCCCAATTTTCGGCCCTCGAAGGCCTTTTTTTCAGCTAAGTTTATGACGTTTTTCACGCCAACTCCCAACGTACACGTGCTAATTACATCTCGTCTGTGCCCACAGGTCCTATTTGACATGAGGAAGCTACCCGTACCATCCCCGTAGTGCTTCGGGGGCTGCTCTCAATTTTGGGCCCTCGAAGGCCTTTTTTCGGCCAAGTTTATGGCGTTTTTCACGCCAACTCCTAACGTACACGTGCTAATTATGTCCCGTCTGTCCCCACAAGTCCTATTTGACACGAGGAATCTACCCGTGCCATCCCCGTAGTGGTTCGCGGGTTGCCTTCAATTTTCGGCCCTCGAAGGCCTTTTTTCGATTAAGTTTATGGCGTTTTTCAAGCCAACTCCCAACGTACACGTGCTAATTACGTCCCGCCTATCCCCATAGGTCCTATGTGACATGAGGAAGCTACCCATGCCATCCCTACAGTGGTTCAGGGCCTGCTCTGAATTTTCGGCCCTCGAAGGCCATTTTTTGGCTAAGTTTATGGCGTTTTTTACGCCAACTCCCAACGTACACGTGCTAATTACGTCCCGTCTGTCCCCACAAGTCCTATTTGACACAAGGAAGCTACCTGTGCCATCCCCGTAGTGCTTCGGGGGCTGCTCTCAATTTTCGGCCCTCGAAGGCCTTTTTTCGGCTAAGTTTATGACGTTTTTCACGCCAACTCCCAACGTACACATTCTAATTACGTCCTGTCTATCCCCACAAGTCCTATTTGACACGAGGAAGCTACACGTGCCATCCCCGCAGTGCTTCGGGGGCTGCACTCAATTTTTGGCCCTCAAAGGCCTTTTTTCAGCTAAGTTTATGCTATTTTTCACGCCAACTCCCAATGTACACATGCTAATTACGTCCTGTCTGTCCCCACAAGTCTTATTTGACACAAGGATGCTACCCGTCCCATCTCCGCAGCGGTTCGCGGGCTGCTTTCAATTTTCTGCCCTCTAAGGCCTTTTTTCGATTAAGTTTATGGCGTTTTTCCTGCCAACTCCCAATGTACACGTGCTAATTATGTCCCGTCTGTCCCCACAGGTCCTATTTGACATGACGAAGCTTCCCGTGCAATCCCTATAGTGGTTCGGGGGCTGCTCTGAATTTTCAGCCCTCGAAGGCCTTTTTGCAGCTAAGTTCATGTCGCTTTTGACGCCAACGCCCAACGTACACGTGCTAATTATGTCTCGTCTGTCCCCACAGGTCCTATTTCACACGAGGAAGCTACCCATGCCATCTCCACAGCAGTTCGGGGGCTGCTTTCAATTTTCGGCCCTCGAAGGCCTTTTTTCGGCTATGTTTGTGGCTTTTTTCACGCCAACTCTTAACGTACACGTGCTAATTACATCTCGTTTGTCCCCACGGGTCCTATTTCACACGAGGAAGCAACCCATGCCATCATTACAGTGGTTTGGGGGCTGATCTTAATTTTCGGCCCTCGAACGCCTTTTTTCGGCTAAGTTTATGGTGTTTCCAGCTGAATTACATCATTTGTATAATGCTTCAGCTGAATTATTATGTTTTCCTTTTTATCAGTAAATTAAGGTATGAACTCTTCATCAACTCAATTTGCCACTTCAGGAATGATTGGTTTATATGAGCCAATCCACCACTTGGTTAGCATGTGGGAGAACACATTTAATTGATTTTAGCCTGAACACAGGCGCATCTGCAAATGTACAGGTGGATGCAAGTGTATGCAACAAGGTAAGGATTCATGGATTTTTCTCCCTTAGTTTAATGAGATTTGGTTGTTTATTCCTATGGCTATATTGTAACCGATTTCCTTGATTTGAATCTCTAGTCTGAATATACTTCTTATGAGTCAATAAGCTCTTGGAAAACAACCAAGAACCATAGAAAATGTCTGATAAGGTGATTAGAATGCATGGCACACTCCTTCACCTTTCTCTCTTAGAATCTCTCTCTCCTAAGTTGTAAAAAGTATGGAACAAGGGGGTTTGGAGATAAGGAGAATGAAAGAGAAAGATGCACTATGCTTGTTGATTAACACATGCTTCTTGATTAAATGGTGGTGGAGGTTTGGTGTACAAAAAGATGCACTATGGAGAAGAATTATTTGCAGCAAATATATATTGGATGTGGGTAGTTGGCATTGTGTCCATTGCAAACCAGAGTAATATCCCACTGAGGTTTTACTCAGATAATTTTCAAATAAGAGTTGGGGATGGCCATAGAATAAAATTCTTGTCTGACAGATGGTGTGTTAACAAGAGCCTAAAAGAAGAGTTTTCTATTCTATATAGATTGGTTGTGGATAAAGGAGTGTCCTTCAACTCAATGTCAGTGATGAAATAAAGTGCAGGTGATTAGGAGTTTCAGTTTAGAAGGCAGCTTATGATTGGGAAAATGTGGAGGTTTTAAGGATCAAAACTTTGTTTGCATCAGCTCCTGTAACTAGGCCAAATCAAGTTGATAATCTGTTGTGGGCAACCTTAAGCAGAATTGTTCATCCAAGCACGTTCTGGCCCACAACTCTTAACCAGTAAATTGGCATAGGTAAAGTTTATTCCCTCAGAGTGTAGTTCTTAGGCTGGTTAGTTTGGAAGAGAAGATTGAAGACAATTGAGTTTCTCCAAAAATAATACAAGCAAATAACCATATCGAAAAGGAACAATCTAAAAGTCTCAATATACAAATTAAAAACTCAAAAAACTGCTTTTGAAAAATCCAAACCAAATATTAATTTTCTTTTACACATTATTCAGTTCAAATTAGTGTTGGTTTTATTTGTATAGATTTATTGTTAAGAAACTTAATATCACATATTCATTCTTCACAGTTAGAGTTTTGAAATCAAAGCTCCTTTGTACTAGTTATATTGTACTAAATCAAAATTCATTCCAATTTCTCTTGGTTTCTTCAATTAGTCTTAAGTCTGAAATGACATTCAATTGGACTTGGTTACCTTATGGAAATCAGATTACGGTCCTTTGTGTAATGTATCAAAACACCAGGTCGGCTGCTGCAATGTCTACTCACATTATGCCTCAAAACCTATTCGAAGTACATCACAAAAAAATATTTGCATACCAACTTTAGAAAACAATTCTATGTCAATATGATCCATATTTTTTGTAGAAGTTGCAGTAGCTTGTCAAGAAAATTCTGTTTACCGAATAGTAGGATGACCATCTGAACCCTGTAATAGGGTTGTGAGTCGTGACACCACGTCGTTCAGATGATTGAGTTGTACTTGTTGTGCCTCCCGTGCTTTTTTTTTTCTTCATCGACTTGTTTGATCAGCTGCTCTCTTTCCCTCATAATTTCCTCCGGATCTCTTTGGCGCTCCTCTTTCTCCTTCAATAGCTCCTTTCGATCTCTTTGGCGCTCCTCTTTCTCCTTCAGCAACTCCTCGTGATCACTTTGACGCTGCTCACGAAGAACCTCCAGTTCCGCTCTCATTAACTCCATATGTTTATCACGTGCTCGTGCCGCACTAGAAGCTGTGGAAGAGGGTTATGGGCCTATCCCAAATCCACGCAAGTAATTTTTTTTTTCCCCGAGCACTTGCCTTGATATTTCTTCGTGGGTCAATGGCAACCCCGCATCAGTGGCTGCCACTTGTAGATTCACCATATCATCCTGTAATGGCAAAGAAACAATAAAGTCAAGATGGGAGAAGGCATTTAAAACAACTTTATTAATTGATATGCATCACACTTGGTTTCAACATTCAATACTCACATGTAGCTCACCACATTTGGGGTCAATCCAATCTCCCGTCTTCTTGGACTTGTGTGCTTTCTTATAAATTCGGGGAAATCTATATCTCCATCCTCATTTGCCTGTTACGTTTGGAAAAATTCCATTGACGAATTAGTACATGGTAATATTCAAAATCAAGAAGAATCAATCATCCATTACATTACTAAATTAACTTCTCACCATAAGCGACATTGCTATAGGAAATGATCGCGATCCACTTGTATGATTATAGGAGAGCATATCCCTATTTGCTTTACCAGCCGTAGAACGTTTCTACAAAAATAGGAAAAAAAAAAAAAAAAAACCAACATCAATAAGTTTCAGTGAAGAAGTTTTACATATTAACACATAAATTAATTTCAATAATGGGGTTTCTAATTAATTTGTTACCAAGTGAGATTCGTCTTTCTAAGCAACATCAATCAGATATTTCCAGTCCTCCAAGCTCACTCCACTAGGCGGATGACTATAGGGGTCATCAACACCCTTTTCCTCAAGTTCGAGAAACTCTTGTTTTAGATTGTACCTCCAATCCTTGTATAGCAAATATGCCTTCCTATTGAGGATCTGTTGAGCTTGTTCATCGTTATCAAAATCATCGCCGATAACAAACTTGTCCTACAAACATAGTAAGAGAATTAGTAGAACAATTAATTTAACCAATTACAAATTACATAATAAAGACATTATGGCAAGATGAATCTCATACTAGCACCGCTTGGACGACCGCATCTTTGGTACTTTGATCAATTTTTATCCATGACTTCACGCTCTAAAGAGGGCATAACCGTCTAATTTGAAGGCCCAACTCATTCGTCGCTGGGGTGGCATTCCCTCCTGTGATTGCATTCAACACCCGATTGACATAGATATGTAATTTCTCTCCTTTTTTCCTAGCAATTTTTTTCTGCATGCCTTTGCCTAATGTAGGTCCTCGAACACGAGTTGACCTTGTTTGCCCTGGTACAAAAGGGGAAGGTAGTCAAAATTACAAACATTGCTAATGGACTACAAAAAAACAATGCTGCTTCCTGGTCTTGTTTTTTTTTTTTGCTGCCAGCTACTGTTTGGCTGCATAAAATCTTGGTAAATTATGCCTACTGTTGCTGCCAGCTACTGTTTGGCTGCATAAAATCTTGGTAAATAATGCTACAACTTGGATAAAGTCTTGGTAAATTATGCATAAAGTCTTGGTAAATTGTTATGCCTACTGTTGCTGCAACTTGGAAGATTGTGTACCTAATATTTTATTTGTTGTGTAAGTGTCCTTGTTATGTGTAAAGTAATGTTTAGTTTTTTTTCCTTTGTTTTTATTTCTCTTTATGGGGTTTTCATTGCCTTACTTGATGACTTATGCACCCCCCCCAAAAAAAAAAAACCAAAATTTTTTTAAACAACTAAATAGTATGCTCTTACCCACTCCACCTAGCTGCGTCTCCTCCACTACAGTTTGTGTATCATCTAGTGGTTGCGTCTCATCAGAGAACGTCATCGGGGTGCCAATCTCCTATGCACATGCTTCAGATGTTGATAGTACGTTGCCACTTGTTGCTCTCTTCCATCGCCCCGTCTTGATTCCCGGAACCATTGTACCTACATTATGTAACAAACGTACATGAGTACTAAATATCGCATACATTAGTAGTGTAACTGCTGCAATAATGACACAACAATGTCTACTCAATAATAAATTGCTCGTTAATCAATTGTAACTAATAAACTAAGAGAACATGATGATGATACAACAACAAACTTCTCAATTGTCCATTGTTCATTTAATATACTCATTACCCCAACAAATTTTGGAATTATTATTAACAACAAAATAATGATCAAATATCAACGGCACTGTTCAGTCGACAAAACACCACCCTAACTCCACCAACTGTCATCCTTATACACAAGCTGTTCATTCTCTATAAATCAAATAACAATATAAAATGATAAACTATATGCTAAGGATATCTCAAAACTAAAGTATATATATATTTGGTGCAATGGTAACACAAAGCGTGAAGCAAACAATATGCAAAAAGATTTTCTAGGATAAAGTATGCATATGCCACCAGAAACAAGAAGGATCATCCAGCAAATGAATGATATAGTTCCACATCTCCATAAAAATTTATAGAAAACATAAATTCAAAAGGGCATCAAAGTCAAAGTAAACAGATACCAAAAGGGGAAAACTGATAAAAAAATCCAGAAAAATCTGTCAAGCATTGGCTCATACTAAATTGCTCCCTAAAACAGCTCGAGTACAGAGAAAGAAGGTTTAGAAGATGCGGACTGGTTTCCCCATGGTACTTTTTAGGTACAAGCAGCTCACCTGATTTCCAATCAACAACAAAATGTCATTAAGATAATTTAACATTGAAAAATAAGAATCCAAACCCCCTAACAAAACACAACGAAAGAGATTAGGATGAAAATTGCAATGAAGTTGTCAAGAGGTATTCGGCAGTGGTGTGTTCTACTTCTACACCGAAAACAGGAGTCCTTCAAAAGAGCCATGAAGAAATGCATAAAGCTTTATAAACTCACCTTAACAATCATGGTCATCATAGCTATTTTAGGAACATGCTGCACTCTTTTCCTCCACAATTTTAACACACTATTATGGTGTGTGGCGTATATATATTTCGATTCAATTTCAACACATTAATCTAGTTTGTGTTTATTGTATATAATTATTTTGATAAGCAATTTCACCACGTTATTCTGTTATAATGCAGCTCTTCTTAAAGTCCTCAAGCTGTGCTTGTGTGTGCAGCAGCTGAAATTTGAAAACATCGCAAATACACTAGTCAATTCAACATTCCAATTTCTACAAAGGTAACTGTTCGATGATAATAATAGTAATATTTTTTTTTATAAGTATTCTGTAAGAATCGAAATCAATAAAATGATTAAGATGGAAACGCCTAATAGAAAAGTAACAGCAGTGCCAGATTTGCTGCACAGCCCCTAGTAACAGTTGAGTCATGAATTCATGGCAACTTCATAGTTTAGTTGTGTAAAGAGACTAAACTCACATTTTGCCAGTTCTTCTTCAACAATGAAACCAGAAAATTAACACTCATTTGCACATTTTGAAAAATCTGCTTCTCCTCCATACTGAGGTTGCCAACAGCAACTCCCATGCAGAGAACCTTCTTTAGTTGGAATTTGACTGTCGCTTTAGTCTCATTAACTTTAGACTCGACAGATTCTTGATGAATGACAAGGGTAGGAATCTTCCCTGCATTGGAAGAAATGGAACTAGTAAGATACGATGAATGGTAACTAACAAACTGACACATTCCACTCCAACCGCTAAGAATAAAAAGGATATAACTGCCCAATAAATGTAACTAGTCCCATATATAAAAACCGTTTCCAGTGCAACTCCAACAAAGAGATGGAATTTACAGCACTACTAGAATAATGAAGAACGAAAAAAAAAAAATTCAACTCTATAATCAGCCTGGAAAATATTTCAACTCTATAAATTACGTAATCTTACAAATTTGTGGTACTACAGAACTTGGTGCCACCAATACGCACGATTAAAATGAAATAAATAAATACGAAAGTTATATGAAGCAGAGAACAAATAAATAAATACGAAAACTAAATTACATAATCTTACAAAATTGACCATTAGTGACCAACTGGCCATGAATAACAACCAAACCGATTAACAACCAAACAGCAGCACACATCACAACAAAACAAGGCCTCACCAGAGCAGCATGAATACATTTAAGCGACCAAGACAACATCTCAACTCAGTCAACCAACCATCCTACCATTAGCTAGCACCTAAGCATAGCAGTGAAGCATCAAGCAGCCAAAGTGGACAAAAACAGCAGCGAACTGTCCAAGTCAGCAAACAGAGACAAAGTAGATGCTCAAATCTGCACAGATTGTGGGAAAAGCAGCCAAATAGCACAGCTGTCCAAATGGAAAATCTAAACTAAGTATGAATTTGATTTTCAATTTGCTGCCAAAGTTCATAGAAATCGTAGAGGAAATTAAAATTACAAGGTTCAAATTACATGAAATTCAAGAGTAGGCATGAAATTCAAATTACAATTTCATCAATATTCTTAATTGCCCACATGACATCAACAAAACAAGCCGAACAAAGAAACAAACTGAGTTAAAACTCTAGGTCCGTATTGTAGACGTCCCCGAACGCCCCGGGAGGGAAATCCCGTTCTGTTCATCTGTGGCTCTACTACAGTTCAGGACTCAAATTGTCATGGTTCTAAATCTGAACCAAAGAGTCCAAATCCGGCAAATCGTTTTGAGAAAACAGATTTTTGAAACAAGTGCCAAACATGAACTGCTTTGCCAGATACAGAGTCGCCACCTAAATATTTTTTAATGGGGGAATTTAGGAAACCCTAACTCGTTTGCCGAAGGCCATGTGTCCGTCATTACCAAAGTTGCCTCGGCTCGGGAACTTGGGTACGATTGGGGAAGGTCAGCTATGAGCACCCCCTCTCGCCCGATCCGAAGATCAGCCTCTACTAACCATGATATCTTATTTTGAAAACCTTATGCGTTCTTATTCCGGTTATTAGCCTAGAATTACTATGTGATGCACACAACACAAAAGTGTAGACTAGATCGCCTAATTTGGAACAAAGCATCGCATATCCGTTTGTTTGGAAAACGTCTTGAGATTTGCTACTCGCAAGTAGGCTAAAACACGGATTTCAATGAGTTGTTCCAACTCAAATAATCCAACCTTCACCCACAGGCATTCAGGCAGTTTATATCATATAAGCATCTAGCCACATGGTAAGCATGCTGTCATGTTAACATCACACTCATGCGAGATGCTAAAGCATAAAATACTTACAATGTACTCCGCGCCAAAACAAGAACATGTTAGCAATCATGCATGATCCAAGTTCATGTTAAATGGCTAATGCAACGCATACAGAATGTCACTAGAATAGGCTCGGCTAATTCTAGGATGGCATGTGAAATGCACAGATAGCATGTATTCAAGTTAGATTTGAAATGCAGTTAGCATGATGCGCCGAGCCCGGTGCATGCAATACTGATGAATGATGCACGCATGCATAGCATAAGGTATGCTAATTAAACATGTCCTAATACTAACCATCAAAAGCAGGTAAGTAAAAGGGAGAAAGAAGTGGGGGTTGGAAGACATGCACACACGCACCCACACTTATTACAAATTTGCCCTCGCTCGGAGGGACCGAAAGAATAATACAATTTAATTAACCTACAAGCTAATTAAATATTACAGACCAATTGGACTAGCTAAGCAAATTAACTAATCTAATTTAAGCAATAAGCAGCCTCGGGAAGAGGGTCCAATGCATGTGCACTCGGTCCCACTCGGAAAGTCACTGCCATGCACAAGATGCCTCTGCTTTGACTGTTCTATTCCTCTGAAGACTGCACAAGTCCCAGGGTTGCTTCTCTGAATGCTGTGGAACACCACCGGCTAAGGGGATTGGTCACCGGCCATGGAGAATGTCACCGGCCACTAATTGATTATCGGCCACTGATGGATGGCCGGTCGGCACTGAAGATGGCCGGCCGGCCAAATCTTCCTGCAGAATCTGTGTTGACAGCAACAGAGGGCAAAACAAAGCATGGCAATGCATTTCAAGCAATGTATGCACCAACCACACCCCTTATCATGTGTATGACTCAAAGGAGGATGGGCCTCGATTCTCGGACCACCAATCGCGCATTTCCATGCATGATGGTCCAAAGAATCAAGTGTGCATTTTGATATGGAATGCAATGCACATAATCAAACAAAGGGGCTCAACCTCTATCATACTCAACTCAAGAGGCAAGCATGCATGCCAATGCAATGCAATCCTAAGCATGTGAACTAATATGCAACATGGCAATGCAATGTGTACATGCAAGTATGCAAGCAAACATACAAGGTGAGCATGCAAACAAGCAAAGGGGATGGACTTAAACTAATTTAGGCAGCCCTCAAACAAGCCTAAAACAGTGGCCAATGCTATGGAAATGAGGGCCAACACACACACACACACACATGTACATGTTGATGGGCCAACACTTAAGCATAAAGGAACAACTTCTAAGCACACTTAAAAGGAGGCAAACATGGACAATTAGCATGCAATGTAAGCTCTGAAAAACATGTAGGAAATGATGCCAAATCAACCTACTAATGCAAGCTAAGCATGCAACCAAGCCCAAGGACCTAAAGCATGATCATATGACACATGAAGCAAATGACCAAAATGGATCAAAACAGTCCTAAATCATGTTAAGGCAGGCCCCAAAAACCACTTAGATGGCATCTAAATGATCTACACATGGAGGCATGCACAAATGCTTAAACATGGAGCATACAACACAACCTCTTAAAGTATTAAAGGAGTGATAAAATGCAAGCATGTGAACATGAAACAAGGACTGAAATGTCATGAAAAATGGTTCCAAACCATTGGAAAGATGCAAGGATGGCATGCTAGAGGGGTCAATGCTTAAGGCATACAAGAGGGATTACATGGCTATACTAAAGCAAAGCATGGATGACCCAAACAACCAAAAACAGTCCTCAAGCACACTAAAACATGCATATAAGCTTCACAAAGCTTGGCCAAAATACATGAGCATAGTCTAAATGCTATGCATGTATTAAGGCAAATCATGGCATTACAAGGCATGTATGCTAAGCAAGCATGGTGTACCAAAACCAACTCAAAACAGTGCTAAATCATGACATAATAAGCACAAAAAACAGCTAAGGCATGGTCAACATACACTTAATTAGATGCTCCCCAAGAGGCAAAAATGGCCCTTTTCAAGGACAACAAGGAGAGGGGGTGGCCCTCTCCTTCTTAGGACCTCAAGGCACCATCCTCACCTCTAAAATCCCTCAAGATTTCAGTGGTGAGGAGGCCCAAACACAATGGTCCCGGAGCTCAACCAAAATGCCACAAAACAAGGGCCAAACAAGCCTTAAGAGGGGTCAAAAAATCCCAAAGCTTAAAACACCCTTAAACAACTATTTAGAGTAGGCAAAAACAAGACTTTTATGTGTTATATGCTAAGCTCAAAAACAGATGCAAGATAGTCAAAAAAGCTTTGCAAAAATGGGGTATTTAAAGGAGTAAGTGCTCACCCTTGTAGACCCTCTTCAAGAATGGAAGACCAGCAGCTTCTTTGGCTCAAACCAGCTCCAAAACTTCAAAAACAACCTTCAGGGCCTCAGCTCCAAGAGAAGGTGTGATGGTGGGTGTTTGTGCACAAAAATGAGACAAAACACACACAAAACACAAAAGATAGGAAGGTATAGATATAGGATAGATACAAATCCTAACCCTAAAACCAGAGCCCCTCTGAAAATGTTGTCTAACCCTAAAAGAGGGAGAGGAGGCCTCCTCTTATAGAGCTTCAATCTTGTAAGCTTACAAGACAAGCTAGCTAAGAGGGAAATCCCTCCATACACGTGTATGGAGGGGAGCCAAGTGCATGCCAGCTGCATGAAAATATCTGCAAAAGCAGATGCACAGTAGTCGGCCGGCCAAAAATGCAATTGACCAAAAAAAGATAGCCGGCCGGCCATCTATAGTGCCGGCCGGCCAAACATTTGGCCGGTGGCAACAAGACACAGCCGGTGGCCTCAAGCCATGGCCGGTGGAGTGTGGGGATGGCCCACAAGCCATTCCCTGCCCCTCCAAGGCAAAACACAAGTGTTTGGTGCAAAACCAGACACAAAACAGTCGAGTCGAGAGATCCTGAGGCAAGGCGCGTATCCGAGACCTCCAGGAACTCAAGACGAACACAAACATAGATGATCACCGAGTGTTCAAGCGGTGATGTCCAAGTCTTGAGGACGGTCAAAAATGGGGTGTCTACAGTTGCCCCTCTTTGAGAGAACTCGAAAGTCATAAGAATGACGAGAGTGATTGTCAAAGCCCAGAGACGACCCATTTTTGACAAGGCCGAAGACTTAGACAAAGCATACAAGCTACAGATAAAGATATGCGCCCGAAGGCAGGGGCAAAATGCAAGACAATGCACAAAGCCGAACATAACTTATGATCATGCAAAGAAAGCTGTAACGAAGCATAACATGCGACAGTTTTAAGCTAGCATACACCAAACTACACTACAATGCAGAAAGGATGTAAGAGAATTATGCAATTCTCAAAACGTCTCACTCGGAGGATACAATACCTGTGCGGTTCGTCTGGTTGCACCAGCCTCAAATGAACCGTACATACAATATCGTGCCTGCAAAAGAAAGCAACTTAACAGGTACGATATCGTTAGCAACGTGCATATTATGCAAAATGATATGCAATATATACAACACTATGCATAATAATGCAAATGGAAATGCAATGCAATTGAAACAATGCAAACGATATGCAATGCAATTGAATCATGATCAAATCATGAGCGGTTCAAAACCACACAAATGTCAAATAGATTGATGGAAGTAACAAGTCCGTCTACCATATAAAAGGTGCCGCAACCCTCAAAGCGCGTACACATGCAGAACTATGAGTAATGTAGACAGACACAAGAACGAGTATTGGGTGGAATGACATAAGTGGGGAAACAACCCACTAACAAAAGAACAATGATCCTAATGCTGGATGCAAAAATTACACTATAATGTAATATATACAGTGGATATGGCATGCAGCCAAACCAAATCTTGCCTAGGAAAGGCATGGACACAAACAAACCACATTTAACACGGAAAATGGCGCCGTCACCCTCAAACCAACATACCAGCGTGGAATAGGCGGCGTACACCAAATCTCATAACCGCGTTTCAATATGAAAAGTATGGGCACATACCAGACCAAGCTCAACATGGAAAGACGCAAGCCATAGATGGATGCGATGCAATAAATGCATGCAAGCTACAATGCAATATTTACAATATGCAATGGAATGGATATTTACAATGGATAAGGCACACAGGCCAAACCGTATTTTGCCTAGGAAAGACATGGACACAAACAAGTCATGTCTAACACAGAAAAGATGCCGCAACCCTCAAACCAACATACCAGCGTGGAATAGGCGCGTACACATGCAGAATTGTGCTTCGACGTGAAAAGTATGAGCACATACCAGACCATGCTCAACAAGGAAGAGCGCAAGCCATAGGCGGAGGTGATGCAGTGAATGCATGCAAACTACAATGCGATATCTACAATATGCAATGCGATGTATTTAAATGCAATATTTACAGTGGAAATGCATGACATATACACTATCTACAATGGAATGCATGACATATGCACTATTTAAAATGATGCATGACATATGCACTATCTACAATGGAATGCATGACATATGCACTATTTACAATGATGCATGACATATGCATGTGTTTTTTTTGTTTTTGTTTTTCAAATGATGTGTTTTTTTTTTTTTTTGAAATGATGATGATGCATGGTTGTTGATGCGTGATAACGCATGTCTTTCGATATGCATGACAATGCACACTATCTCGAATGCGCGACCGTGCACGTCGTTTGAAATGCATGATAATGCATGTGAACTCGAATATGCGACAACGCGTGTCGCTAGAGATGCAACTTACCAAAAGTCGTTCGGGCACGACAATCACCGAAGGACTTGCACCTTCAGAGGATTTAAGGTCTCCTAGACCGAACGAGCGTATTTAAGGTCTCGCCAGACCATGGAGTGCATGACAATGCAAGTAAGGTATGCAAATGCAACACAATGCATATGGGGGCAACTTTAGACTCTTGCAAAAGACCAAAAGGATACACGACACCCGTATTAGAGTGCCACGCACAGAAGACACTGTCCAAAGTCAAAACAGAGACCGGTTGAGCTTCAGAAATGCCATTTCTTGCACTGTCTTGAGCAATGAAGGTCCCAAACTATACATCTGACCCAAACAAGGTTGTAGAAGGCTCACCGGCCAGAAGAGGAGGTCACCGGCCATCCACCGGCCACCAAAACACATCACCAGTCAAATATTTGGCCGGCCGGCCAAAAATGTAGCCGACCGGCCAAAAATGCCTGAATCGGGGCAGTTTTGTCTTTTTGGCTTGGGTCTTTTAAAATAGGGTTTCAAACCCTATTCTTTTCATTTCCCTTAGCCGAAATCTTACCCTCTCTCTCTCTAGAGCATTTTCTCCTTTCATTCTCCCGTTTTCTCGTGTTTTCGGCCCCGTTTCGTCGTTTGATTCACGTATACCTTCGCGTTTCGAATATTTTGAACCGATTGAAACTTCGTTTCGGTGTCTCTTTTGCGATTTCCACCACTCGGGGCTTGTTTCCCTCGAGTTTTTCTTGATTTCCGTGTCTTTTCCACACTTCAGCTTTTTCGGCCATTTTCCGTCTTCTCGGGGTTGACCTTTCGGTTGACCTTTCACATTCTCATCCGGTTTTCCCTCTTCCGGCTATTTTCACACCACTTTTGACATGGCGGACGATATTCCACGGGGCGAGACTCCTCCCGATCATGAGATGGATCCCGGGGCTGAGCTTCTACCCCTGAGCATCCGCCCATTCGATCCGACGACCTACCGGCCAGCGATCCACATCCTACCTCCCGACGGACTCCGTAGTTCAAGAGCTTTGATAGGCAGTGCCTCCAGAGCTTCTCTTACACGAGCTGACGTCACATCTGTCCTTCGGCGCTTCCGAGGTATATTCTTTCCTCTGTTTTATTTTCCGCAATGTAGAACACTTAACTGCCATAGCTGATTATGTTCTTTAACTGCTTAGCTCGGATACATCGATGCACTGTATACTGTAGTTGACTGTGAACACACTTGCAACTGATATCTATTTGAATCTGACACATGCACACACACTGCACTGGCCCTGAACCACTCAAACACACTGACACAGCACACACTGTAGTTTACAGTAAGCACACCGGCAACCAATGTTTGTTTGAATCTAAAAACGTGCACACATGCTATATCTATACTGAACCACCCAAACATGCTGACACATCACACGTTGTAGTTCACTGTAAGCATACCGGCACCCGGTATCTGTTTGAATCTGAAAACGTATACACACGCTGTATCTTCACCAATTCCGAATGCTTTTCAAAACTGTACATTTAGCATTGCTTCGTAATTGTTTGCTTGAAAACAGGGAGATTCCCATACCGTTCGGGGGTATGGGAACATTGTCGCCTGAGATTGGTACACGGAGCTACCCGATGCGGTTCGCCACATCGTGGACCAGGCCGGCTTCGACGCATTTTGCAGAGGACTTTCCAGACTCACCACGAGCAGGCCTCTCATTGCCGCTCTAGCGGAGAGGTGGTGGGACACCACCGATTCCTTCCACTTCTCTGCTACGGGAGACATGACGATGACTCCCTACGACTTCTCGATGCTCACCGGCATCGGGGTAGGGGGTGATCTGATCCCCTTTGACACCGACATGGACGAGTGAGAGGCTGCTCAGATCTACCTGCTCGGCGAGGTGCCGCCTCTCGCACGTCCCGGCTTCGTCCAATATTCATGGTTCGAGGTCCAGTTCAGAGTTCAACCAGCCTTAGTTGAGGAGGCTCCGATGACTCAGGAGGCGGTGGAACGATATGCGCGCCGCTTTCTCATGTTCCTACTGGGGACGACTATTTTCGGCGACTGGGCGAACACTGTGCCCCTCTACCTGCTCAGCGCTCTCGTGGATGTCACCCGGATCTTGCGCTATGACTGGGGCGGCGCTGCCTTGGCCACTCTGTACGGGTACATGAGCTCAGCCTCCCGTTGCAGCGGACAGCTGCTCAGGGGCTACTGGCGAGCTTAGGAGGTACGTTTTCTTCTCTGCTTTTCATTTCTGCTTTACATTTTCTGTACTCTGTACACTGCACACACTGTGGTCTGCTTCACATTGACTATATATTGCACATACGGCACACACATACTTTGTTTTGCACTGACTGTACACTACACACACTGCACACCCTGCATAATACACTGCACAATACACGGCTCTGTGATTTCTGCTTTATTCTACATTCTGCTTTATCTGATAAGCATACTGGTATTTGCTCTGCAGTTGTGGGTCTATGCCTACTTTTCGAGACTTGGGCCTGTGCCAGACGTGAAGACCCCTCTCGTCGTCCCGTTCTCGCGACGCTTCGACGTTAGGTGTGTGCGGAGACCGCGAGAGACATTTATCTTTTTCTGCCGCTACTTCGACACCATTACCCCCGCAGAGGTATGTTCAACTTGCAGTTCATTTAAGTTTCGCTTTACACTGTATTTTCAATAATAGTAGATAACAATCTGCATTTCATTTTTAGATCACCTGGCAGCCTTGGGCTCCATTGCCAGCGACGATTCAGGATCGATTTTGCCGATGCTGAGGAGACCTCGCGTTTCCAGATTTTGCTAGAGGGCCCGGTCTGTCGGGCTTGGTACCTGACTATACGATCGGCTGGGAGGCAGATGGCTTCACGGGCGAGGGCAACTACTCGGAGTACGTCCAGACCTTCATCATGCGGCCTCTGAGCGGTGGCCGTCGAGCTGAGAGAGAGAGGCCAGCGGCGCCAGCGGCCGGAGCGGGAACAGGAGCAGGAACATCGAGGACAGCTCGAGTCCACGGCAGGGGTGGAGCTCGGAGGGGACGGGGGGCTAGTTGGCCAGCACTCCCTACTTCGATGACATGCCGGGGACAGGGTGGGGCGACTTACCAGATTCCCATTGCTCCCCCTCCGGCTGATCACGAGTTAGTCAGGTTCTACGACTTACCTCCGGTATGTACTACTTCATCTTGCATCTTGCATTGTCATTTCATTTCAGCTTATTTGATATTCTGTAGAATACTAATGCATTTAATACTTTCGCAGGCTTCCTCGAGTACACCCGCCAATCCCTGGAGCTGACCGCCTCTATGATGGGGATGTTCCAGCGGAGTCTTGATCTTCTAGCCATCTATGGCATCCCGGTATGTTCTTCAACCGCAGTCTCAAAATCTACACAATCTGATGCATCATATTGTCAACACAACACCCGATACACGGCCCTCACGGAATCTGAACTAATTCACTGTATTCACACACTGTACTCATACACTGCATTCTTCATTGATAAACTGCTCACAGTATACACACACTGTACTCGTACACTGCATTCTGCACTGATACACTACTCACAGTATTCACACACTGTACTCATACACTACATTCTGTATTGATAAACTGCTCACAGTATTCTGATGCATTTGCCTTTTGTACTTTTCAGCATCCCTTCCAGATTCCTCCTGTAGGGGTGCTCCGGCCGGGCCTTCTGTTTCTACCCGAGATGGCAAAGTATACCCCCGCACCAAAGCGAGCGCACTCATGTAGGGAGCAGCTCGCGGGCTCCAGTTCCTGATGACGATGATGATGAGGAGTCCGAGGCTGAGGCTGAGGCGGAGGCTGAGTCATCCGAGGAGGAGACCGGAGACAGCTCGGGCTCAGACTCAGATGATGATGTTGATGACGCTACTCCTGGACCTTCGTCCAGGAAGAGGACGAGGACGAGGACGGACCCCTAGATCTAAGACCTTTGGACATTGATATAGATTTTTGCTGTTTTTCTTCTTTTTTGTACTTTTTCTTTTTGCTGGTAGCTAGAGTACCTTGTACTGCCGCAGGCAGGTTTTTGTTTCCAAAGCTTTGTACTTGAAAAAGATGATGAAATGAAACAAACTTTTTGTCTGAAAAAGTGTCACATTTGTACATCTATACATTGCATCGCATTACATCATATTACACCTCAATGCAAATGAGATTGATCTGTTGTCTGAAAATTGAGCACTTGTATCGTAATAACCAGATAATGAACCAGTTAATCAGCAAAACAAACCATACAAACCACTGCTTAACCTAAACACACAGCCCATACTCTGCTGAGGATTAATTTGCATATAGCCCATAACACAGCACTCGGTTCATTCTGCACGCGGCAAATCCTGAACAAACAACCTAATCTGACAAGACAGACTACAAAGGTGAAACCGGCTGAAGTTGAAGCACACTCAGATGCCCCAAATTTTCCCCTTTCTTCTTTTGCTTCGCATAAATATAAAGAATGGCACAGCACTCTGAGCATAAACGATTTTTGAAATTGAAAAAGGGTTTCAACCAGGGTATCGAGCCTACGACTGAACATAGCGGAAAAAGACTCAAACAAAAGGTACATGACCTAAACACAACGAGATACGCTCGGAAAAGACCCAAAACAAAAGTCGAGGTAAACAAAACAAAAGACACGACACACGGACGTGTTACAAAAATGAGAGACTTCAAATCACAAGGAGCCAGTTCCTCCGGGTATGTTTCCCACCCTTCCTTATTTGTGATTCTCACATCACTCGGCCCTCAGGCTCGGTTTTTCTCTCAAACCCCTTTTCTCACTTTCTCTCAACGCACACCTCTCTATTCTTTATTCTCTCATTTTCGTCCCTCCCCAGGGCGATTGATGGATGAATAGGAAGTCGTGGGTTCACACCCAACATTATTAGCTTGCGGCTATTTCTTCCGGCGACGTCTAGTCAATGTTCCAGATGGGGAATGGAGTATCTTAATCCATTCCGATTTGCGCTTCGCACTTGGTTTGATACCTCGTTACTTGGAGGTTATTGAGAGCTTACAGCCCTTTATTGACAGCTTCAGTTGTGACCTTTTCTGGCAAGTATGCTGGCGACGGGGGAAAGACAGGGAGCCTGACTTAACTATGCCCCTAGTTCATCATTTTGACCATTTTTTGTTTTGGTTTTCTACTAAAACAGTTTTGACCACAATGAGAGTTAGATTAACATGCTTGTTCGATTTTTGATTTGAAAATCATGCGAGTTAGGCTATGAGCACTGAAAATTTTCCTTTTTGGGTCCAAGAAAAAGGTCCAGTTTTGGAAAATGGAATAGTTTTCGAGAAAATAGTCAACCTCAGTAAAAATTTTCAAAAACTATTTTTGCAAACGGTCAATACTCAATGAGGACGGAACTTACTCTGGAGATGCGCAACCTCGGATTGGAGGCAATGGAAAATTGCCCCTTGCTTGAAAGAGCTGCACGGTAACGGAAAGTTGCCCCTGGTTTGAACGGCGACTCATGGCAACTTACGACAACGGAAAGTTGCCCCTTGTTTGGATGATGCCGTGGCATTTTGTAGTCAGTCCTCATTAGCGATGATCACGACCGAACTCTTGGACATGGAGAAGACGAAGATGGTCAGAACCAATATATGGACACAGTCACTTTGAAAGCGTTGGTGGCTGGACTTCAGGATGAAGTTGCCTACGTATCCCAAACATGGGAATCAAGCCTACGTAGTTCACGAGTGTCACAACCGAACTATCGGATTCAGAGAAGGCAAGGATGATTAAAACCATTACATGGACAGAGGCGCTGTGAAAGCGTTGGGGGCTGGACTTCAAGATGAAGTTGCCTACGTATCCCAAACATGGGAATCAAGCCTTACGTAGTTCCGGTTAAGGTACACTCGAGTATTTTAACCTTCACTCTTTAGGCTCTAACTTTTGCCAAGGCGCCCGTTGCGGGTTTTCGACCTTGCGAGCTTCTTTCTTTTTTTTCTCTTCAATTTTTGATATTTTTGCTTCTTTTTTTTGTTTGCTTTCTTTTTTTTTGCTTTTTCTTTTTTCTCTTCTTTTTTTTCTTTTTTTTTCTTTTTCCTTTTCTTTTGTATATTTTTTCTTTGCTCTAACTTTTGCCTGGGTCGCCCTTCCGGGTTTTCGGCCCAGCAAGCCTCTCAAAGGGTAAAAGTGTAACAAGTCCATGCCAAATGGTTGTAGAGTTTTGAAGCCATCCATATCCAGGAGAGCGGCTGTTGTTATTGATTTGCAGAAAGACCCATCTTCGGCTCTTCAAGCATATCGGACATTTTTGCCCCTGGTTTGAGGGTGCTTCTGTTCTAGCTTCACAAACTTCTGTTGACAACGTTTGACCTCTTGATCTGACTTTGGTGCCTCTTGTTCGAGGGCTGCTTCAAATTTGACCACACAGGCCTCTCTTGATGGTTGATCGCTGAACGTTCTGAATGGGTGCAAGGTTTGGAATCAAACGGATTGAATTTGGAGGCTGAGAACGATCCTAGGCTGCACAATCTCAAGAGCGATTCCACACAGGTCTTCACAGGACCGCGCAAAACATTTTGTTTTTGAAAGTTTTTACGAAAGCGACAAATCACTCGTGTTGAAGATAGTGTGGAACCAGTCTGGGTCAAGCCAGGGTCCTTCTCAGTACTCACGCTAACAAGCATGATTTCATTCATTAAAGGCTTAGCATGCCTATCTTTCTCTCAAATGAATCAAAGTTTTGCAAAACCCGAGGAATTCCTTCCTCTTCGTTTTCATCACCACAGTGTTCAAAAGGTTTTTTTAAAAAAACTTAGGTCATTACAATGATTTTAGAGCACATAAGAGTAAACGAGACGCCCCGCCATTTCATTCTAATCCTCTGGCACAACGAGCTCAAGGTAGCAATAAGCATGGAAACATGATAGCCGCAGCTGTTTCATTCAGATTTCCTGGTTGCAACTGGCTCCACAGTAGAGACAGACTTAAAAGAAAACAAAAGGGTAATTACAAAACAAAATGGTGTTCGAGGCAACAACCCCGGATTCACCCAACATTCTATACAAGGGGACTGACTCGCTACCACAAGACAGACCCTTAAGCAAAAAGAATTGACTCAAGACAATGAGACAGACTCAAAACAAAACAAAGAGACTGACTCGATACCCAAGCCAGTATTTTACAAAACTAGCATTCGCAGATGCTCAAAAATGCGTGCCAGACGCCACATCCAAAATACACCGGGCGCCGCCCGTAGGTGGTTCACTCCCCAATTACAAACTCACAGTATCAATATCCTCAAAATCCAATAGTTGGGTAGTAACGAACTTGGCTGAGGTGGGTGGGAGGATAACCTCGTTGTCGATCAAATCTTGCACCTCGTGACGAAGGCAGAAACAATTGTCGGTAGCATGACCAGTTTGCTGGTGGTACGCGCAGTACAAAGCGGCATCATGTGTGAGAGGGAGATTCTTCGGGAGAGGCCGAGGCTCGAGGGGTTTAAGATGCCCTCTTTCGGCCAGGATCTGGAGCGCCTTAGACAAAGGCATGTAGAGAGTGTGGAAGACCCCGCGCCCTCGGGGCAGGTACTTTGAAGTCTGAGTATTCTTGCTAGACGCACTAGTGAACGGGTCGGCAGGCACTGCCTTGACTTTCTGATCTTTCCCTGGTGCAGGGTTGGGAGTGGAAGGAACTGTTCTGGCATGACAGGGCCTATCCCGATTTTCTGACTGGCTTGAACTGCCTTCAGTTGGAGTGGGGAAGGCATCATCCACAGTCTTGGTCACAACTGAGGATACTTGCTGTTTACTCATCCCCCCGGCTTTCAAAGCCTCGACTGCCCACAGCAGTTGTTCAATGGGATCGGCATCTGCCTCTATTTTGTTCTTGCCTCTGGCCTCAGCCTGATCGAGGGTTTGGGTTGATGTTGAAACGTCATTGCCATAGTTGGAGGCAACCTCAGGTTGACTAGCTCGATCACAATCTGCCCCAATAGCGAGGGCTCCTGGGGTACAAAATTCCCAGCATATGGTGTAGCTGGTGGCGAAGCTGCTGGTGGCGAAGCCGACATTCCGTAGGCGAGATCCGCCACGGACCTCTGGAGGTCACCTATCATTCCCATCAATTCGAATGTAGTGGGCTCACGAGCCTGATACAACTGGGGTGCCCAGACCGGGTGCGCAATAGGCGACCTGGGTGGATGCGGTACATCAACATTGGTCTCACTTTGCAGAGTGATTCCTTGATCTAATGCGGCTGTCATCACCACAATCTCCTCCGAATTCTGCGTCATGATAAGTCCGCTGTACTGAACGGTGACTGACGGATCAGATGTCTGTCTTGCCTCAGCAAGGGGGAACACTGACTATTCTGTATCAACTCTCTGAACTAAAAGAAAAAACAAGCAGCATTTCAGCCCAAACGAAACAAACACAGGTGTAGCCGAACAACTGTACTCTACTACTGATCATTGTTCCCCAAAATCACTGCCCCAAAATATTGAATCGGATATCCACAGATATAACTGATTCTCATAAATACTGATACTGGTGCCATCAGGCCTGATACTCAAACTTGCAAACTGATACGCGCATTCCCTGTAGAGATACACTCTAAAAGCACATAGCAAGTAAAAGAGAGCCAAAACACCCCTATGTTGGGATAGGGTTTCCCTGTCCTATTTTGTCAGGAGCTAGAGTTTCACTATACACGCAGCGGTTTCAAACAACCTATATTGGGTAAGCAACCTGTCCTAGTTTGGAATGGTCACCATGGATTCCGAATATGCACTAGGTCAAATGGTCAAAAAAAAAAGGGTGCCCCGGTAAAACCGGGGTTTGTGTTCCCATACTGGCAGAGCCCACAACCGGTCAGCCTTATGGCATGCTTTGACAAAGTCAAGCCTCCGGCAAACCGCTCAGGAATAGCAGATGGCCAACACGGTGTCCTAGGCGCACCAATGCACATGCAATGCAAAGAAACACATAAGTAAAATCAAAACAGGATATCACGAATTCGAGTCAAGCTCTTTAAAATCACCAGCAGAGTCGCCAGAAACTGTAGATGTCCCCAAACGCCCCGGGAGGGAAATCCCGTTCTGTTCATCTATGGGTCTACTACAGTTCAGGACTCAAATTGTTACGGTTCTAAATCTGAACCAAAGAGTCCAAATCCGGCAAATAGTTTTGAGAAAATAGATTTTTGAAAGAAGTGCCAAACATGGACTGCTTTGCCAGATACAGAGTCGCCACCTAAATATTTTTTAATGAGGGAATTTAGGAAACCCTAACTCGTTTGCCTAATTCCACGTGTCCGTCATTACCAAAGTTGCCTCGGCTCGGGAACTTGGGTACGATTGGGGAAGGTCAGCTATGAGCACCCCCTCTCACCCGATCCGAAGATCGGCCTCTACTAACCGTGATATCTTATTTTGAAAACCTTATGCGTTCTTATTCTGGTTATTAGCCTAGAATTACTATGTGATGCGCACAACACAAAAGTGTAGAAATTTGGAACAAAGCATCGCATATCCGTTTGTTTGGAAAACGTCTTGAGATTTGCTACTCGCAAGTAGGCTAAAACACGGATTTCAATGAGTTATTCCAACTCAAACAATCCAACCTTCACCCACAGGCATTCAGGCAGTTTATATCATATAAGCATCTAGCCACATGGTAAGCATGCTGTCATGTTAACATCCACACTCATGCGAGATGCTAAAGCATAAAATACTTACAATGTACTCCGCGCCAAAACAAGAACATGTTAGCAATCATGCATAATCCAAGTTCATGTTTAAATGCCTAATGCAACGCATACAGAATGTCACTAGAATGGGCTCGGCTAATTCTAGGATGGCATGTGGAAATGCACAGATAGCATGTATTCAAGTTAGATTTGAAATGCAGTTAGCATGATGCGCCGAGCCCGGTGCATGCAATACTGATGAATGATGCACGCATGCATAGCATAAGGTATGCTAAGTTAAACATGTCCTAATACTAACCATCAAAAGCAGGTAAGTAAAAGGGAGAAAGAAGTAAGGGTTGGAAGACATGCACACACGCACCATACTTATTACAAATTTGCCCTCGCTCGGAGGGACCGAAAGAATAATACAATTTAATTAACCTACAAGCTAATTAAATATTACAGACCAATTGGACTAGCTAAGCAAATTAACTAATCTAATTTAAGCAATAAGCAGCCTCGGGAAGAGGGTCCAATGCATGCGCACTCGGTCCCGCTCGAAAAGTCACTGCCATGCACAAGATGCCTCTGCTTTGACTGTTCTGTTCCTCTGAAGACTGCACAAGTCCCAGGGTTGCTTCTCTGAATGCTGTAGAACACCACCGGCTAAGGGGATTGGCCACCGACCATAGAGAATGACCATCGGCCACTAATTGATCCATCGGCCACTGATGAATGGCCGGTCGGCACTGAAGATGGCCGGCCGGCCAAATCTTCCTGCAGAATCTGTGTTGACAGAACCAGAGGGCAAAACAAAGCATGGCAATGCATTTCAAGCAATGTATGCACCAACCACACCCCTTATCATGTGTATGACTCAAAGGAGGATGGGCCTCGATTCTCGGACCACCAATCGCGCATTTCCATGCATGATGGTCTAAAGAATCAAGTGTGCATTTTGATATGGAATGCAATGCACATAATCAAACAAAGGGGCTCAACCTCTATCATACTCAACTCAAGAGGCAAAGCATGCATGGCAATGCAATGCAATCCTATGCATGTGAACTAACATGCAACATGGCAATGCAATGTGTACATGCAAGCATGCAAGCAAACATACAAGGTGAGCATGCAAACAAGCAAAGGGGATGGACTTAAGCTAATTTAGGCAGCCCTCAAACAAGCCTAAAACAGTGGCCAATGCTATGGAAATGAGGGCCAACACACACACACACATGTACATGTTGATGGGCCAACACTTAAGCATAAAGGAACCACTTCTAAGCACACTTAAAAGGGGGCAAACATGAACAATTAGCATGCAATGTAAGCTCTAAAAAACATGTAGAAGATGATGCTAAATCAACCTACTAATGCAAGCTAAGCATGCAACCAAGCCCAAGGACCTAAAGCATGATCATATGACACATGAAGCAAATGACCGAAATGGATCAAAAAAGTCCTAAATCATGTTAAGGCAGGCCCCAAAAACCACTTAGATGGCATCTAAATGATCTACACATGGAGGCATGCAAAAATGCTTAAACATGGAGCATACAACACAACCTCTTAAAGTATTAAAGGAGTGATAAAATGCAAGCATGTGAACATGAAACAAGGACTGAAATGTCATGAAAAATGGTTCCAAACCATTGGAAAGATGCAAGGATGGCATGCTAGAGGGGCCAATGCTTAAGGCATACAAGAGGGATTACATGGTGGCTATACAAAGCAAAGCATGGATGACCCAAACAACCAAAAATAGTCCTCAAGCACACTAAAACATGCATATAAGCTTCGCGAAGCTTGGCCAAAATACATGAGCATGGTAGTCTAAATGCTATGCATGTATTAAGGCAAATCATGGCATTACAAGGCATGTATGCTAAGCAAGCATGGTGTACCAAAACCAACTCAAAACAGTGCTAAATCATGACATAATAAGCACAAAAAAATAGCTAAGGCATGGTCAATCATACACTTAATTAGATGCTCTCCCAAGAGTCAAAAATGGCCCTTTTCAAGGACAGGAAGGAGAGGGGGTGGCCCTCTCCTTCTTAGGAGCTCAAGGCACCATCCTCACCTCTGAAATCCCTTAAGATTTCAGCAGTGAGGAGGCCCAAACACAATGGTCCCGGAGCTCAACCAAAATGGCACAAAACAAGGGCCAAACAAGCCTTAAGAGGGGTCAAACAACCCCAAAGCTTAAAACACCCTTAAACAACTATTTATATTAGGCAAAAACAAGACTTTTATGTGTTATATGCTAAGCTCAAAAACAGATGCAAGATAGTCAAAAAAAGCTTTGCAAAAATGGGGTATTTAAAGGAGTAAGTGCTCACCCTTGTAGACCCTCTTCAAGAATGGAAGACCAGCAGCTTCTTTGGCTCAAACCAGCTCCAAAACTTCAAAAACAACCTTCAAGGGCCTCAGCTCCTAGAGAAGGTGTGATGGTGGGTGTTTGTGCACAAAAATGAGACAAAATACACACAAAACACAAAAGATAGGAAGGT
The DNA here is from genome assembly GCA_030407325.1 of Camellia japonica. Taxonomy (NCBI): domain Eukaryota; kingdom Viridiplantae; phylum Streptophyta; class Magnoliopsida; order Ericales; family Theaceae; genus Camellia; species Camellia japonica. The sequence goes on along the minus strand of JAPPVO010000017.1, from coordinate 112,422,140 downwards.
ATAGATATAGGATAGATACAAATCCTAACCCTAAAATCAGAGCCCCTCTGAAAAATGTTGTCTAACCCTAAAAGAGGGAGAGGAGGCCTCCTCTTATAGAGCTTCAATCTTGTAAGCTTACAAGACAAGCTAGCTAAGAGGGAAATCCCTCCATACACGTGCATGGAGGGGAGCCAAGTGCATGCCAACTGCATGAAAATATCTGCAAAAGCAGATACACAGTAGTCGGCTGGCCGAAAATGCAATTGACCAAAAAAAGATAGCCGGCCGGCCATCTATAGTGCCAACCGGCCAAACATTTGGCCGGTGGCAACAATACACAGCCGATGGCCTCAAGCCATGGCCGGTGGAGTGTGGGGATGGCCCACAAGCCATTCCCTGCCCCTCCAAGGCAAAACACAAGTGTTTGGTGCAAAACCAGACACAAAACAGTCGAGTTAACAGATCCTGAGGCAAGGCGCGTATCTGAGACCTCCGGGAACTCAAGACGAACACAAACATAGATGATCACCGAGTGTTCAAGCGGTGACGTCCAAGTCTTGAGGACGGTCAAAAATGGGGTGTCTACACGTATCTGTATCAAAATCACTTTCCATCTCATCTTCTTTGTCATCACCCAAGATTGTTAGTTCATCGTCGTCATCGCAGATGAAAGCATCATCCATAACACCCTCCTGTTGTACACGTTTATTGGACTGAGAAACTTCCAGTGAAATAATTTGTGGTTCAATTTCATCCCGATGTAAAGCAACATCATCATCAATAGGCTCAGTTGGTACAATAGTACTAGTTTCATCATCTTGCAACATTTCATCAAATTCTGGAACATCCAACTCTGGCACATCCTAAATTCGTCGATGTTGAAACTTTTCTATGACTCGCCAATTCGGCCCCAACTTCATATCAGGAACATAGAAAACTGGTTTAACTTGGCTTGGGAACACAAACGAGTCATCTTTATACCATCGACTTCTTACGTCAACAGTTGTCACATGTGGTTCGACGCGCAAAGTTCGACTACTACCGGTGTTATACCATTCACATTGGAACAAAACAACCCAATGTCCAAACAAATATGTCAGTTCCCACACTTTACAAAGGTAGCCGTAGAACGTTATCAACTGGCCTTGGTGGTCGCCTTCCACTACCAACCCACTATTTTGACATTTACGACGGTTATCACAGTCGATAGTGTGGAATAGGACGCTATTACAAATGCATCCCGAATATGTATTCACTAAGGCATTAGGTCCATTGGCTAATGACCACATCTCATCGGTTGCTTCGGGTGAGTTTTCATTTCGCAGTTGGTTCATCTACACAAGAAAGTATGTCATGTCAATTCAAACTTAGAATAATTCAACGTTATCTCCACACTTTACAGTAACACGTTACATAATCTTACGTGATCTTTGAACCATTTAAGGAATTCTTTGCATTGTCATGTTGCAATGTTGCATGAACTTCCATATTTTTGTTGCAACACGAGCTTGTGTTCCCTAGTTAATACAATGTAAATCATAAGTAATTGAATAATGAAGACTTTAAAAAATAAAAACCATGTACAAAAGGTATGTTGCATATATGATGAAGAAGCATACTCTAGATATTCGGCCACTTCCAAACTATTGTGTAGGACAAACCAATGAGCCAATTCGCGGTCAGCTACGAACACATCAATTGCCCTTGGGAGTTGACCAAAAAGACGAAGATTTTGAGTGAAAATTGCCAACCCCGGGCCATTGTCACCCCCATTGTAGTTCCTTTCTTCCCGGTTAAACAATGTTTCAACTCCATGCAAATACATTGAACAAAACATCATACACTCTTTCGATATGTAGGCCTCCGCAATGGATCCTTCTGGATGACCTTTATTGCCCACAAATCCTTTAAGAAGTCCGAGCATCCTACACGTAAACATCGGCGTGATCATCAGTATGTTCATATTGAACTATAATTACAAGAAAAAAGTTCTGACTCGTTGTTATACCTCTCAATAGGATACATCCATCGATATTGGACAGGCCCTCCAAGCCTAGCCTCGTAAGGCAAATGAATTGCCAAGTGGACCATCACATCGAGAAAAGCAAGAGAAAAATCTGTTCAAGCTTACAAAGTCTAAGTATGATTTGTTCTTGCAATTTCTCCAAATCGGTCACCCTCAATGTCTTTGAGCACAGTTGTTTGAAAAAAGTTCCAAACTCAAACAATGTGGTCACAATCTCGGTAAGAAGGTATCCTCACATCCTAATGGGAAGAAGTCGTTGTAGAAGGACATGACAATCATGACTCTTGAGGCCAACTAACTTACCACCATTCACGGTGACACAATTGGATACATTTGCCACATAACCATCAGGATACTTAATTGATTTCAAGAAATCAGAAAACCCTATTCGTTCTACCGGGGACAATATGTACAATGCCGGAGGCATCTGGAAAGAGCCATTCGCATGCCTTATCAAGTGTAACTCTTTTCGTATTCGCATGTCCTCCAGATCCAAACGTGCTTTGTCGGTGTCCTTGTTCTTGCCATCAATGCTCAATAGTGTCCCAAGCAGATTGTCACATATATTCTTCTCTATGTGCATGACATGAAGGTTATGTCGAAGCTTAAGTGTTTTCCAATCGGGTAGGTTGAACAAAATGTTTCTTTTTGTCCAGTTCAGAGTTGGATTTTCAGTCCGTTGTCTTTTTTGGTTGGTTGGATGCTTTCCATACGGCCTGTACGTCCCTAAATTAATTTGCTCCAGTATTTGTTCTCCCGATAACTCCACAGGTTCGGACCGATTCTCAATTTCACCGTTGAATTGCTTACTTCTACGCCAATTATGGTTCTCAGGCAAGTACCGCCGAGCACCCATATACCCTATCTTATTTCGCAAACTCTGAGATGATGCATCCATGTTACAATTAGGGCAGGCCAGGTAACCTTTTGTACTCCAACCAGACAAGGAACCATATGCAGGGAAATCATTGATGGTCCATATGACTGCTGCATGCATTGTAAATATTTGGCCATTTGAGGCATCATATGTTTGCACACCATGCTCTCACAGATTAGTTAACTCTTCTACTAATGGTTGTAAGTAAACATCGATGTCCCTTCCAGGTGCGGATCATCCGAGAATAAGCAATGACATCATGACAAATGGATCTTTCATACACTTCCATGGGGGTAGATTGTAAGGCATTAAGATTACAGGCCACATGCTGTACGATGTACTCATATGTCCGAATGGATTGAAACCATCCGTGGCAAGCCCTAGCCGTACATTTCGAGGATCCGCAGAGAACGTATGATGCAGCCTATCAAAGTCCTTCCATGCCTCACCATCAGCTGGATGTCACAATACTACATCATCCACACGCTTATCTTTGTGCCATCTCATATATGCAGCTGTTTTTTTCAACATGTACAATCTCTTCAACCTTGGTGTCAAAGGAAAGTACCTCAGTATTTTGTGTGGAATTTTTTTACCCGTCTTGTCGTTCAACTTGTATCTAGACTCCGTACATGTAGGGAAATTCTCCAATGTGGCGTTGTCCTTCCAAAATAAAGTACAATCATTCTTGCATGCATGAATGGCCTCATATCCCAAACCCAACTCACGTAAGAACTTTTTCGCTTCATAAAGGGTCCATGGAACATTTTCATCACACTTTGGTAGAATGTCTTTGAAAACTTGCATAACCATATCGAAAGATTTGTTGCTCTATTTATTGTACACCTTCACGTGAAGCATCTTAATTACGAAGGACAAGATGAAGAACTTTTCACACTCTGGATATACTTGACGTTGAGCATCATCGAACAACTTCATGAACTTCAACAAATTGTGCCTCTCAGAACTAGTACGTTCTTCGTCGATATGATCATCCATGAGACCACTTATGTAAATCTCTTGTAACATGGTTGGAAGTTCATCCACATTTTTGTGATTGGTTGTCATTCCAGCTCGGTCAGTTTGAGTATCATCGTTTCGCATAGTAGGATGAGCACGAAACTTGGGAACACGTTCCCCGTGGTGGACCCAAGTTCGATAAGAACATGCGATTCCTCTTCGAATCAAGTGCAATCGTACAACATTTCGAGGTAATTTCGTGTTGTTCAAGCAATCAACACAAGGACAACGGATTTCATGCTGCGGCCCTAAATTCTTCGTAGCAAACTCAATAAATGACTGAACACCGTGTACATACTTTTTACTTTTTAGCCTATCTATTATCATCATCCAACTCTTGTCCATTATTGGAACAGTACACATCAAGCGAAGATGAACCTGGGAATGGACGGCAACTTGGAAAAATACTTTGTAATGGAAGAGAGCTTAAGTAAGTTTAGGGGTTCGATTAGCATTGTTTTTTGAAGTGAACAAAATAGGAATAACAGATCGGGATGTTTTGCCCCTTTATGTCAATTGCATATAGTTGGCTAATTTCACTATTAACTTGGCATGTATTCACACGCAAATGTGACATACATTCACAATTCTATGTGAAGTCATCTTAGAGGGAGAGAAATAATTCTAACCAAATTTAAAGAGAAATTAAATTTGATATTCAATATAAACTTTCATTGAATAGATCACAACAAATACATTTTGTAAACATAAATTTTATGAAAATCAGATGGGTAAAACAAAAGTAATGAAATTTTAAAGTTTTGAAACATTTAAAAAAATAGAGTAATTGGTGTATAATATTAACTTAAAATAGACTATTAACCAAAAAACAAAAGTAATGAGACCACTCATGTAAATCTCATGTAAACAGACTATTAACTTCAAATAGTTAAAAAAGTCAACAAAATCTAATAATCAATTAGTAAAATCCAAAATTCAAACCCAACAACTACTACTAATTACATTGTACATTGTACATTTGGTCTAGAATGTTCGAATGTGATATATTTACATAGATTAACACCCCTTTATGAGTTCTCTACTTTCTGATGGCTTTCGTGTTCTTCCAATAAGGGCATTTTGGTCTACAGCAGAGATGGCTCAAGCCTATTGAGGGCCTAGACAAAAAAAATGTAGTTAGAATATGGTTTGGTGCCTTATATTGGCTATTGCCATTCTATTATTGTCCCCATTCTACAGTAACATAGTGCAACTTCTTATGCAACTTAGATTGTAAAGTTAGGTGCTTTCAGAATCAACGGTATGGTTGAAAGGATACAGCTATCCTAGGAGATCAGAGAGATTATTTTTCGTCTTTTTTCAACAAATTATGAGTGAAAGGACGACCATGTTCTTTAATCGTCATATTGACCAGATTATCCTTTATTGTTTTTATGGAGTTCCAAAGGTTTGCAGTAGAAAGATGTGAGAGTATTTAGGCTATTGATTAATCACACTTTGTAATCCTAATTTCTTATGTGGTGGCCACAGATTTCTCAACTGAGGCTGACTTTTAAAGAAATTATTTTCAACTATAGAAAGCAATGACAGTGTAAACCTCAAGTTTTTCGTAATGTGTTTCTTGATTGGTCATCAACACGCCGTGATGGGGTATGTGTTCATAATGTATATGTTTCTCCGTTGCGGTCATCGATGGTAGTTCTTTATTTTTTGAAATTTATTCGTATGCAATAAAACTTATGCCGTGATGGGGTATGTGTTCACAAGGGTGTTTGGCCTCGATTATTCTCCAAAAAAAAAAAAAAAAAAACCTCTTGTCTCATATATTCTAGATAATCACCGGGCTTAAGCATTTGAAGTATATGTAGTTTCTCATTTTACATATAGAAGATAGTATTTACTTCTGATGTTGAAACCTATAAATCCTGGCTAACTGGCATAACCCTACTGGTTAAATGCTACTTTTATCTTTGTCTTACTCTTCTTGAAATGTCTAGAGAGAAGTACTGAACTATCTGAGTTTTAAGTCAGATAATAATCTATGGGTCATGAAGAGTATAGACTACAAAAACAAACCAATTTGGATGTGTCTAATTGTTTTAAAAGGAGAATCCATATAGTTTATAATTTTAAACTTGTAATTCTTTATAAAAAAAAAAATATTGAATTGAGGTGTTTCAAACAACTACTACCTAACCCAATTTAGATGCAGAGCTTAACCATATCACTTGTCTTTCGTCTCTTGAATAAAGAAAATCAAGATAGGGATTGGGATATAGAATGACACAAGAATTTGGACAGACGATGTCATAAAGTGGTCAGGGGCTTATTCTCAAGTGATTTGGTGGATAGGAATTGGGATAGATGATCTCATACTATGATCATCAGGCTTATTCTCAACTGATTTGGTGGTTAGGATTCGAGTTAGGGGAGAGCAAGGTTCAATTTGGTTTGGTTTTGAAGTAAACTAATATTGAATTATTAGCTAAGGTTTTAGGAAATTTGGAATCAAACCGAATCTTGAAAATATTGAAATCAAACCAAACTATGAAAACGGGATTCATTTCAATTTGGAACTACGATTTCTATAAACAAGTCATCATGCACAATATAATCACAACATTCTCAAATATCAAACAATATATAATCATTTTACAGATAATAATTATTTGAATAATTGTTTAAAATTAGTCTTATCATTATATAAGAACACACTTGCAGGAGAAGAGGGTTAAGAACTTATTTGCAAGAGCAGAGGGTTAAAAACTTATGAATATATAAGTGACATTGATAAGATACTTAAGTGTATGACAAATAACAAATATATATATATATATATATATCTTTAAATAATTCAGTTCAATTTCAAATTAAAATCATAACTATAAAATCATGGACCTAACTGTCAAGAACTAGGATTGAATCGAATCGATTTGTGATTTTTTTTAAAAAAACAAATTCTTTTACTTAATTCGAATTTGAGTCACACCATCGGTAAGTAGGAGGCACCACACGAGACTCATGTTCATTAGTCCTGTGTGCCACTGCCACTGGCTTCTTACCTCTATATTTGAAGCCTTGTCTAAACTTTTCTTGTTTGACTCCACATCGAGTCATCCTCACAAGTAGTGACTGAGCCAAGAAATTAAGATAGTTGGAACATTTTATAATTTTAATTTTTTTTTCGATGAATTTAGTAGCTGAGCCAAAAAAAAAAATGAATTTAGAAATTATGTAATACATAGGATTGAAGAGTTCAGAAATGGAGCATTTTCATCGAAACAGAGGCACATTTAAACGATAGAAAAAGAATCCAAAATCGACAATCCAAATCCACAATCCAAATCCAAATCCACAATCCAAAATCCAAAATCCAAAATCCAAATCCACAATCCGCAATTTCAACCACACCCATTCACGAAATCAGAAAAAGCCCTAAAAATTTGTTTATGAAATAAATGGAAAATGAAAGGAAAAAAACATGTCAAACCCTACTTGCATCGTGAGAGAAGGGGATGGGAGAGACATCAAGAAACAGATAGAACCAGATCGACAGAGAGGGAGAGAGACGACAGAAACATACCTACGATGGTGATGATCGCCGATTTGCAGTGGTCGTGGTGGCGAGCGCCAGTGGCCTGCGATGATGATGATCGCCGGTGGTGAGCAATGGGTTTGGTATGGACGGGTTTGGTATGTTGATGTTGGTGTGTGAGACAAAAGAGAACAAAAAAGTGTGTGTGTGTAATATATATATTGGGCGCCAAAATTAATTATTTTCCCTCTAAAAAAAATTTCAAAGATTTAGCGACTAAACGACTATTTGTCGCCAAAAAACCTTAACGGCGACAAACAATTGGTTGCCTAAAGATGCTTCTTTGGCTACTAAATTCAAAAATTCATCGGCAATATTGAACATACAACGACGAACCCAGCTTTGGTCGTCAAAAAGTAATCAGAAATATGCCCATTTTTTGGTGACAAAAATGTTTAGTCGTAAAATGAAATTATACGGCGACAAAATCAAATTTTAGTAGCCTAAATTGGTAACAAACAGCGACTAAAGGTAAATTTGGTCGCCAATTAGACTATATGGCGACTAAAATAATTTAGTAGCTAAAAGGTTCAATCAATGCTGACTAAAGCAGATTTTTAGTCACACAATCTGGTGTTTTTGGCGACTAAAATTGGTTTGGTCGCCAATTTTAGTCGCCAAACATGCATTTTCTTGTAGTGAACATTGAATATACATATTATTATTCAGAAATCCTACATGGTATTAGAGCCGTCTCTGAGCCCAAACCCTAGAAGCCGTCTGTGAGTCGTGACTCTCTCTGCATGCATTCGGTTCGATCGAAGTCACATGCCTCTTGCATCTTCTCAGGCTCCTCATCTGCTTCGTGCTTTGTATCTCCTCTGGAATCACGACCACGATTTCTAGTCTTTCTCTCTAGCATCGCGACTTCTCCCTTTCTCTGGTTCGAAGAATCTCTGCATGATTCTTGCGATCCAATTGATTCAAAATCGTGAACCCTAGCTTTGTGATTGCCTCTTGTTCACAAAGCTCTAAGGCGTGACATCTCTTTTTTCTGTTTGACTCGCGATTGCCTTGGTCTTCTCTGGTTTGTGACTTTTCTCTCACTGGATTCATGTTCTGCTCTTAGTTACTATGGTATATTATATATTTTGTTTGAAGCTCCATCTCTCTAGATGTTACAATTTGCTCACAGAAATTTCTAAATATTCTATTTTAACCCCATATATTACAATGTCGGACACTAAAATTCAAGCCATTAAATGCAAACTCACTGGTGGTAATTATGCCTATTGAGCTAGCTGTAACAACCCCGACTAATTTAACTCAATTAACCAAGCCTAGATAAGGCTAGGATGCAGCATTTATACCCTTTTAAAACTTTTGGGAAGTGTATTTGAATCCTTCATTTTATTTTGGGAATCTTTGGTGTTGTTGTATGTTGGTTTTGGAGGAGTATAATCTGATCTAAACTCATTAGGTTTAGTTGTTCGCACCTGTTCTTGTCAAAAAGTTATTTGGGAACTTAGAAATTCTATTCTTGGGTCGACACCAACCTTCTTAAGGGTCGACCCTTACCTTTTGGTGAAGTTTCTGGAAGTGTTGCTAGAAAATAGGGTCGACACCAGTCTAGGGAAGATCGACCCTCTTATATTGCTGAATCTGTGTGTTAGTTGTTGGAAAACAAGGTCGACCCCCTCCTGTCTAAGGGTCAACCCCCTTGCTTGTGCCAGATTGTCTTTTCTACCTAAAGGGCCGACCCTCTTGCCCGAAGAGTCGACCCCTGCGTGTTTTTTTTTTTTGCTTCAGATTTTGGGGTTCGAATGGGCCCTACCTTTGGGAGGGTTTTGGGCCTATTATTTTATTTGACCTTAGGGCCATTTTTTACTTCTATAAATCGGCCCAAACTACTTTTCTCACATTATTTTCCTCTCATTTTTCCTCTCAACCCGTGATTTCCCTCTTCTCTCTCTAAAACTTGACTTTTCTTACTTTAGATCTTCAGATCTACTCACGTAGAGCCATCTTTTCACCTTGGTCCTTTGGGAAAGGTTGTAGATCTTGTCAAGGGCTTCCTATTGATCCAAGTGGCTCGTGGTTTCGTCACAGGTGATTTTTGGATTGTTTTCTCTTCGCTTCAAGAGGTAGGGATTTCTCTGCTCCTTTCCAATACTTCATCTATAGATAAATATGTGGTAGATTTTATTGCATAAAAATCATATTCATTATGGATTTTCTTGAAAGCCATGAAAGGGGATCTAGGGTTTGATATTTGGGATTGGAGTTGTTAAGTTGTTTGTTGTTGGGTTATTTGGGAAAATAATTTGTTATGTGTGTGAAGAGAGGGAGGAAAGCCCTAATTAAATGTTATTGATATAATGGATTTAAAAGGGAGGAAGTTGAATGATCTTTATATTTTGCTAATATGGGTTGTATAATTGTGTTTATATCAAAAGAAAATAAAATGAGAAGTAGCCACGGTGTTGGTATTGTTTTAGACTAATCATGTGAAGTTAAGTTGAGTTATGGTTTTGATACCAATAGAATTGGTTTTGTAAAATAAAGAGGATGGATTTGGTTTTGGTTTTGTAAAATGACGAGAATGAATTGTTAGAAAATGGTTAGAGTTGTGTGAATTGGCAAATAAACAAAAATGGTCTTTTTGAAAGAAAATGAAATCATCACCCTTTGTAAATGAATAATGAACTTGAGGACGGATCTTGAAACCTTTACATATTATCATTGTTATTGGACTGAAAGTCTTGCGAGAATTGGATTTTTGTTTTCCTTTCGTATTGGATGTAGAAATGGATAGATATGAATGTGAATGTGGAGTTGGATATTTGTAATTTCTTACCTATGAAAATATGGATAGTTTGTCTATTTTGGAGATTGTATATATGTTTAGAAATATATGTTTTGGGCTATCGGTGGAGGATAGCTATGACTGTTGTAGAAATTGCATGCGGACTAGGAGAATTGAAATTAATCCTTCATTGGTTGTCATTGAATATGACGGTTTGATTAAATTGTTGAATGTGTGAATTTTGGTAGTCATTGTATATGACACGCCTTTAAATACATTGTATATGTATCATTGTTTGGGAGAAGATAGGGGATGTACTCCATTGTTTAAGAGGAGATAGGGGATGGACTCTATTGAAAATTAAGTTGGCCAAAGTGTTCAGGGTGAAAATCCCAAAATCTATATATATATGGGTGCCGGTCCCCTCGGATGAGAATTCCGTAAAATGGAAAAATTGAAGTGAGTGTGTATAAATGGGTGCCGATTCCCTCGGATGAGAATTCCGTAAAATGGCAAAATTGAAGTGTTTATGTAATAACTGTGTTGATTGAGAACCCGTAAGTTGTAGCCTCAGTTGGGTGTCTAAAATGTAATGAATTGGCTCATGAATTGAGATAAAATAAATCAACTTCAAATGAATTGTCATGAAATGAAGTAAGACTAAAATGACTAAAGGTGTATCCTTGGCTTACTATGCTTAAGGCAGGTAGAGCGGAACATGTTTATCATTATTGTCTCAATATATCTGTGCAAATTATGGCTCATGATGGTTATGGTTCTGGAAGGCCGAGTTGCCTCATTTGTTAAGTAGATAGTTGTTGGTTGCTTGTTGTTTTCCCTTTGCACTGAATGTATATATGTAAAGACATGAATGTGTTGGAAACAGACGTAAGTACTATTTCGAGATTGTGAATAATGTGAAGGACATCAGATACTTGTGAACATGTTTCAAGAAGGTAAAACGTAATGGGCTTTGTGAAATTGTTTTCAGGAACTTGTTATTGTCATATGAATTTTGGGAAAAAGGTAACAAGAAGAAAAAAAAAGTAAATTGCTTATGTTGTTGAGCGAAATGAAAGATTTTGAGAAAAGTTCATATATAAGTATATTTTTGTATAAACCGTCACGTTATGTATATGATATGATTTAAAGCATTCATGATCATAGCTATTTGTATGTTGTTATTGTTTAGGATCATATTGGGATCCCTACTGGACTTTATGTTCATCCCACGTTGCTAATCCTTTTTCAGGTGAACGTCAAGAAGGATTTCAAGATCGAGGATCTTCTTTATGTGTTGGGCACGGGGCCTTTTATTTGTAGGCGGAATGCCATTGATGTAAAAAGGTTAAACCCTTTCTTTTAATTTAAAAGATGTAAGCCTACGGGCAACTTATTTATTTTTATCTCATGTTGCATTCATTTTATATTCGAATTAGAGAACCTTTAATAATAGTACTCATTATTGTATTGAATTTCCGCCCATGATCTCTAAAATTATATTATAATAAAGGATTTGGTAATGATAGCCGTTGGCATAAAAAGTGGGGTGTGACATAGAAAGACTTCTAGAACACACTTTACACACACCTCCTTCATCTATTTTGAGCTCATAAACATGAGAGAGAGGGAGAACTAGAGTAAGAAGAGAATTCAAGAAGACAAGAGAGGAAAAAGCTTGAATTGAGAAGAAATTTGAAGCATTTGACTTGAGAGCTCAACCAACTAAGCATCTAGAACACAATTGAACACCTAAGGTAAGAATTCAAGCCTTTAGTTATGTAATTGAGTCAACTAATGCATGGATTCAAGAGAATTTAGAGGTTAAAGACATGAAATGAACTAAGGAAGTAGGAAAGAAGAGTATTCCATGCATGCATGTGCATTTCATAAAGTTTTGAAGTTGTTTTCAAAATAATTCCCACATGCATGTTCTTATCTTGGTTTTGTTAAAAGAATTCAACATGTTTTTGAGCTAAATGACTCATTTGATCATGTTTTGGAAGGTTGAAGTTCATATCAACTCATGCATGTTGTGTTTTCAAAGTATCAAGTTTGATTTTGAACAATTGGCATGCTTTTGGGCCTTGATTTTGCGAAATGATCTTTCAGTTATGATGTTTTATAAGTTTACAAGTGTTTTCTCAAGTTTTGGCCCAAAAGATTGAGTTTTGATGCAATGAAATTGAGTTTTGAAGCTTAGAGAGCAATTTGGAACTCTTCGCTCGAGTGGTGAAAGTTGCACTCGAGTGAAGAATGCAAGCTCTCAGAAGTTTTGTAGAGTTTGGGGGTTGGCTCGAGTAGAAAAAATTGCTCTCGAGCAACCACACTTTGTTTTGAACCTTGGCTCGAGCAACCAAAAGTTGGCTCGAGCATAAAAGTCAAGCTCCCAGTACTTTTGCAAACATGAACCTTGGCTCGAGCAGCAGAATCTACGCTCGAGCAACCACCTTTATTTTTTAACCTTGGCTCAAGCAACCAAAAGTTGCGCTCGAGCATAAAATGGTAGCTCTCAGAAGTTTTGTAGACCAAGGGGTCCGCTCTAGCGAAGGAAATTGCGCTCTAGCGAACTATCCTGTTTTTAAAATTTTGACCAAGTGCTTTAAATTACATTTTGACATCCTCATTGCATCTTAGGCATTCCTAAGCCCTAATTAAGACATAATAATGAGGATAAAGATTAAAAACACACCAAGATAGAAAAGAAATAAGTTAAGTATTTTCCAAATGTGTGTTTCAATGTGTATCCATTATGTGTTTGTGTAGGTCATGCGCCACAGACTATCTGATCTGTCTGTTCTGCTGCTGGAGCTATCTGTGAGTAATAACTCTGTAAAGCTATGTTCAACTTTACATATTTTCTAAATGATATGATATGATCTGTTTTCTGAAATGCTATTTTATGATTAAATGACTGATTGTCCAACTTTCTGAAATGTATTCGTGGCATCTTTAGCACCGTGTGATATATGTTATCTGTTGCTTGGTACCAGAGGTTCCATTATGGAACTGGTTAAGCATAACCTTTAGTTGTTCTGTATTTGCTCTATATCTGACCGTCCTATATGACCATGGGTCATCTATATGTCCCATATAATTATAGATCATCTGTTCTGTTAGCGCTAATGGATGTACCACGTATGACTATCTGTGAAATTCTGAATTTTGAATATCAATCTGTTTCTGAATCTAAACTCTGATTTCTGAATCTGTTACAGACATCATTCATTAAAACATTTACTCTGTTATTATTCATTGAGCTCCAACTCACTGTACTACTTATATATGTAGGTGATCAGGCACGTGACTAGGCTCAGTGATGATTTCCTGGAGATCTGTTCTGTTAGCTCACCACTGTACCTCCCGAGGAGGTTCCCGTTTTGAGAAGTGGTCAAGTTTTGTGAACTATGTTTAAGACCTTTATTTTCTTTTATTTAAGTCTGGACAAGTTTTTGTACGTTCTGTATATGTGGGTAACATATGACTAATGTAAACATAACGTCACATATATGTATATAAGTATTAAATTTTATGTCTCATATATGCCTGAAAGCTCTATGGACATTATATACATTGTTATTTGCTTCCGCTAGCCCCTTATTATGTTCATCTGTTACAGAGGCCTTCGGTAATCCTAGGGTTACTGGCCGGTTACGACGTTAAACCTATAGGTACGGGTTTAGGTTGTGACACTAGTGTTATGAAGAATTTTCTCCTTGGTAAAAAAAAATGGGGTTATGTTTCTGGTTCTGTTCCTCCTCCATCGAACTCAAAAAATAAAAGATATCTAACTTCCTGTGATACTTGGGATTGTGATAATGCCCAAGTTTTGACATGGTTTCATAATTCTGTGGATGACCGTATTAAAATGATGTTTTCCAAATATAGTACTGTTAAGGAGGTGTAGGATTATTTACTGGGTGTTTATCAGCAGTCCAACTTTGCCAAGTGATATGAGTTGGAAACAGCTATTTGGAGTGCTCGTCAACAAGATCAAACGATTCAGGATTTTTATATTGAGATGACAGGTCTCTGGAATCAGTTAGCTCTCATGGAACCATCTAGTCTCAAGGCACTAGATGCTTATGTTGAGTTTCGGGAGCAGGGTTGTTTAGTGCAGTTCTTAACGGCTCTCTCCCCTCAGTATGAGGCTATCTATGGTGGCATCCTTCATCGATCTCCTCTTCCCTCCATAAATGCTATTGTCTGTGAACTTCTCTCCGAGGAAACCGGTCTTAAGACGGCCAGTCAGACTCTACATCCATATATCTTCTTGGCTCCTACTCAGCCTCCTCTGTCGTCGACCCCACCGCCTCATCAGCTTCAAGCCACTGCAAAGCCCAAGAAGGGGCCACTAGCCTCTGATGAGTGTGTCTTTTGCCATCAGAAGGGCCATTGGAAGTACAATTGTCCCAAGAAGAGACGTCAGCCTGCTTAGTCTTCCCAATTGCCTCGGACAAAGTTCCGAGGTCATACTCCGAGTACTCTTCGGGCTCCTGCTGCTTATACCGTATCTGCTCCGGCTCCTGATCCTGACTTGACTTCCTTGAATGCCCAGATTCCTCAGCTTCAGCATCTCTTGTCCACCTTTCAGCCATCCTCATTGCCTCTACTCTCACCTCTCTTCATTCAGGTTTGTTTGGGTCCTCTTCAGGTATCTCCTCTTCTGTCTGGCTTTTTGATTCTGGTGTCTCTCATCATATGACTCCTCACCTTTCCTTACTTTAAAACTGTATCCCCCTTCCCTCTCATATTATTGTTAATACTGCTAATGGGTTTGGTATGCATGTTCTATCTATTGGGCCTGTCTTACCCTCTGCCATAGCTGTTGTTACTATTCCTTCTGTTCTTTATGTTCCTCAGCTATCTGTTAGTTTATTATCTATCAATTTGATGTTATCTTTTCCTCTTTTGTCTGTTATGTGCAGGATCGGGTGTCCAAGAAGCAGATTGGGACCAGCCGTAGAGTTGGAGATCTCTATGTGGTAGAAAGCTTGCATCTTCTTCTATCCACCTCTCTAGTTGCCTTTTTCTCGTTTCAGTTAGATTCTCAATCGAGTCAGTTTTATTTATGTCATTCTCGCCTAGGTCATTTGTCTGTTGATCGCTTACGGTCTTTAGCTCAGTCAGGATTTTTGGGTAAAGTTTCTCCTAGTCAAATTGATGAATATCGAGGGTGCAAACTTGCTAAAATGTCAATTTTACCATTTAATAAAAGTACTTATGTTTCTATTTCTCCATTTTCCCTTATGCATACTGATGTCTGGGGGATCCTCTCCTGTTCTCACTAGAGGGGGTTCTGCATACTATGTGTCTTTTGTTAATGATTCCACCCCTTATACTTGGGTTATCTTATGATTCATAAATCTGACTTCTACCAAATATATCATACATTTCAGTTTATAATCACTACACAGTTTAGGGCTACCATTAAATTGTTATGATCTGACTTGAGTGGGAATATTTTAAAACTGAGTTCTGTGAGTATTTGGCCAACTTAGGTACCATTCATCAAACCTCCTGTATTGATACACCTGCCCAAAATGGTCGCGTTGAGCGTAAAGACCATCATCTCCTTGAAACAACTAGGTCTCTTCTTCTCTCTGCCTCTGTTCCGGCTCATTTTTGAGGTGAAGCAGTTCTCACTGCTACTTTTCTTCTAAACTGTATGCCTACTCCCTTACTCTCTGGTAGTTCTCCTTATGAGGCTCTGTTCTCCCAACTTTCCAATTACTCCCTCATGTGTGTTCCTGCGTGTTTTTAGGTTTGCTTGTTTTTTCCTTCTTCCCCGTAAAGATAGAACCAAACTTAGTACCCAGTTTATTCTGTGTGTCTTTTTAGGCTACAGTCTTACCCAGAAAGGCTATCGCTGTTATGACCCTGTTTCTCATTGCCTTTATGTCTTCCGTCATGTCGCCTTTCTTAATGTTTGTCTTACTTTCAGCTTCTCCCTATCACCGCTCTAGTTTCCAATGAAGATTTGGTTTACATTGATTCATTTCCTTCTGAAGTCCCTTCAGATGAGTACATCTCTACTGTTTCCTATGAGCTTGTTCCCTCTACTATCCCTCCTACTGAGTCCCTCTCCACTGATCCCCACAAGTCTGCTCTCTCTTCTCTTCCTCCTTCCCTTTCCCCTCTGGCTCCATCTCCGTCTCCTCCTCCGTTGTTAGTCTATTCCTATCACAAGGCTTTTCCTTCACCGGTTGTCTCTACCCTTACTGCTGATCCTCCTGCCTCTGACGACTCTAATCTTGCCAACCGTATGTATCCCCTTCACATCTGTAAACAGGTAGACAAACTTGGTTTTGCTAAAAGATGTTCTCCTTCATATTGCACCTTTTTGTCTGTTATTCATTCTTTTTCAGAACCCTAGTCTTACAAGAAAGCTTGGCAGGATCCTAATTGGATTAGAGCTATGAAGGATGAGTTGTTTGCCTTGTAGAAGACTACTACTTGGGAGCTGGTTCCTTTGCCTGCTGGCAAGAATCTGGTTGGTTGCAAATGAGTTTATCAAGTCAAGGCTCATTCTGATGGTTCTCTCGAGTGCTACAAAGCTCGCTTGGTTGCAAAAGGTTTCTCACAAGAGTGTGGTATTGATTATGAGGAGACATTTGCCCCTGTTGCCAAAATGACTATTGTCCGTACTTTGATCTTTGTCGCTGCTATTCGTCATTAGCTTCTTTATCAAATGGATGTTAAGAATGTTTTTCTTAATAGCCATCTCACTGAGGCTTATATGCGTCCTCCCCTTAGCCTTCCTCATTCTTTTGGACAGGTTTGTCATCTTCGGCGTGCTCTGTATAGCTTGAAACAATCTCCTCGTGCTTGGTATGATCATTTTTAGACAACTGTTGCTAAGCTTGCGATTCATCCTTGTGCCTATGACTCCGCTTTGTTTCTCCTTTACACATCTACTGGTTTTGTTGCCCTATTACTTTATGTAGATAATATGATCATCATTGGCTTTGACTGTTCTGCTATCTCTGAGGTCAAGCAGCATCTCTTTCGCACCTTTGAAATGAAGGATCTGGGCCCATTGAGGTATTTTCTTGATATTGAGATTGCTTCTTCCCCCAATGGTTACTTTTTGTCTCAAGCCAAGTATGCCAATGAGGTTATTTATCGAGTAGGTCTTACCGACACTGAGCTTTCTAATACCCCCATTGAACCTAATATAAAACGCAACACTACTGATGGTGTTCCTCTAGATGATCCTACTTTATATCGAGAGCTAGTGGGTTGCTTAGTCTATTTGACGGTTACTCATCTTGATCTTGCCTATATTGTTCATGTGGTTAGCTAGTTTGTTTCAGCTCCTCGTTCTACACATTGAGCTACTTTGGTTCGGATTCTTCGCTATCTTCGGGATACTATATTTCAGGGCTTACTGTTGTCTTCTACTTTCACTTTAGACTTAGTGGCTTATGTTGATTCTGATTGGGCTGGTGATGTCACTGATTGCAAGTCTACGTTTCTTGGCGATTCCTTGATCTCTTAAAAAAGCAATAAACAAACTGTTGTTGCTCACTCCACTGCCGAAGCTAAGTATCATGCTATGGCTCATGCTACTACTGAGATTGTTTGGCTTCATTGTCTTCTATCTTATTTGGGTGTACCTCAGTCTTCTCCGACCTCTCTCTATTGCGACAACCGCAGTGCTATTCAGATTGCCCATAACACTATCTTCTATGAGTGGACGAAGCATATTGAGATTGATTGTCAATTTTTCATTAGCATCTGCAGTTTGGCTCTATTTCCCTTCATTTCGTCTCTTCAGCTCTGCAACTTGCTGACTTCTTCACCAAGACTCACACCACTGCCTGATTTCAGTTTCTTCTTGGCAAACTCTCAATGTTTTCTGCTAAAACATCTTGAGTTTGAGCGGGGGTGTGAGGATAAAGAATGTGTAACTTTAACATTATTAATAAGTAAATAAAAATTGAAGTAAAAAATTTTAGACAAAAAGATTTTAAGTATAAGTTTATAAGTTATTTTTGTATTAAAAAATTGTACATTATAAATAGAATATCTACTAGATTTTATAAATAAAAAACATTGTCATATCTACTAGAAATTTATAAATATTTAAGAACTGGAATTGTTTTTTATTATTATTTAAACAGGTAGTACATCTAAAATTGTCATATCTACTAAAAAAAATTTAGAAAAACATTTATTGATTTATAAGATTATGAGTTTTTGAGAGTGAAAATAAATTTTAAAAAAAAAATTCTAGTAAGAATTTTCACTACATACTAATGCATGCTGTGTAAAATTATGATATGTTATAACATAAAATGCATGTCATCTTAAGTATAAATATTTCACGGTATATTTTTGCAAGCCATGAAAGTATATAAATTATTTTTGTATTAAAAAAAATCCAGATTGTAACTAGAAATATCTAGTTTATTGGGGAAAAAAATAAAAAAATTTCATATCTACTAGAAATTTATAAATATTTAAGAACATTTAGAATTTTTTATTATTATTTATAATTAAAATATAATTTCTCTAGAGAATGAGAAAGTTTGGGATAAAAACAGGTATGGATCTAGAATGAGAGAGTGTGGCGTAAGTTTTTAAATAATTTTTTTTTTACTTTTTAAATTCAAATAATTTACATATACTTAGAAGGAAAATATTTTTAAATTTTCAAAAAAAAATCACTAAATTCAAAAAAATATAAAATTTAATATTTTACGACATAAAATGTATTTTGTCTTAAGTGCAAATATTTTATAACATATTTTTGTATGCCACGAAAATATACATTTTTTACGGCATACTTTTGCATGTCATAAAAATAAATAAATAAATAAATAAATAAAAACCGGATTGAATACACACACTAATAATCTCTAAGTACGTGTCTGCAAGTAGGCTATAAAAGCACTACCAAAGTCACTTTACCGGCAACTAATCGGAAGGAAGGTATCCTAACCGCATGGATTTTTGGACTTTCACCAAGGATATAAAAGTCAACTTAATTAACCACTACCACACCCCTAGCCAGATCATCACGGTATTCACTCATTTTTCTCAAAACAATACTCTTCGAATGCATAGGCATGAAACAGTTGAATAAATGAAATGCATGAGTGAATTGGTTTCAATTAACCTATCTCCCATGCAATTTCTACAACAAGCAATGTTATCATCCACCAATAGCCAAAATAGTTATCTCTATTCAATATATTCCAAAATAGACAATATATAAATCAAGAGCATAACTAACAATTCCAACTGATAGCCCAAAGTTATAAGTTCACCATGAAGTTCACAACTTCTCAACATTTCAAATGCTCCCTCAACATGAAATTCCAAAGGTTTGCCATTTTGAAAGAATCTCTACAAGTTTTCCAAGGCCACACTTCATTTCCAACAACCAAAAAGAGTTCTAAGACAATAATAGGAAAAAACCACTCTCTCATACCTTCCAAATAAGCATAAATCAAAGCCTTAATCTCATAAAGCATTAATTTCTTTTACCGAATAACACATAGCAAAGCTAAATAACATGCAGATCATTACAAGGGTCCCTACCTCAAAGCAAGAGGAAGAATGGAGCAACACCTGAAAATCAACCGAGTCGAAAACTTGAAATTTATAGATTAAAATGAAGCCCTTCGCGCACTCTACTTTTTTAACTCAAGCACTAGGGGTAGAAAATGGACGAAACTAGATGAAAACTAAGGTTTTATAGCTTAGAGACTCGAAAATGGCGAAAAGAGGTGTGTGGAAGAAGATAAGCTCAAAAAAATGGATATTTTCATAATATTACAAATTCTCATATTCCACTAAAATCACATATGAAAATCAAACACACCCTAAGAACTTTTGTAGTCTACTATATACATAAACCTAATGCTTTTATCTCACATGGTGAGAGATTTTGAGTCCAACAAATATATATTTTTTTAAGTATGGAAAAACTATGAATTAGATTTGATTTTGTACACAAATTGAGACATGCTCCCCCACCATTCAACTAGCAACTCTATTCAATTTGATACATGCATGGGGAGCTTTTAAGACTTTTTCTTCTAATTTTTCACCAATGAAACTAAATTATCTCTTAGAAGCATAAAATGATATTGATGTAGTTCTATTCTTTGGATCTGGCTATCCAAACATAGCTTTACAATGTTTAAGGATGAAATTGACAAAACTAAAACTTTGAATAGCAAATTGGTACGAAATGCAAATTTTAGGAACATTTGAAAAAGCAAGTATCATTCCCTTAATAATTTAGATGATAGTTCAAAATTCGATCATTTTTACTCAAATTTGAAACTTCATAAATGAAATTGATATATTAAAAATTAAAGGACTAAGAATATTGTTGCATATGACAAAAGGACAAATACAAATATTTTATTTATTTATTTTTCTATTAATGTCTAATGTGAAAAGGGCTACAAGGGGGCAGCCCTCCCCCTTCATTTTATTTATTACTTAAAATAAATAAGAAAGTGTCATTGAAATTAAACAGTCTTGATGGGTACAATTTATGTTGACACGGAGGCTAATAGCCATGGAGGCAAAATATCACTATTCAATTGCTCTTATTAACATATAAAAACAGAACAAGCATTTAAACCCCTTGCATATTACATTAGACCCAAAATCACTAGAACAACAACCTCCCAAGATGAGTAACCATTTTATTTGTTTTGTGGAGAGTAGTGACAATAGCTGCATGAGGATGGCAAGATTAACTTGAGCTGAGAGAATTTTAATTTTAATTTTCTTTATTAGATGGCAATTTGACTTTGTTACGGTATTCTGTAAGTGCCCATAACGGAAATATATTCCTGTAGGCTGCATAATGTTGCATGCAATTCTTCATGAAAACTCCAGTAATTTCCTATGTTTGTGAAAAAAAGAAAAAAGAAAAAAGAAAAAAAGGGAAGAATGTAAATTGATGATAAAAAGTAAAATAATATTGATCAAAGAACTTAAATTAATTTTTGTTTGTCCTCTGTTTTGTGTATTAATCATATTTATGACAGATGGTAAAATTGGTTGTGTCGTAGAGAATTGATGAATACCTCTTGAGGGAAATCTCCATTTTCCATTTGGGAATTGATCAGCAACTTTGCAGCACGATGTAGAGGTCTTGGGTCTCTCTCGGCCTAGTTAGTTATAGAATTTAAAGAACATCACAAATTTTGTTTTGAATATTGTTTGTGTTAATTTGTCGAGCATGTATATGTAGATGAAGTTTTACCTGGCCGGAATGAATTAGACCCATCATGGCCCATGAAGTATGCACCAAATTGGCTCGATTCTCTTCTAATGGTACATATTTCTATTGTGACACAAAGAATATAGAATTAGTTAATTAATTATACATGGAAATAAATGAATTAATAATTAAAAGAAAAAGTTAACTAGCTAGTATGCATTGATTATGGTTAAGGATTCATATTTTGGAAGGAAGTTAAAAAATAAACCTTGAGGGGACTAGAAAGGTAACTCTCTCCCCAACCTCCATTGTCTCATTGGGACGACAACAAAAATTCAACACCTTTACGGATGGCTACACAATTGTTGTATGTCTTCCCCGCTGCTACCAACCCTCCCAGCGCAATCCATGTCCCGTACGTGAAGCAAACCCCCCAATTCCCATACCTACCACATTCACATTCACAATTACATAAGAGAGAAATATAGCAGGTTCAAACAAAACTAAGACATGTATTCTAATAATGTGAGATCAATTCTTTTTCATTATATTCTGCTCTGTTAATAGTTATATGCTCAATTAAATTAAATAAATTCATATAAGTTTTTATATTATTGCATCTTATGCTTGTGTAGGCCTTTCACCCAAATATTTCCATTTACAGTGATTATACACACACACACAGAAAGTTGGGAACAACATACCATGACCCATCTGGTAATTGGATATCTTCAAGGAAACGAACAACGTTTTTGATGAAAACTTCAATCTCCATTTTGCGGTGTCCTGGATATAATTTCATGAATAACACAAAAGCCTAGATTGATGCTGCTGTGCATTCTACATACTCGTGTTCAATTACAATATCAGCAAAGGTCTCTGTAGGATTAAGAATCTGTCCAAACAAAAAAAAAAAATTCTAAATTGCAAATTAAATGAAAAAAGGGTGTTTGTGCTTGCACTGCAAAAAAACGCATTAAGAAGTATTACCTCTAGCCAAGACCTTGCTTTTACTGGCTCCCAAGCTGCTAAACCTCCAGTTTTACTCTGTAAACATTGAGAAACAAAAAAATAAAAAAATAAAAAAAATAAAATTATATATTTTTCATACAATCTCAATGTACGCATAAAAAATCTATACAAATATTATGTAAAAAAGTGCATTAAGAAGATTTTAACTATTTTATCATTATTTATATTTTAGTGACAATTCAGTGAGCGGTTTTCAACATGACCCTTTCTTTTAAACCATTCACTAGAGCTGTATTAACAATTAAGAAAAATTGAGTGTGCTAATGCTATTGTACAATTTTAAATTACAGAAGTGTTACCTACAATGAAAGCAAGACATTCACAGCATCATACAATCTTTCAGCCACATGCTTTTCACAAACAATTTCGGGTGGCAATTGAGACAGTAGCAGACAACACTGCAAAAGGAAAAGAACTCATTCATATTTACAGAACTAACTATTGAAAATCCTAAGTGATTCATGATTAGATCAGGATTAAAATATTCCAATTCCCAAATATTCAACACACACAATCTAAATCATCAAGCACTTATGAAAGTGATTTAGATTGTTGTTTTCAGAATAAATAATAAATCGACACAAACGACTTTTACGTGGAAAAAACCACAATTGAAAACCTTTAATTATAATCAAAAACCACAGGCGAAACGCCACTAATCAATCCACTACTGAAGAAAGAAAGATTACAAAGATAACACACAAATTACCCAACTCAGTCAATTTGTCTTCAACCCTTCTGTAACTCTTTCACCAAGCCTTCGTCTCGGAACTGATCAACCTGAAGTTGAATCCACAACTTCTCTTGTCGAATCAACGACTACGTACAGAATCAAACGCCTTTGAAACTCTACGTTTGAATCTTCAGAATCCACCGAAGATTAACACTCTTGTATGTATTCGATCAACCTCCTTGATATATGCTTCTCAATTCATGAGTGTAATACTTATTCAATTTTATCAAGGAAAACTCACAAAAATCTCCAGAAGAAAACCTCAAACAAAACCCTAAAAAACCTTAACCAAGATCTAGGAGAAGTAATACTAAAATTGACCCAACACGCGAATATATAGAGTTTGAGATCGCGTGGTCCGCTCGAGCGTGGGACTTCCCGCTCGAGCGAAGACTGCATATTCCATGATTCATACAAGGTCCACGCTCGAGCGGAAGTTTCCACGCTCGAGCGTAGAATCACCATATCCAGTATTTTTTGCAGACGTAGCAGAGATGCTGTGAGAGTGCAATCCCCGCTCGAGCGGGAAGACAAAAACCTGAAAAGCATAGGAAACTTACAAGTTGATTACAACCTTGGTTTTTCCATGGAATTTGACAACAAAGGGTCCTAACAATCTCCCCCCTTTGTCAAATCCTGCACAAAACCATTCTAAAACAATGTTCCTATCAAAATCATCAAAACAAAACTAACACCAATAACCATAATCAATCACTGAAAAATTGAGATCCATGCACGTGAACAATCACCCTGAAATAAACACAAACACACAAGCCAACCAAAATAGTGGAACTGTATTAACACAATATAAATCCATCCATTAAACAAAAAAACAGCTATCCAAAATATATATATATATATATATATCCAACATATCCAACTATACCAAACAGCTATCCAACTGTACCAAGGAAGGATATAAACCAAAGTAAAACGACTGTACCATCAATGTAAACCTGTATTAATATATCCAACATATTCAACTATACCAAACAGCTATCCAACTGTACCAAGGAAGGATATAAACCAAAGTAAAATGACTGTGCCATCAATGTAAACCTGTATTAACTGAAAATGTATATCAACCGAAAATCAATACCACTCCCCTTTTTGTCCGGGAGGGATCAAAAATAAGAGAAACAGAGATCATGGAGCAGAACAACAAAGGTCATGAAGCAGGGGGCTGGCACTGCATCTGAAACAAAGAGAGAATCTGAGCCAGCTGAGAAGAAGACTGAGCCACGGACTCCTCAATGCGCTGGGAAAAAGCCTCCAAGGCACTGAACCGGGTATCAGTAGTGGTCTCAAGATCTGTGAGCCTAGCCTCAAAGATATCCATCCTCCCCTCGAGGTGATCAAACCGGTAAGCAACAGATCTCTCAAAGCACTGAAGCTGACCACAAACCGTACGAACTGGAGAGAGCTGCTCCCCCTCACCAATATCTCTGCCAGCAGCAGCAGCAGCAGCATCATACTCAACCTCTTCGGCCATGGCTGCAGCATCACTAGTACCTGCACCAGATCGACCTGAACCTGAAGAAACCCCCCGAATGTGAGACTAACTCTGGGAGACAGTCTTTTTGGTAAACGGCCGGGAAGGGGAAGCAAACTCATCCTCATCGAAAGTAGGGACCTCAAGCTTGGCGAGAAGCCGGTTTATGAGGCACCCATAGGGTAAACCAAGATTGTTGCGCTCAAAATCAGCAACCATCTTTTGAATGATCAATGTGGCAAGATCTATGGAACGATTTTGAGCAAGGCACTGAAGGACAAATCCTTGGTCCTGGTTAATTTCGGAGCTATGGGTGGTAACAATGATATTGGCACACACAATAAGATTGAGCAACCTAAACTGTGGGAGAAGCTCATTCTGTTTGATCAAGGAACCGGTAGGCCAAGAACGGGGAAAACCACAAAGGGTGTGGGAAACCTCATCAAAGTCACAAGTGGGGCGCACTGGAAAAGGATAGAAGATGGGGAATCTTTCACTAACCCCTAATAGCTCGCGAACAAGGTCGGTGGTAACAATAATGGATTTAGACCTGACCCAAGTCTTGAAGGAGGGCCCAATATTGTCAAGACTATCCATGTTACAATAGAATTCTCGCACCCAAGATAGGTTTTGAGAACCAGAAAATAAAAGAACATTTTCCCCACCCAAAGGATCAAATAGTGAACGGATAGGGATAGACTCGAATGTGGAGGGTTGAACATTACGTTCAAAATGAATGGAGCGAGCTGGATAAGACTCGCGGTACAACTTGGCTTTCTCAGCCGATGGAAAGAGATCAGTGTTATATGGAGGGTGAGGGGCAGTAGACTTTCGTCTTTTGAAGGTGGACATGACTAAACCACGACAAACAACTCCCAACCCAAGACCAAATATAAACCAACAGAGAAACCACAAAACATTAGCATCACAGTTTGATATAGCAACATAAACAATGAGGCAACAATGTAGACTCAAAAAACCCAAAATGACAAATAGGTAACATGGTAAACAAAGCAGCCATAATAAACCAGTAGTCCAACATAGGTAAAAAAGAAAAAAAAAATAGGGGAACTCAGAACCTTAGGGCAATGCAATAAATGAAATCACAATATCAGAGGGCAATACATGTAACAAAAAAAATCCCCAATTGAAACCCTAGACAAACAAAACAAAAACAAGAACTAGCAAAAATGCTCCAAACCACTAACGCTAGATGCAAGAGAGAGAGGCATGAAATCATGATGAAATAGTCAACATTGACAATGAAGAACCTTAAACATGATGAACAAAAACCAAAATAAACACAGCAACAGGCTGGAAAACGAACTCAAACACATGTAGCTTATGGAGACCCAACATACTAGAAACATGAGTGAGGAATGAGACAGAAAATAAAAACAAAACACAGACCCAAAAAAATGCAAATGCAACCACGAAATTAAGGAGAAAAATAGAGTGGAAGCAGAAAATGGAGATATCTGAGGTGGGAGAGAAGAACAGATCTCAACAATGCTAAGACCAAAGCAGTCACAGCAACGAATCGCCAAAACCCTAGAAGAGAAGGAGATATGGGGCAAAATGAAGTGAAGAGATGGGGGGGAAGAATTTATACAAAACCAGTCTGCTCGAGCGTGGGTTTTAACGCTCAAACGTGAGACAAAACACGCAGAGACCCGCTCGAGCACGAAAAAGGACGCTCGAGCGCTAATACACCCCTCGCAGAACTGTAAAACTAAGTGCAAAATGCTGCAAGGCTCAAAACCACGCTCGATGTCTGCTCGAGCGGGGACAAAACAATTTCTTTTTTTTTTTTTAAAACAAAAGACAACTAAGATGACCTGTAACCAGCAAGGAGTACAAGTGGACGACTATATCACTAGGATAAAAGAATCCATCAATCATGAGTCCTGAAAACTTGTAGAAAAAAAATTTGAAACACCTGATCATGAACAGAACCGATAGACTTTAATAAAAGACATAAGCAACATACGAATGCATTACTCAAAAACACACATGAGAGCTCACAGATGTAATGTGTGTGTGTGCAATCCTTGAGATCCACAAAGCTAGAGTTAATCCTCGTAGTGATCGGATGGCTGGACCTCCGACAAGAGTAACTGAACATCACAGAGAAAAGTCAAACCACTAGGAATCATGAGGTATTTGTTGAGTAAAGGCGGAGGCTCCCCCTCAATCAATGATTCCCTTTTTTTTTTTTATGTTTTTGAACTTTTCTTTCTTGTGGGCACTTACTGGTGGCATGCATGCTCAAGAGTATGGAGACCAAACCAGAGAAAATGAAATCAAAAATGATGGCCTGGTTGGTGCCTCTGAGGTAGCCTTTTCCTAATGCCTGGATTTCAATGAACTGAGGAGAAACCATGGAAGTGAAAAAACATGGTAGATGGTTAAGAGACTCAAAATCACCCATGATGCACTAGTATAGGTCAATTCCTCTAAAAAAGTACAAGAAACACTGTTAGTGGTCCATAGAGAACTTTGCTCACTTGTGCGAAAACCCCTGCAACAGTTTATCTCAAGGATGTGTACAGAATGAGATCATGAAGTAAATGAGTATAGGCATTCAGAATGAGCTATGAACAAAGACGAATGAGATCTTGAAAGCAACATGAGTAGTGTTCATATAAATTTTTGATGCAAAGATATCAGGACTCAATGACAATGAGATTAACACATCCAAGTATACAATAAGCCAACCACTCACACCCATTTTAGAAAACAGAAAACACCCTAATTACTGAGCACTACACCCAAGGTCTTTCTAAGAAACTCAAATTGAAGAAGATCAAGGGGTTTTGTAAAAATATCAGCTTTTTGATGCTCAGTGGGTACATGTTCCAAAACAACAAGGCCTTCTTCCACTAACTCTCGAATAAAATGATGACGAACGTCAATGTGTTTGGTGCGAGAGTGTTGGACAAGATTTTTTGAAATGTTTACGGCACTTGTGTTATCACAGAAAAGAGTGAGAGTTTTCTGTTCTATTCCATAATCATGAACCATTTGCTTCATCCACAGCATTTGTACACAACAACTTCCTGCAGCAATGTACTCAGCCTCAGCAGTTGAAAGAGAGATGGCATTTTGCTTTTTACTATGCCAGGAAACCAGATTATTCCCAAGGTAAAAGCACCCCCCGGATGTACTCTTCCTATCATCAGCACACCCTGCCTAGTCGGCATCAGAAAAACCAGTAATTTCAGCTGTAGTATCAGTAGAAAACCAAACCCTATACCCCAATGTCCCATTAACATATTTGACGATGCGTTTGACCGCAAGAAGGTGAGACTCTTTAGGACTGGCTTGGTAACGGGCACAAACACCGACACTAAAGGAACTATCAGGATGACTGGCTGTGAGATACAGAAGACTCCCTATCATACTCCTATAAAGGGTAGGATCAACATCAATGCCAGAGGAATCTTTGGAAAGGTGAAGACTGGTGCTCATGGGAGTACGTGCATGTTTGGCAAACTCAAGACCAAACTTTGACACAAGATTTTTGGCATACTTAGACTGAGAAAAAAACATACCTGAAGGAGACTGTTTAATTTGTAGACCCAAAAAGTAAGACAACTCTCCCATCATGCTCATCTCAAACTCATGTGTCATGCAATCCGAAAAATATTTCACAAGATGATCAGCAGTGGATCCAAACACAATATCATCAACATAAATCTGAGCAACAAGAATATGAGACTTAGTATGTTTCACAAATAAGGTCTTATCCACACTACCCCTTTGAAAGTCATTATCAAGAAGGAATGTAGTAAGTCTATCATACCAAGCCCGAGGGGCTTGTTTCAATCCATACAAAGCCTTGTCTAACTTGTAGACATGATTTGGACATTTAGGGTCCTCAAACCCTTTTGGTTGCTCAACATATGCCTCTTCTTTCAAGTACCCATTCAGAAAGGCACTTTTCACATCCATTTGAAACAATTTGAAACTAAGATAACAAGCAACACCAAGTAAAATACGAATAGATTCGAGACGTGCAACTGGGGCAAACATCTCATCATAGTCAACACCCTCTACTTGTGTGTAGCCTTGAGCAACCAACCTGGCTTTATTCCTAACCACAATATGATTCTCATCAGATTTATTTTTAAAGATCCACTTGGTACCTATCACATTCATGTCTCTAGGTCTGGGAACTAAAGTCCAAACATTGTTACGTTCAAATTGACCTAATTCTTCATGCGTAGCATTGACCCAACTATCATCTAGCAAGGCCTCTTTAAAATTCTTAGGTTCAATTAATGAAACATAACACATATGTGATACCTCATCCCGAATCTGTCTTCAGGTTTTCATTCGATCCGATACACTTCCAATCACCTGTTGAGCTGGATGATTCAGTTTCACCCTTGCTGATGGTTTGAACTCAGGACTTGTGGTGACAGAAGCATCAGGAGTGATGTTTCTTTGTGCACTCTTTGGACTTGAACTTACCTGTGAGGATGGTGCTGTCACAACTTCTTGTGATTGGACCTCAGCTTCTCTTTGACTTTGTGGTTCAGTATCCAAGATTGGAGACTCACCATTGTCATCCTCATTTGTTGCTGGAGTAGGGGAACCTGTGTCATCTATAACCACATTGATAGATTCCATTAAAGAAGAAGTTCGCAGGTTATAGACTCGAAAAGCCCTACTAGTGGTTGAATACCTAGAAAAATACCTTCATCACTTCGGGAGTCAAATTTGCCCAAAGGCTCTCTATCTTTGAAAATGTAACACTTACTCCCAAAAGTTTTGAAGTATTTCACATTAGGTTTCAATCCCTTCCACAATTCATATGGAGTTTGTAAAGTGTCGGGCATTAAATACACGCGATTTTTGACATAAACAGCAGTATTTAGGGCTTCAGCCCAAAACTTTGGAGGAAGTTTCTTACTAAGGAGCATGACCCTAGCCATCTCTTGAACAACCTTATTCTTCCTCTCAACAACTCCATTTTGTTGTGGAGTAATAGGTGCAGAAAATTCATGCTTAATTCCATGTTTATCACAAAAATCCAAAAACGAACTATTTTCAAACTCACGATCATGATCAGTTCGGATTCTTATGATACGCCCAATGGAAACACCCTATTCATTTTGGATTTTAAGGACTAAGGCCTAAAAAGCATCAAACGTATTAGATTTTTCCCTTAAAAAGTTTACCCACGAAAATCGAGTAAAATCGTCAACAGTTAAAAATATATGGTATGTTTAAGAGTGTTTTAGAGATAAAAAGTACGAAAACTGTTTGGTTTCAATTTGTAAATTGTCGAGAGAGTTTGGAAGTGATTGATTTGATGTGTGTGTGAGAGAGATTTGTTAAAAAGTCAATTGGAAAATTTGTAGAGAAAATGACATGTAGAGAAAAAACAAACCTGGCCTATATATTTTACCTCCAATGCTTTCAGTGCGAGTAGGACCCATTAAATCGATGTGAACCAATTCAAGAGGACGTTTGGTTGTAAAGTTGTTCACCTTTTTATGAGGGGCACGGGTTTGCTTTCCAAGTTGACATGGTCCACACACATGATTCAGATTTTTACCCAGTTTAGGTACTCCTCTCACAAGCTCTTTGTTGGCTATCTTAGTTAGGTCTTTGAAATTCATGTGACCTAATCTTTGATGCCACAAATCAATGTTACTTATGATGGCAGAGTGACAAGTGAGATCATTAGTAGTAACAATCCCATAGCAGTTATCAGATATGCGAACCCCATGCAAGACAGTATTTCCCTTTTTATCTAAGATTTCACATTTATTTTTGAAAACAATACTTCATGATGGGAATCACACATTTGACTAATGCTCAAAAGATTTGCTTTAAGACCATCAACAAGAAGAGCATTTTCAAGCTTGGGAAGACCAGCAACACTTATAGAGCCCTTACCAATGACTCTAGAAGTGCCGCCATCTCCAAAGGTAACAATTCCTCCTTCATATTTTTCAAGGGAGGTGAAGTAGGATTTGTTACCGGACATGTGACGAGAGCACCCACTATCAAGATGCCACATGTGTGAGTCACGTGCTTTTAGGCAGTGTAAACAACTAAACAAGTCAAATCATCTTTTCTCACCCAAATCTTTTTGGTCTTGGTAAATGTCTTGGCGTTGTGAACACCCTCATGAATCTTGGTATTCCGCCTAGACATGTAAGGTTGTCTCCTAACCCAAAAAGTATTCGAATTTCTACCTTTTTGAGACACCTTACCAAACAATTCAAAGTAATAAGGACGAATGTGGCCATACCTACCACAGTGATGACAAATAAAAATAGGTTTTACCTCCCTTTTGTTGGTCTTACCCCCTTTAGGTAGATGAAGAGAGGGATCACCCTGGTCTACCTTCAGCTTTCCCTTTGCTTGAGTCTTCAGGTCATGTGAAGTAGAGGCCTGTCCCTTGTGAGCTGTCGCACCATAGCCTAGCCCACTTTTGTCACAACCCATTTGTTGAGACCCGAGGATGTCTTCTAAAGATTTGGAACCTTTGTTCCACATGGCAATGTGGCTCTAGCAATACGGAGTTCTTCATCTTTCTGACAGACTATCTCTTCCAATGTAGCTTGTGACATCTCAAGGCTTTCAAGCTTCTCTTCATATGTGGAATACACCTTCAGAAGTTCATTCCTTTCAGTTTCACAGGATAGAAGTTTTCCACATAAGTCTTGCCTGTCACTTGAGATCTTGATGATATTCTGCTTTGCTGCTACAAGTTCTCCTTTCAGCTTGACATTCTCACTTTCACATGCTTTGAGTTTGAGAGAGAGTTTGTCATTGATTTTGGACAAATTTAGAGATTCCTCGTAAAGCTTTTCGTAAGCTTGTTGCAGTTCATCACCATTAATCTCATCATTGTCTTCTGATGTTTCATCATCCTCTTTTTGCTCTTCATTCTCCTTGACCTCATCCAATCTAGCAACTAAGGCAGGAAAGTTGCTGGATGGTGGTGAAGGTGAATCTCCTCTTTCATGAAATTGACTCAGAATTTCCCATGCATCTTTAGCCTTTGTGCAGTGAGCAACCCGTTGCTATTTTATATCAGAAATTGCTCCACGAATAGTAATCAGGGCTCTCTGATTGCTCGGATTGTCAGCACTTTCTGTATCTTCTTCAATGGCTTGCCAGCCTTCTGGATCAAAAGCTCTCAGAAAAGCCCTCATTCTGATCTTCCAATACAAGTAGTTACTCCCATCAAAGGTGGGAGCATGATGCAGGTTCTGACCACGAGCTAATTCCGCTGGCTTTGGAAGAGGTTGAGTGAAAGTGGACCAAAATGCCATGAAAGCACTATCCCCGTCTTCTCCGGATTCAGGTTCTTCGAGTTCTTGCTCCGACTCGCTTTCATCATCCCAAGTCACAGTGTAGACTTTCTTTCGATTTTTTTTTGAAGGGCATTCAAGGGCAATATGACCAAACCCTTGACATTCATAGCACTTGACCCCTTGCCCCTTTACAATCTTCTTTTCAGTTTTTGGAGCAAGTTTTGGTGGAAAAGTTTTGGGTTTTTCATTACTCTTGTCTTTTGAAATAGGGTCTCTGAAATTACACTTCTTTTTCTTCAAAATTTTTTTAAACTGTTTAGTAAACATAGCCGTCATCTCAGACTCTAAAACAAATTCAGTCTTCGAAGTTTTTGCAGTCTCATGAGCACTAGTGAAAGCCATACTATCTTTTTGTTTTTTCTTTGAAATCTAGTGGGCTTCATAAGTCTGCAAGTTTCCAACCAACTGATCAAGCTTGAGGGTATCAACATTTTGAGCCTCCTCAATGGCTGTCACTTTTGATTGGAACCTCTCGGGTAAATACCTCAAAATTTTTCCAACAACTTTAGCTTCAGGGATTTTTTCACCGAGTGTGAAACAGGAAATCACGATATCACTAAGCTTTGCATAGAAATCATCAAACATCTCATCTTCGCACATAAAAAGGGTTTCAAAGGCGGAGGTGAGATGTTGAAGTTTTGACCTTTTGACAGAAGTAGTACCTTTGTGAATCGTTTCAAGAATGTCCCAAGCCTCTTTTGCTACCTCACACGTCCAGATACGACAAAACTCTTCAGGTGTGACGGAGCAAAACAGGGAATTGAGAGCCTTACTGTTCCAACTCGAATTTTGGTAATCAGTTGTGTCCCATTTATCAAGGGGTTTAGAAATATCAACACCATCAATGGTGACAATAGGTTCACTCCACCCATAGAGCACGCAGTGCCAAACTTTCTCATCGATGGATTTTAAAAACGCTCTCATACGAGCTTTCCAATAAGAATAGTTTGTACCATCGAGTAAAGGAGGTCTATGGGTCAAGTTACCTTCACGAATAGAATCCATATCACTACTCACACAAAATCACACTCCTATGGTTTTGATAAAAACAAGGAGTGACCTGCTCTGATACCAATTGAAAATCCTAAGTGATTCATGATTAGATCAGGATTAAAATATTCCAATTCCCAAATATTCAACACACACAATCTAAATCATCAAGTACTTACAAAAGTGATTTAGATTGTTGTTTTCGGAATAAATAATAAATCGACACAAACAACTTTTACATGGAAAAAACCACAATTGAAGAACCTTCAATTGTAATAAAAAACCATGGGCGAAACGCCACTAATCAATCTACTATTGAAGAAAGAAAGATTACAAAGATAACACACAAATTACCCAACTCAGTCAATTTGTCTTCAACCCTTCTGTAATGCCTTCACCAAGCCTTCGTCTCGGAACTGATCAACCTGAAGTTGAATCCACCACTCCTCTTGTCGAATCAACGACTACGTACAGAATCAAACGCCTTTCAAACTCTACGTTTGAATCTTCAGAATCCATCGAAGATTAACACTCTTGTATGTATTCGATCAACCTCCTTGATATGTGCTTCTCAATTCATGAGTGTAATACTTATTCAATTTTATCAAGGAAAACTCACAAAAATCTCCAGAAGAAAACCTCAAACAAAACCCTAAAAAACCTTAAACAAGATCTAGGAGAAGTAATCCTAAAATTGACCCAACACGCGAATATATAGAGTTTGAGATCGCGTGGTCCGCTCGACCGGAGACTGCATATTCCGTGATTCATACAAGGTCTACGCTCGAGCGTAGAATCACCATATCCAGTATTTTTTGCAGACGTAGCAGAGATACTGTGAGAGTGCAATCCCCGCTCGAGCGGGAAGACAAAAACCTGAAAAACATAGGAAACTTACAAGTTGATTACAACCTTGGTTTTTCCATGGAATTTGACAACAAAGGGTCCTAACAACTATCACAACATCAAATTGTACTTTGAAAAACAAAAAGAGCAAAAACAAAAGACACAGAAAAAAAAAATGTCACCTTAAAACCCTTTTGCTGTGCAATCTGAGACTTGCCAACCATGATCTTGATCAGAGAAACTCCAAGATCCTTTAGAAATGTGCCGGAACATCTTTTTAAAATCACCAGAAGGGTTGTCTTTCACCTTTGAAAGTGAAGGATAAGAAGAGAAAGAAGCAAGGAAGAATGAATAAAATTGATTGTTTTTATAAATTATAATTTGAAAATAAACTCAAAAATATTTATAAAAAGGAAAAAAAAAACAAATTTGAGAAAAAAGAAAATAAAAGATAAACCTATGATTTCTTTATGAAATTATGGCCTTTTCTAAGAACTTCCGCTGTTTCTTCAAGCATATTACAAGCCAATATTGCTTGAACTGAAAAACCTGTGTCCCATTGTTGACCGCCAAAACTCTGCAATAAAATAAAAAAATAAAACAAAACAAAAAGAAAGGAGACGCATCAGAAAAACCTGTGTCCCATAGTTATTTTTACAAATAACTAGTAGTACCTGCATTTTAATTCCATCTTCAGCAACCCAGATGTAATCTGGGATTCCAGCAAGATGCTTCTTAAAATAATCACCATTAGGATCTTCCACCCAACAAGAAAGCATGCATAAAACCTTCTCGACACATCCGATGGTAATGTATCGACTATTTTCATCTTCATAGTGGATGTACTCCATTGTCTTTGCAAGTGCTTTCTCTCTCAATTTGTTGAAGGGCCAACGCGTAAGCAATGGCTCTGTCGTTATGTACAGACTATCTGATAAGAGTGTAAGTTCAAGAGCTCACTTGAACACACAGATTGAAGAGCAGCACTCCAACTCAAGTTCACAACTGCAGCAAATTAAGCCTCCTCAAAATAATGATAACAGAAATAGAGGAATTGGTTAGCTTAGACAGTTAGATATAGTTAGTTACAGAGAGGTAGATATAGTTAGTTAAGAGTTTGTTATAACAAACTCTTACCCACTTGTATAAATACTTGTAATCAAGGTGTTATTGGATGAGAAAAGAAACTGTTATTCAGATATTTTTCATGGTATCAGAGCCTTGAGCTCTCACGAGCATCAAAGTGCTTCAATGGCGAATTCTTCATCCATTCCACAGAACCTTAATCTTCTACTTTCAAATTTCAATTCCTTCGTAACTGTAAAGTTAGATTCTGCAAATTTTCTGATTTGGAAAAATCAAGTTCAAAATATCCTAAGAGCAACTGATCTTCTTGACTTTGTTCTTGGACTAAAAGCTTGTCCAAACTCTGAAGTTCTTGATTCATCTGGAAAAACTACAGCTAATCCAGAATTTCTTCAATGGAAGACAATGGATGCACATCTACTCAGTTTTCTCACTGCTACACTGTCATCACCTGTATATGCTTCGGTGATTCAATATCAACACTGCTTTGAAGTTTGGCATGCTCTGGAAAAGCGATACACATCTCTCTCTCGTTCGCATATTCATCAATTAAAGAATAAATTGCAGTCTGTTACGAAAAAAGGATTCACCATGACTGAATACCTGACTCAAATCAAAGAGATCTCAGATCAGCTTCGGCTTGCTTCATCAATAATTGATGATGAAGATCTTGTCCTCTTAACTCTGAATGGCTTGCCAGAGGAGTATGATGCACTTAAAACAACCATACGTGCTCGAGTGGAATCCATTACAATGGATGATCTGTGTTCACTCTTGAGTTCTGAAGAA
The DNA here is from genome assembly GCA_030407325.1 of Camellia japonica. Lineage (NCBI taxonomy): Eukaryota > Viridiplantae > Streptophyta > Magnoliopsida > Ericales > Theaceae > Camellia > Camellia japonica. The sequence goes on along the minus strand of JAPPVO010000017.1, from coordinate 112,386,431 downwards.
ATTCATGTTGAAAACAAAGCCAGACTTGGTGTTTCTGCTTCTCCAGCAGCTTATGCTGCAACCAAAGGTTCTGAGATTTCACAGTCCTCTCCTCAATATTCGAAATCACATTTTACCAATCCTTCTAGTTACAGAGGTCGAGGTCAATCTCGTGGTTATCAAGGAGGCCGAAACAGAGGTGGACGGTTTTATAAGCCTAACAGGGGAAGATATACTTCCAACAACAACAATGGTTGTCAGATCTGTGGAGGTTATAATCATAGTGCCTTTGACTGTTGGTGGAGAATGGATCCTAACTTTCAACCTCTCAATTCCAATTCTTCCTCTCAATCTTCACCTCAAGGTGTGTCTCAACCACAAGCTTATTCTATTACCAGTGCACCAACCACTTCTTCCTCCTCTGCTTCGTCTACTCCTTGGTACATTGATTCTGCAGCTACAAACCACATCACTAATGATCTCACAAACCTTCATCTGTATCAACCATATCAAGGTCAAGATCAAGTCACTGTAGGTAATGGTCAAACTGTTCCAATCCAGCACATTGGTAAGGGTTTATTACCTACTCCTCACTGCTCTTTTCGTCTCAATCATCTTCTTCATTCACCACATATTTCTTCAAATTTACTATCTGTTCATCAATTGGCCAAAGACAATAATTGTTCAGTTACTTTTGATGCTGATTCTTATTTTATTCAGGACAAACATACGAGACAAATTCTTCATAAAGGACCTGCAGTGAATGGCATGTATCATTTTGCTGCATCTCCATCTTCCTCTTTTCCTCAGGCTCATATTACTCAGTCACAAGTCTCTCTACCTGTTTGGCATCAGAGACTTGGTCATCCATCTCCTTTGAAATTTCATCATGTTGCTAAGCATCTACCTACTGTTTTTAGAAATAAAGAGTACAAGAACTTTGTTTGTACTCCATGTCATGTTGCTAAAGTTCATCGGTTACCTTTTAAATTGTCTAGTACTGCTGCTAGCCAACCTTTTTCCCTTGTTCACTGTGATGTATGGGGGCCTTTTTAATTCATCCTCTACTAGTTACAAATACTACTTGTTGTTTGTGGATGACTTTACCAAATTTACATGGATCTATCCTCTTCATGTTAAAAGTGAAGTATTTTCTACTTTCTTACACTTCAAAACTTATGCTGAAACTCAGTTTTCTACTTCCTTAAAAATCTTACGAACAGATAATGGCACTGAGTTTGTTAATAAACAAATGCATGATTACCTTGTTACTAATGGCATTCTTCATCATCTTACCTGTTCTTATACTCCTGAACAAAACGGAGTGGCTGAGCGCAAGCATCAACACATTACTGAAACTGCAATTGCTTTGTTATATCAGTCCTCTGTTCCTCTTCCATTTTGGTTTGACGCTATGGCTACTGCAGTTTTTCTCATTAACAAGTTGCCTAGTTTGTCCCTTGGTCATAAATCTCCCTTTGAATTGCTTTTTCACACTTTACCTGATTATACATTCCTTAAAGTTTTTGGCTGTCAGTGTTTTCCATGGCTTCGGCCTTATGTAGCTCACAAATTGGCTCCTCGATCCACCCCATGTGTGTTTATAGGCTACCACTCTACTATCAAAGGTTATCGTTGTTTGGACCCTATCTCAGGCAAAATCTATATCTCTAGACATGTCACTTTTAATGAATCATATTTTCCATTCACTGCCCTTTCCTCCACTTCTTCTAGCTTGCCTTCCCTTCAATCTTTCTTCAATCATGATTCTATTTCTCCTGCACCTGTTGCTCCTTCTCCTACTCCTTCTCCTACTCCTTCTCCTATTTCCTCAGTTTCAGTTCCTTCCTTCTCTGTTCCTCCTCCTACATTCACTCCCACTGTTTCACTCCCATCACAGTCTTCTATTTCTGTGCCTACTCATGCCTCTCCTCTTAGTTCCTCTTCTCTTCCTTCTTCTCCTATTCCCATTGATTCCATTGCTATTCATCTTCCTCTCTCGTCACCTGCTGCTCCTCTCAATACTCACCCCATGATCACTCGGTCCAAAGCTTGTCACCTTACTACTTCATCTTCTCTTGATCTCTCTACTACTGAGCCTCTCTCTACTAATCAGGCTTTATTGTCTCCCCTTTGGACTGCAGCAATGAATGCCGAATTTCAGGCTCTTCAGCAGCAACGCACCTGGACTTTAGTTCCCTTACCTTCTAATAAAACAGCAATTGGTTGCAAATGGGTTTTCCGAATTAAGAAAAATTCTGATGGAACTATCGCTCGATACAAGGCTCGTTTGGTCGCCAAGGGCTACCTTCAGCAAGAAGGTGTTGATTATCAGGACACTTTCAGTCCTGTAGCTAAGCAACCAACCATACAGATCTTATTATGCCTTGTATTGCAGCGGAATTGGGTTCTCAAGCAGTTAGACATTTCAAATGCTTTTCTCCATGGAAAGTTGGATGAAGAAGTTTACATGACCCAGCCTCACGGATTTATTAATGCCTCTTCTCCTACACATGTCTGCAAGCTTCAAAAAGCCTTGTATGGGCTCAAACAAGCTCCTCGAGCTTGGTATTCGACTTTCTCATCCTTTCTCATTACTCAAGGGTTTCATCACAGTCAATCTGACTCCTCTCTGTTCATCCGCCAGACTGCTGCTCATCTCACCATCTTGCTTATCTATGTGGATGACATTTTAGTTACTGGTAGTGATTCTTCAGTTATTCAGACTTTGCTCAATCACATGCATGTTGCTTTTTCCATGAAGGAGCTCGGTGACATCTCCTATTTTCTTGGAATTTCAGTTCTTTCCACCTCTCAGGGTTACTTTCTTTCCCAACCAAAATATGCCACTGACTTACTTCATAAGGCTGGCATGCTGGAATGTAAACCATGTTCAACCCCTATGGCCATTAAGCCTTCCTCTTCCGCTTCAGATGATCTCCCTTACTCTCAGCCTCAGCTTTACAGGAGTCTAGTTGGTGCTCTTCAGTACTTGACCATCACTCGCCCAGACATTTCGTTGGCAGTCAATCATGCTTGCCAACATATGCATGCCCCCACCATTGCTCATTTTGCCCTGGTTAAACGCATTCTTCGCTATGTGAAAGGCACCCTCACTCATGGTCTTCGCTTTACTCCTGGGCCCTTTACTCTTCATGCCTTTACTGATGCTAATTGGGCTGGAGATTCTATGGATCGCCGGTCTACTTCTGGGTTTTGTGTGTTTTTAGGACCCAACCTCATCTCTTGGTCTGCTAAAAAGCAGCCCACGGTTTCTCATTCATCTACTGAGGCTGAATATCGGTCCATGGCTTCCACCACTGCTGAACTTGTCTGGTTACAACAGCTGCTCAAGGATCTTTGTCTTTCTTCTTCTTCACCTCCTGTCCTTTGGTGTGATAACATTTCTGCCATGGCCTTAGCTTCTAACCCTGTTTTCCACTCCCGTTCGAAGCATATCGAGGTGGACTGTCATTTCATTCGTGAGCGTGTTGCCTCCAAGCAACTTTCTCTTGCTTACATCCCTACCTCTGACCAGATCGCTGACATCTTCACTAAACCTTTAACTTCAGCCCGCTTTCACTATCTCAAAGCCAAACTTCTGGTGCTTCCACGCCCCATCTGTTTGCAAGGGGATGATAAGAATGTAAGTTCAAGAGCTCACTTGAACACACAGATTGAAGAGCAGCACTCCAACTCAAGTTCACAACTGCAGCAGATTAAGCCTCCTCAGAATAATGATAACAGAAATAGAGGAATTGGTTAGCTTAGACAGTTAGATATAGTTAGTTACAGAGAGGTATATATAGTTAGTTAAGAGTTTGTTATAACAAACTCTTACCCACTTGTATAAATACTTGTAATCAAGGTGTTATTGGATGAGAAAAGAAACTGTTATTCAGATATTTTTCACTATCCCACAACAAATCCTGTATTAGAGGATGCGGGTAATACAAATCTTCCTGCAATGTAATGCCATGGCACCACCACCCAGTAATTTGTTACAAATTCATTAATTTTAACAATAAGTTTAAAAACACAAAAACTAAACATAGAATCACGGCATATAGTTATGGAAAGGATGGACATACCTTAGCACACACATGCCGGTATTTCTTCCAAGTAACTTCATCATAAGGTTGAGAATGAAGCTCTTTCCTCAATTGTTTAACAAGATCAGTAATTGGTCCAACAAATCTCTTCCCGTATAGGTATGACATTGGCATGTAAACCATCCTACAGTAGCACCACATTTTTGCTGCACTCAAGTCATCAATATAAAAAGTCATAAGCTTTTTATTTTATTTTTTTTCAAATGTATAGTATAATATAACAAACTTAAAAGTAGATCAACCTAAATACCTGGATGCATAGGAAAACAAGAAGGCATGATCCAGAACTCTGGTGGCATGGGGTTGCACCCTGACCACTCGAATAGACCAAATATCTACACAAAACCAAATTAAAAAAATAAATTACACAAATGAATTATATTAAAGATGATGAATAGGATGAGATTGAGATTTAGGTTGAAATAGTAGTGAGTGAGTACTGAAAGCCAAGTCTTTCCCCAAGAGGGAATAGCAACAACACCGCCATGATCATGGATCCATTTACGACCTCTTTCAACAGCATTGTTACGACCACCAAATGGGCTGTCTCCCAGAATTCGCATGCATATGTAGCTGAGTACTGTACAAAACATTATGCTGTACCCTTCTATGTGGAATCCCCATCCTCCGTCTTCATTCTATAGTCATCAATTATTTATTAATCACACCAAAAAAAAAATCACACATGCATACAAACATACATTCATACATAAAGATTTTATCATATATATTACTTGGTGGTTGTACACGTATCGAAGAATCTCCTTTTTGTGTTCTGGTGAAAATGTTTCGTCTAGATGCCCTGTAATGTACAAACACATTACCTGCACCAGCATGTAGTACAACCATGTATTAGTATGCCTTTTTAGACATAAAATTGGACACAATACACTCATCTCATTGTGCATTCTTTTTTTTTTAAGTATGAAAAAAAATTAAAATTGGGAAGTGGCATGAATGTATACCAGTGGAGGAAGAAAGAATAAGGGGCCAGCATTCTCAGCAGCCCAATGGCCATCTTTGGTCTGCATAGCAGAAAAGAAGCGTAGCGCCCTCTTGAGGGTGATGTTGGCAGCCTTATACGTTACATCCTCGTCTTCACCAACCTTCACTGGCGGTATTGTTTGTTCAAAATTATTTTCCTTCAACATCTGCATAGAAATGGATACATAACATGATTTAATTGTTAGATTTAAAATTTAAATCTTATAATACATTTTTAACCAGTTGATAGGAGATGGTGTATTAATCAACCCGAATATGGACTTAGAACCTTTAATCTCAACAATTCTTGTGTTTAAGCCTTCCATTAAATGTCTGTCAATAAGTAGTTTGAGATTAATACTGATATAATCAGAAAAAGTTGATTAGTTTAGGCAAAAAAATGATTAAATCAGCTCAATTTTTTTTCCTTGTTCAAACCAAATGAGCACTAAACAGGAAAATAGGGAAATATATCCAACATTTGAATGTGCGAAATTAAATAATTAGATGTGATAAAAAATAAAAAAAAAAATGATACGTGTAAAGCATCTCCAACAATCACTTAAACACATTTTTTTATTCCCCTATTTTGAGGGGCTAAAATTTAAAAACACCAGTCTAACGAATATCCTAACTTATTTTGGAGTGTACTTTACCCTCATAAAAAAAAACAGGAAGCCCTTTCCTAAGAATAAAATATCATTTTTCTCTCTAAAAAAAATAAAAAATAGTATTTATGACACCTAAGGATAGGGCTGTCATAAAGAACAATATATATATATATATATATTTATAATTTCAATACACTTTCTCCCTATATCAAAATATTTTTAAAAATATTGACATATCCTTTTCACGCCTTTCAATACTAACAACTCTCTAATAGGTGTGTTTAGCATTTTTCTTTGGAAAATTTAGCTATAAACCCCATTTACCTTCCTTTAATTGTTAAAAGGACTAAGAAAAAAATTATACTTTCTAAACCCCCTCATAATTATAAAGTCTTGCATAAAGAACAAAATTTATTATTTAAATATTTTATATGACTATTATACCCCCATCGTCCCTTCACTTTATAAACAGTCGACTCTCTGTGTTCACTTCTCTCCCAACACTCCCAACTCCACTTTAACTGCTCTCTCTCCCCAATTTGTCTCTTTATTTTTTTCTGTCTCGAAAATTTTCCCTCAACATTCCAGGAAAATCGAACTGCGACTTCGCTTTAGATTTCTCTCTCAGTTCGCAAATGGATGCTTTCTACTTCGATAATGTGAAGGCGGAGAAGGCAAAAGCTATGTTAAGGTACAATCGCCTCCGAACCATAGCTAAATTGTTTCGCCTCCTCGAGATATTCCTGGATTGCAACTTCGCTTTAGCTTCTCTCCTGGATTTCGGCTAGATTTCCTTTCGCAGTAAAAATCTCCGGCGAGTATTTCCGACGAATTCGCGATCTCTGTTCTTGTTAATTGATTCTCTCGGAAACTTCCAGATTCTTCTCCGGTGATGATAGCAACGACGGCTATGATGATTCCCTTCCAGATCTGAAGCTCTGTTTCTCGACAATTTTGGTAACTTCGCGATCTCTGTTCTTGTTAATTGATCTTGAATTTCAGTTAACATTTGATCATATTACTCATTTTTACCTTCAAGAATTATGATTTCATGTACATATGTGTGTATGTGTATATACATACTCATAAATGATTGATTGTGTTGATTAGAATTGATATTGGTCAGTAGGCTCTGTTCTTGTACCAAAACCTTAATTAATGTGGTTGATATGTTCAATTCCATTTGTATATATATATATACATTTCTGTTCAATTATTTAGGTTTGCATAGAATCAGTAATAAACACACAAAAATTAAGATAGTCACTCTAATCAAATAAAAAATTTTTTTCCAGATAATTAAGCTCAGATTAGTTGAAAAGCGTGATCACCTGGTGCCTGTAATTCCAGTAACCACTAGATCTCGCAAGAAGAACCGCCACATCTCGTCCCCATGCAATCATCATAGCCGTCGTTGCCATCATAGAGAGAGAATTCGAAGAAGAATTGCGGAAAGCTCCGGTTCCTCCCTCTTTCCGTTCTAGGAGGCGACAAAGGCATGTTTGGTGGAGTTGTTTCGCTATACATATTTTTTTAAACACAGATTTGAGTTTTGAATATATGTATATATATATATATTTGTGTGTATGAGTGTTGTTGAACACATGTATTCTTTTTATTGAGATTTGTGATTGTTGATCGAGTTTTAGAAGTTTTTCTTCTCAATTAGATATGTTGATTTGTTGATTAATTTGTTTTGTTTTGTTTTTGTTTGTTTTTTTTTTTTTTTTTTTGTTATTTTTATCTAATTTCATTTGATAAAACCAGAGTAAAATTTTACTCTGGTTCTATTGCTCTGTTTTTTTCATTTGACAGAATCAGAGTAAAATTTTACTTTTAGTTTCAGAGTCTCACAGTTTATTCATTTTTCAGAGTAAAATTTACTTTTATACAGAGTAAAATTTTACTTTTGTGTAGAGTCTAACATTTTACTAGTTTTTCAGAGTAAAATTTTACTTTTATACAGAGTAAAATTTTACTTTTAGTTTCAGAGTGTAACATTTTACTCTTATTCAGAGTAAAATTTTACTTTTATACAGAGTAAAATTTTACTTTTAGTTTCAGAGTGTAACATTTTACTCTTATTCAGAGTAAAATTATACTTTTATACAGAGTAAAATTTTACTTTCATACAGAGTAAAATTTTACTCTGAAATACATAGTGAAGATTGCTTAATAGGAGAGCTGATAGATATGAGGGTAATATAGTAAAAGAAACAAATTTTAACATATTAGGGAGTTTTGAAAATACTTACATAATTCTTGTCCTTTTGAAAGACAAATTAGATAGTGAGGGGGCTATCACCAAATCTCTCTTTTTCTTTAATTAAAAAAAGAGAAAGCGTAGGAATCAGAGACAATAGAAAATGACTCTTTAAACTATAAAAATCCACCTTTTCATCGTAATTTAAGGTCTTTGACTAAAAAAGTCAATAAAAAAAATTACTTATCAATTAATTTAATTAATTTAATTTATTTATTTATAGATCTTAATTGATAAATTTATTTATAAAAAAAAGTAATAAATTTATTAATAGGACTTAATGGTAATAATTCCTAAAAGTAAGACCTATTAGTAATTTATCAGAAAAAAAAAGTTTCAAAAAATTAAAAAATTACTAAAAAATTAAATCTTAAACACAGTCATTCTTTTTTTTTGGGGGGGGAAAATACTTGGGACTCCCATTTTGGGGGATCCCCATGACTCCCAAATGGTTGTGATTGGTTATGTGTGTTTTTGTTTTTGTTTTCTATCTGTCTGACACGTGTGTGGAGGTTATGGGATAGAGTGTTTGTGGGAATCTTTATCATTTCTATTTTTATTTTTTATTTTTTTACAAAGAAGCTTAAAATTTTAAAAATTACTAAAATCTAACCCCAAGCGAGATTATAACTAATCTTAGAAAATGCTTAGGCCTCGTTTGAGAATAAATTATTTTAATAATTTTTAAATTTTTTATAAAAAAAAAATGTATAAAAAATTAAAAAGAGCGATGCCATAACTTATAATAACGAGACGTTAATTTGATAATATGAGAGAGAGAGAGAGAGAGAGAGAGAGAACCTGAAGGCGGAGAAGAACATCACCGCTAGGCTTGACACGAGAGCGGTTGAGAGTGAATGATTCACGAGGCTTTTCAACCTCGGCTCGTTCTTCAGGCGTACCGTAATTTGGATCAAACTCCCATATTTGGCGCCCAACAAAGTTGTTTGTGCTGTATTGGTATGGCTCATATGGACCCCCTCCTTCTGCTACCTTCAACCTCCACATTCTTCTACCAACAACCTAGTATATATATATTTTTACCATTTTTGTCACTTGCATCATTATTTCTATCAAAACTTTAAATGAAAATTATATTTTTCATATGTGGAATGAATAGAAGAAATATATCATATGGAAAGAATAGATTGAGTGCAAGAAATGAGTTTTGAACTCAATACCTCTTACAATTAAAATTGTTCTAAAAATTTAATTTATTAAGAAATGTGTTAAAAAAAAAATGACCCATGTATATTAAGAAAAGTAAAATCTGATAGATTTATAAGTTACCAATACCCAATAAGATCTCTCTCACAAAAGCTTCATTCAATAGCTTATCTTTCCTCTACATATGGTAAAAGTAAGTAGCTATTAAGAGATCTAACAAAACTTCAAATATACAAACATTTATTCCTTCCCTCCACTTGGTTGTTTGAATTGAATGGTAGTGGCTTTGCCATGATTATCACCGCTTCTTCAACAACTAACAAATTTCACAAACATGTTTTATTAGTGGATCCTGCTTCATTTTTTATTTTATTTTTCGTAGATATTTGAGGTAAATTAAAAAAGTGTACTTTTTTTTACTTACATACACTTATTTAGGTTATATCAATCAATATTTATCAATATCTATCAACATTTCCTCTCTACTTTTCTAACCACTTTTTCTATTTTTCCACATTTTTTTTTATAAAAAGTTAAAAATACACTTATTTAGAATATTTCAAACCACTCTTAAATTTATTATTACATAATACATCAGTTAATTAAAAAATTATTAAATTTATATAACTTTTTCATTTTTGTAGTCAAAAAATAGCTTCAATAACCGAAGTATTTGCCTGTAAAACGCCAAACCAAAAGAAGAAAAAAAAAAAAGAAAAACCCCACGGGGACCCAAACCAAAAGAGAAAAAAAAAAAAAAACCCCACCGGGGGGGGCGCGGGCGGGCGGGGTGTTGGATTACCAGTTGTAGTTAGGCACTTTGAGAGAGAGTGAGAGAGACAGGACTAGAAGATGCGAGAGAGAGGAGGGGGTGGTAGAGAAATTGTGGTTGGCCAAAACACAAGTGTGTGCCTATTAAAGAGAAAAGAAGAGAAACACTCATTTATATATAGGGAGCAAAAAATCTAAGTATTAGAACATTTTTAATGGACGTGTTAGTAAGTGTGTTAGTGTTAGTGGTCAAAATTTAGGAGAGACACCATTTAATTTTTAGATTCATAGTGGAAGTGTTAAGGAATGTGTTAGTGGAGTATGTTAGTGTTAGCTGTTAACTTCTTTGTTAACTATGGCTAGCATTTTAGCCAGCGAAAGAGAGAGAAGGAATGTGGGAAAGAGAGAGAGTTGTGTGTCTAGGGAAGTTCTCCCGAACGTCTAGCCGGAAGTCCCCCAGGACGTTCCGTCAGAAGTTCACCCCAAACGTCCGGACCATTCAAGAAAAGAGCAAAAAAAAAAAAATTTGGTTCTAACCGATTGACCGGCCGGTCAACCGGCGGTCAATTGATTTTTTTTTTTTTTGGCTTGAAATTTTTTATCAAATTAAATTATTTATTTATTTTATTTATTATATATACACATATATATATTCTTAACACATTCCTTAACACATTCATTGTACCACCACTTACTCTCTAAATTAACAAACTCTTAACATATCTTAACACACATTTTTTATCCTACTTTTATCACTTTTTATCACATAACACACACTTTAACACACTTTTTTAACCATACTACATTTTGGGAGGTTTTTTGTTGAAGTAACCCCATTCGTATAAATAAAAAAATAATAAAACTCTTTATATTCCACATGTTGGGGTTTCTTTACCGTAAGCTTCCCACGTGGTTCTTAATTAACACCGCCCAAAGGATAAGAATAGAAAGTTCATTTAGAATTTTTTTTTTTTTGAAAAAAAAAAAGGTTAAAAATTATTATTTTTTAATTTCTTTTAAAAAAGTGTGTAAATAAATAAAATAAATAAATGTAACTCAAAAAAATTAAAAAATTAAAAAATTAATTTTTAGTTTTCAAGACAGGCCTAAAGTTAAAATCTTGAAGGTCTACTAAGATTAAAATTTATTTTATTTTATGTTTTCTAAATAGGATGGTTAAGTCAATTAACTTGCGTGCATTTCGATTAATTCTAAAATTATGAAGTTAATGATCAGGTAAATATCAAATGGTCCCAACGAGTGACTCGAAATCGAAATTTTAAATTTTATTCTCAAGTTTTTACAGCTTGATGAACCCTTTGAAATTTTGCATAATTTGTATGTAATTTTAATTTTGTATATGCATGAAAAAAATCTAAAACTCTCGAAATATTGATTCGTGATTATGTTTCAATTTTAAACAGTGAATATCAATCACAATAAATCGGTACAACGATTTAATATGAAAAAAATCACAACTGGAACACCTTCAATTATGATAAAAAAAATCATGGGCCAAAGTCATAAAAATAATTCAATAAGAAGACAAAAAATGAATTACACGTGTTAGGTCCCTTTATTGTCAAATCCTCATACAAACATTGTTTTGATAAAGTTGGAATTTTTCCTAATTTTTTGTCTTTCCCGCTCGAGCGGAACCATTTGCGCTCGAGCGTAATATGGGATGTCTCAGTAGTTTGTCAGGTCTGCAAAAATACTGAGATGTGTGATTTCGCGCTCGAGCGGGTTCTCCAGAGCTCGAGCGGACCTATGTTTTGTCACACGCATGTTTTGCTGAAGCCGCTCGAGCAGGCTGTCCTGCGCTCGAGCGGAGATCGCGGACTTTGTTCTCCCATATATATCTGTTTAGGCTGATGTTAGGGGTTACTTTTCCTAGATCTTATTCAAGAGTACTAAGGTTTTTCATTGAGGTTTTCTTCTGAGGTTTTTGTGAGTTTTCTTTGATAAAATTGAATGAGTATTCAACTCATGAATTGAGAAGCACATATCAAGGAGATTGTTCGTATACATACAAGAGTGTTATTCTTCGGTGGATTCCGAAGATTCAAACGTAGAGTTTCAAAAGACGTTTGATTCTGTACGTAGTCGTTAATTCAACAAGTGAAGTTGTGGATTCAACTTCAAGATTGATCAGTTCCGAGACGAAGGCATGGTGAAAGAGTTACAGAAGATTCGAAGACAAATTGACTGAGTTGGGTAATTTGTGCGTTATCTTTGAAATCTTTCTTTCTTCAGTAGTGGATTGATTAGTGGCGTTTCGCCCGTGGTTTTTTTATCACAATTTCCACGTAAAAATCGTTTGTGTCGATTTATTGTTTATTCATAAAACAACAAACTAAATCACTTTCATAAGTGCTTGATGATTTAGATTGAGTGTTTTAAATATTTACGAATTGGAATATTTTAAATCCTAATCTAATCACGAATCACTTAGGATTTTCAATTGGTATCAGAGCTTTGTCACTCTTTGTTTTTATCAAAACTATAGGAGTGTGATTTTGTGTGACTAGTGATATGGATTCTATTCGTGACGGTAACTCGACCCATAGACCTCCTTTACTCGATGGTACAAACTATTCTTATTGGAAAGCTCGTATGAGAGCGTTTTTAAAATCCATCGATGAGAAAGTTTGGCACTGCGTGATCTATGGGTGGAGTGAACCTATTGTCACCATTGATGGTGTTGATATTCCTAAACCCCTTGATAAATAGGACACAACTGATTACCAAAACTCGAGTTGGAATAGTAAGGCTCTCAATTCCCTGTTTTGCTCCATCACACCTGAAGAGTTTCGTCGTATCTGCACGTGTGAGGTAGCAAAAGAGGCTTGGGACATTCTTGAAACGATTCACGAAGGTACTACTTCTGTCAAAATGTCTAAACTTCAACGTCTCACCTCCGCCTTTGAAACCCTTTTTATGCGCGAAGATGAGACGTTTGATGATTTCTATGCAAAACTTAGTGATATCGTGAATTCCTGTTTCACACTCGGTGAAAAAATCCCTGAAGCTAAAGTTGTTGGAAAAATTTTGAGGTCTTTACCCGAGAGGTTCCAATCAAAAGTGACAGCCATTGAGGAGGCTCAGAATGTTGATACCCTCAAGCTTGATCAGTTGGTTGGAAACTTGCAAACTTATGAAGCCCACCAGATTTTAAAGAAAAAACAAAAAGATAGTGTGGCTTTCACTAGTGCTCATGAGACTGCAAAAACTCCGGAGACTGAATTTGATTTAGAGTCTGAGATAACGGCTATGTTTACTATACAGTTCAAAAAAAATTTGAAGAAAAAGAAGCCTAATTTCAGAGACCCTATTTCAAAAGACAAGAGTAATGAAAAACCCAAAACTTTTCCACCAAAACTTGCTCCAAAAACTGAAAAGAAGATAGTAAAGGGGCAAGGGGTCAAGTGCTATGAATGTCAAGGGTTTGGTCATATTGCCCTTGAATGCCCTTCAAAAAAGAACCGAAAGAAAGTCTACACTGTGACTTGGGATGATGAAAGCGAGTCGGAGCAACAACCCGAAGAAACTGAATCCGGAGAAGACGGGGATAGTGCTTTCATGGCATTTTGGTTCTCTTTCGCTCAACCTCTTCCAAAGCCATCGGAATTAGCTCATGGGCAGAACCTGCATCATGCTCCCACCTTTGATGGGAGTAACTACCTGTATTGGAAGATCAGAATGAGGGCTTTTCTGAGAGCTTTTGACCCAGAAGGTTGGCAAGCCATTGAAGAAGATACAGAAAGTGCAGACAATCCGGGCAATCAGAGAGCCCTGATTACTATTCGTGGAGCAATTTCTGATGAAGAACAGCAACGAGTTGTTCACTGCACAAAGGCTAAAGATGCATGGGAAATTCTCAGCCAATTCCATGAAAGAGGAGATTCACCTTCCCCACCATCCAGCAACTTCCCTGTCTTAGTTGCTAGATTGGATGAGGTCAAGGAGAATGAAGAGCAAAAAGAGGATGATGAAACATCTGAAGACAATGATGAGATCAATGGCGATGAACTACAACAAGCTTACGAAAAGTTGTATGAGGAATCTTTGAATTTATCCAAAATCAACGACAAACTCTCTCTCAAGCTCAAAACATGTGAGAGTGAGAATGTCTGGCTAAAAGGAGAACTTGTAGCAGCAAAACAGAATGTCATCAAGATCTCAAGTGACAGGCAAGACTTATGTGGAAAACTTCTATCCTGTGAAACTGAAAGGAATGAACTTCTGAAAGTGTATTCCACATACGAAGAGAAGCATGAAAGCTTTGAAATGTTACAAGCTGCATTGGAAGAGATAGTATGTCAGAAAGATGAAGAACTCCGTATTGCTAGAGCCACTATTGCTATGTGAAACAAAGGTTCCAAATCTTTAGAAGACATCCTCGGGTCTCAACAAATGGGTTGTGACAAAAGTGGGCTAGGCTATGGTACGACAGCTCACAAGGAACAGGCCTCTACTTCACATGACCTAAAGACTCAAGCAAAGGGAAAGCTGAAGGTAGACCAGGGTGATCCCTCTCTTCATCTACCTAAAGGAGGTAAGACCAACAAAAGAGAGGTAAAACCTGTTTTTATTTGTCATCACTGTGGTAGGTATGGCCACATTTGTCCTTATTGCTTTGAATTGTTTGGTAAGGTGTCTCAAAAGGGTAGAAATTCGAATACTTTTTGGGTTAGGAGACAACCTTATATGTCTAGGTGGAATACCAAGATTCATAAGGGTGTTCACAACGCCAAGACATTTACCAAGACTAAAAAGATTTGGGCGAGAAAAGATGATTTGACTTGTTTAGTTGTTCACACTGCTCTAAAAGCACGTGACTCACACATGTGGTATCTTGATAGTGGGTGCCCTCGTCATATGTCCGGTAACAAATCCTACTTCACCTCCCTTGAAAAATATGAAGGAGGAATTGTTACCTTTGGAGATGGCGGCACTTCTAGAGTCATTGGTAAGGGCTCTATAAGTGTTGCTGGTCTTCCCAAGTTGGATAATGCTCTACTTGTTGATGGTCTTAAAGCAAATCTTTTGAGCATTAGTTAAATGTGTGATTCCCATCATGAAGTATTGTTTTCAAAAAATAAATGTGAAATTTTGGATAAAAAGGGAAATACTGTCTTACATGGGGTCCGCACATCTGATAACTGCTATGGGATTGTTACTACTAATGATCTCACTTGTCACTCTGCGATCATAAGTAACATTGATTTGTGGCATCAAAGATTAGGTCACATGAATTTCAAAGACCTAACTAAGATAGCCAACAAAGAGCTTGTGTAATAACCCTCATTACTGATCACTGATTAATACCGATTACTGCTAAATTAAGACCGATTATGGAAAGTAAATGAACTGATTGAATTACTGAACTGACCGATTGAAATCTGAAACTGAATCGATTAACTGTATCTGTTTAATTGCTTGTTTATCCGTTGGAGTGTTTAATTATCTGTTCAGTCTTTATGTTTAAACTGTTAATTGAAGGCCTTATCGGCGGCCGGATTCAAAATTGATTGGTGTTCCATGATCAATAGAATTTATGTGATTTTATGGTACAATTACCCGAAAACTGATTAGGTATGATTAAATTAGATTAAATATTGATAAAATGCAAAGTTCGACTTATTTACAATCTCGCCACTTAGTGGCCCACTACCTCACACATATTGGAGCATTGTTATACACTTGCACAACATTTCATCAGGCACATTTTGAGCACACAACCGACCTTAGAGAGAGAGGAATTAAGAGAAGTGAGTTCATCTTGTGTTTTGCTTGGAAATTTAGAAGATTAGAAGAGTTCTTGCTTGTTTGAGCTTCTACACTTGTAATTGAGGACCTAGGTAAGGATTTCACCTTCTCATTGTTGTGTTTAAGCTTGTTCATGCATGGTTTTGAGCAAAGTTGAAGTCTAGAGCCAATTTATGGCTCAAAATGTTGAATTAGAACTCATTTTATGCATGCATGTGTGCATTGATGAATTTTGAGTTGATTTCATGGCAAATTGTCACATGCATGTTCATAATTAAGCTTAAGTCCATGTTTTTAACTTGTTTTGAAAAGGATGAGCTCATTAGAGCATGTTTTGGAAGCCTTGAATTGATTTAAAGTCTTGCATGTTTATTGGAGATTATGTTCTTGAAATATTGGTTTGAAATTGAGTTTAATTAAACACCCTTGGGCTTTGATTTACCAAATTGATCTTTGAAATACATAATGTTATATGTTTACAAGTGTTCTTCCAGGTTTTTAGCCCAAGAGGATCAAAAATTTGGCTTTTAAACTTGATTTTGAGCTTGGGACTCAAATCTGGAATTTCCAGATTTTGGGCCTACGCTCGAGCGAGGAAGTTCACGCTCGAGCGTACACTCTGTGATTCTGCCTTCCGCTCGAGCGAGAAAAGTTACGCTCGAGCGGGGAATGCGAGCATCCAGTACTTTGCATGTGTTCACAGTCCGCTCGAGCGAGGAAACTCACGCTCGAGCGAGGACTTGTGTCTTACGCTCGAGCGAGGGTCAAGCGTTCATCGAGCGTAAATTTGGAGCATCCAGCATTTTTACTGTAGCACACAGTCCGCTCGAGCGACGGAATTGACGCTCGAGCGGAGCTCCTTTGTTTGCATGTCCGCTCGAGCGTAGAAAGCCACGCTCGAGCGAGACCCCTGTTTTCAGCAAATTTTGTAAAGTGTTCAAAAGTGCATCTTTACATCCTCTTTCCATCCTAGGCATTCCTAGGGCATATTTAAGGCATCTTAAAGAGGATATAGATGTAGAACCACACCGAGGCAAATTAGGGATTAAGTTATTATCTTTCCCAACTGTGTAGCTTAGTGTGTGTTCAATCTGTAAACTGTGTAGGGTTGGCTTTCCGAGGAGACGCTCTAGTTCACTATAGCCCAGAACTCTGTGAGTAACAATTGTGCAAAGATATGTTCAAAATGATTATTTTCTGAACACTGAATTGAACTGTTTACCGAACTAATATTGATTACTGAATGAATGTATGTCCTTTATTTCTGAACTGTACTGTGGCATCCTTAGCACCTACTGTTTACTATTACTGTTACAGAGATCTCTGTCGGTTCCCTCGTGGAGCCACTACTGTTTACTAATTGATGGCCATCATTACTGTTCGGTCTTTTAAGACCTACTGTTACTGTTATGCTAATGGATGTACCACATATGACTGTTTACTGTACTGAACAACTGATATACTGATTGAATTGAACTGTTTTCATTACTGTAAGGACATTCATTCTAAACCTCTTTACGCATTATGTTATTCACTGGGCTTTAGCTCACTGCTCATATATATATATGTAGGTGTGCAGGCACCGGATCAAAGCTAGAAGCGTCGGGGTAGATTCCCAGTTTTGTCAAGCCAACCAATGTGCCTCACTACGAGGTTCCGAGCCTACCAAGCTTAGGCCATGGGGTGTTTTAGTATTTCCCCCTTACTGTACTGTTTTATTTACTGTATAGACTGAACGTTTGCACTGTACTGTTAATCAGGGATTAAGTCCCTGAACTGACTGGTTGTATATGTATGCATACTGTTTCGTACTATTCTGTATAAATGTATGAAAAATCTTTTTGGCATACAGACTGTCATAGCTCATTGGACATTGTTTATTTACTGTATTGGCTTCCGCCAAGCCCCTGTACTCTGTTTTACTGTATTACTGTTAAGCAGGCCTTCGGTAATCTAGGATTACTGGCCGGTTACGGTGCTAAACCCATAGGGGCGGGTTTGGGTCGTGACAACTTGTGAGAGGAGTACCTAAACTGGGTAAGAATTTGAGCCATGTGTGTGGACCATGTCAACTTGGAAAGCAAACCCGTGCCCCTCATAAAAAGGTGAACAGCTTTACAACCAAACGTCCTCTTGAATTGGTTCACATGGATTTAATGGGTCCTACCCGCACTAAAAGCATTGGAGGTAAAAGATATATTTTTTTAACTGTTGATGATTTTACTCGATTTTCATGGGTAAATTTTTTAAGGAAAAAATCTGATATGTTTGATGCTTTCCAGGCTTTAGTCCTTAAAATCCAAAATGAACAGGGAGTTTCCATTGGGCTTATCATAAGAATCTGAACTGATCATGATCGTGAATTTGAAAATAGTTCGTTTTCGGATTTTTGTAATATGCATGGAATTAAGCATGAATTTTCTGCACCCATTACTCCACAACAAAATGGAGTGGTTGAGAGGAAGAATAGAGTTGTTCAAGAAATGGCTAGGGTCATGCTCCTTGAAAGAGTCTTCCTCCAAAGTTTTGGGCTGAAGCCCTAAATACTGCTGTTTATGTCATAAATCGCGTGTATTTAAGGCCCGGCACTTTACAAACTCCATATGAATTGTGGAAGGGATTGAAACCTAATGTAAAATACTTCAAAACCTTTGGGAGTAAGTGTTACATCTTCAAGGATAGAGAGCCTTTGGGCAAATTTGACTCCCGAAGTGATGAAGGTATTTTTCTAGGGTATTCAACCACCAGTAGGGCTTTTCGCGTCTATAACCTACGAACTTCTTCTTTAATGGAATCTAGCAATGTGGTTATAGATGACACAGGTTCATCTACTCCAGCAACAAATGAGGATGACAATGGTGAGTCTCCAATCTTGGATACTGAACCACAAAGTCAAAGAGAAGCTAAGGTCCAATCACAAGAAATTGTTACAGCACCATCCTCACAAGTAAGTTCAAGTCCAAAGAGTGCTCAAAGGTACATCACTCATGTTGCTTCTGTCACCACAAGTCCTGAGTTCAAACCATCAGCAAGGGTGAAACTCAATCATCCAGCACAACAGGTGATTGGAAGTGTATCAGATCGAATGAAAACCCGAAGACAGATTCGGGATGAGGTATCACATATGTGTTATGTTTCATTAATTGAACCTAAGAATTTTAAAAAGGCCTTGCTAGATGATAGTTAGGTCAACGCTATGCATGAAGAATTAGGTCAATTTGAACGTAACAATGTTTGGACTCCAGTTCCCAGACTGAGAGACATGAATGTGATAGGTATCAAGTGGATCTTTAAAAATAAATCTGATGAGAATGGTACTGTTGTTAGGAATAAAGCCAGGTTGGTTGCTCAAGGCTACACACAAGTAGAGGGTGT
This sequence comes from Camellia japonica, assembly GCA_030407325.1. Classification (NCBI taxonomy): domain Eukaryota; kingdom Viridiplantae; phylum Streptophyta; class Magnoliopsida; order Ericales; family Theaceae; genus Camellia; species Camellia japonica. The sequence goes on along the minus strand of JAPPVO010000017.1, from coordinate 112,367,397 downwards.
TGACTATGATGAGACGTTTGCCCCAGTTGCACGTCTCGAATCTATTCATATTTTGCTTGGTGTTGCATGTTTTCTTGGCTTTAAATTGTTTCAAATGGATGTGAAAAGTGCCTTCCTGAATGGGTACTTGAAAGAAGAGGCATATGTTGAGCAACCAAAAGGGTTTGAGGACCCTAAATGTCCAAATCATGTTTACAAGTTAGACAAGGCTTTGTATGGGTTGAAACAAGCCCCCCGGGCTTGGTATGATAGACTTACTACATTTCTTCTTGATAATGATTTTCAAAGGGGTAGTGTGGATAAGACCTTATTTGTGAAACATACTAAGTCTCATATTCTTGTTACTCAGATTTATGTTGATGATATTGTGTTTGGATCCACTGTTGAACATCTTGTGAAATATTTTTCGAATTGCATGACACATGAGTTTGAGATGAGCATGATGGGAGAGTTGTCTTATTTTTTAGGTCTTCAAATTAAATAGTCTCCTTCAGGTATATTTGTTTCTCAGTCTAAGTATGCCAAAAATCTTGTGTCCAAGTTTGGTCTTGAGTCTGCCAAACATGCACGTACTCCCATGAGCACCAGTCTTCACCTCTCCAAAGACTCCTCCGGAATTGATGTAGATCCTACCCTTTATAGGAGTATGATAGGGAGTCTTCTGTATCTCACAGCCAGTCGTCCTGATATTTCTTTCAGTGTCGGTGTTTGTGTCCGTTACCAAGCCAGTCCCAAAGAGTCTCACTTTCTTGCGGTCAAACGCATCATCAAATATGTTAATGGGACATTAGGGTATGGGGTTTGGTTTTCTACTGATACTACAGCTGAAATTACTGGTTTTTCTGATGCCGACTGGGCAGGGTGTGCTGATGATAGGAAAAGTACATTCGGGGGGTGTTTTTACCTTGGGAATAATCTGGTTTCCTGGCATAGTAAAAAGCAAAATGCCATCTCCCTTTCGACTGCTGAGGCTGAGTACATTGCTGCAGGGAGTTGTTGTGCACAAATGCTGTGGATGAAGCAAATGCTTCATGATTATGGAATAGAACAGAACACTCTCACTCTTTTTTGTGATAACACAAGTGCCATAAACATTTCAAAAAATCCTGTCCAACACTCTCGCACCAAACATATTGACATCCGTCATCATTTTATTCGAGAGTTAGTAGAAGAAGGCCTTGTTGTTTTGGAACATGTACCTACTGAGCATCAAAAAGCTGATATTTTTACAAAACCCCTTGATCTTCTTCGATTTGAGTTTCTTAGAAAGACCTTGGGCGTAGTGCTCAGTAACTAGGTTGTTTCTTGTTTTTTAGGTAAGTATGAGTGGTTGGCTTACTGTACTTAGAGGTGATAATCCCATTGTCATTGAGTACTGATATCTTTGCATCAAAAATTTATATGAACACTGCTCATGTTGCTTACAAGATCTCATTCTTCTTTGTTCATAGCTCATTCTGAATGCCCATACTCATTTACTTCATGATCTCATTCTATACACATCCTTGAGATAAACTGTTGCAAGGGTTTCCGCACAAGTGATCAAAGTTCTCTATGGACCATTAACAGTGTTTCTTGTACTTTTTCAGAGGAATTGACCTATACTAGTGTATCATGGGTAATGTTGAGTCTCTTAACCATCTACCATTTTTTTTAACTTCCATGGTTTCTCCCTCAGTTCATTGAAATCCGGGCATTAGGAAAAGGCTACCTCAGAGGTACCAACCAGACCATCCTTTTTGATTTCATTCTTCTCTGGTTTGGTCTCCATACTCTTTAGCGTGCATGCCACCAGTGAGTGTCCACAAGAAAGAAAAGTTCAAAAAAAAAAAAAATCATTGATTGAGGGGGAGCCTCCGCGTTTACTCAACAAATATCCCGTGATTCCTAGTGGTTTGACTTTTCTCTGTGATGGTCAGTTACTCTTGTCGGAGGTCCAGCCATCCGATCACTACGAGGATTAACTCTAGCTTTGTGACTCTCAAGGATTGCACACACACACATTTTATTTGTGAGCTCTCATGTGTGTTTTTGAGTTATGCATTCTTATGATGCTTATGGCTTTGATTAAATTCTATCTGTTTTGTTCATGACCTGGTACTTCAATTTTTTTTACAAATTTTCAGGACTCATGATTGATGGATTCTTTTATCCTAGTGGTATAGTCATTCACTTGGACTCCCTGCTTGTTACAGGTTATCCTAGTTGTTTTTTGTTTTAATATATTAAAAAAAAAAAAAAAAGGTCTCCGCTCAAGCGGACTGTTCCACGCTCGTGCGTGTTTTTTAGCCTTGCAGCATTTTTGTCCTTGTTTTACAGTTCTGTGAGGGGTGTTTTTGCGTTCGAGCATACTTATTCGCGCTCGAGCGGGTATCTGCTTGCCTTGCCTCACGCTCAAGCGCTATTCATTACGCTCGAGCGGACCTATTTTGTATAAAACTCCCTCCCTCGACTCTTCAAGTCATTTTTTCCCTCTTTTTCCGTCTCTCATCCCTAGGGTTAGGATCATGGTCTAGTTGGGCTCGGTTTTGCCTTTCTTCTTCCTCTTCTTCACCGATTCCACCTTGGTACGTGTTTTCCCTCTCCTTTTCTGTTTTTTTCGTCATTTTGGCTCTTGTGGGGGTTGTATTTCAGGTTTTTTTGTTTGTTTTGTGTCTAGTTTTTCCCCTTCCCTCACACACTTTCACTGAGTCATGGTTTCTTTTTACTGATGGATTTCATGTTCTTTTATGTCGTTTGTTGTGTCATTAGACCTAGGGTTTCTCATTGTTATTTTTTTATGGTCTCATGTTTTTCATGTTTTTGTTTGGTTTGATTTTGGTGTACTAGATTGTGGGTACCAAATAGTGTTGATATGGTGGGGCTTGGTTCTTATTTGCAAGGTTTTGGATCCTGTTTAGTGATTTCTTATCATCATTATATCATTGATATTATGCCCTGCATCTATCATCCATGTTTATGCATTGTGCTTGTGAGTTTCATCATATTGTAAGTCTCATCTTTGTTTTAATTATTGTCAATCTCATTGCTACTCATGTTACTAATGTTCTCTGTGTTGTGTTGCTTTGCTCTTTGGGTTTGTTTAGTGTTGGGTTTTTATTGTGTCTCAAGTCATCATGTCTGCTCCTAAGCGACGAAAGTCTACTGTGTCGCGTCCTGCATTCAATTCTAAGAGGTTTCAATCTGCTAAACAAACCAAATTATTTCGTAAGTCCTTTGAGGCTCGAACTGTTCACCTCGAACGAAATGTCCAGTCCAATACTTTCGAGTCTATTCACATCTGTCCCTTGTTTGACCCCTTAGGTGGTGACTTAGTTTTGTCATTTTCTGGTCGCCAAAATCTTGACTGGGTTCGAGAATTTTTCTGCAATATTGAGCAAATCAGTGACATTGAGCCTTCCTTCACCACTTGGGTTAGGTCTAAATCCATCACTGTCACTCCTGATCTTATTCGAGGGCTTCTTAAGATTGATCGAGTATTTCCTGAACACTATCCTTTTCCAGTCCGTTCTACATATGACTTTAATAATGTGGCTGAGTTTTTATGTGGTGCTCCCCGCACTTGGCCTAAGGGTTCTTTGATTAAACAGTTTGAACTCCTTCTCGAGTTTAGACTGCTTAATCTAATTGTTTGTGCTAATATCATTGTGACCACTCACTCATCAGAAATTAATCAAGACCAGGGGTTCGTTTTGTTCTGTCTTGCTCATCACATGTCCATTGATCTTGCCACACTCATTATTAGAAAAATGATAGGTGTTTTTGGGAACAAACAGTTAGGTCTTCCGTATGGTTGTATGATCAACCGTCTTTTGTCCGAACTTGAGGTTTCTGTATTCGAGGATGATGAGTTTGCCTTTCCCTCTCGGCCATTCACTAAAAAGACTGTTTCCCAGAGTCGTGCTCACGTTAAGGGGGAGTCTTCTAGGGCTGGTACTTCTGCAGGTTCAACTGCTGGCCTTGCTGAGGAGGCCGAGTTTGATGCTGCCGCAGCTGGTGGTGAGGAGGATGTTGTTCCACCCCGGGCTTTTCGTGACCAGCTTCAGCATTTCAAGGATGCAATGACTCAGTGGTTGGACTTTTTGGATGCTCGATTTGATGCTTTTGATGGCCGCCTCGGCCAGTTGGAGTCGTCTGCCATCCAGACTACCACTCAGCTGGCGCACATTATTTCCTTACTACAGATTCAGCAGCCTCATCCTCCACCTGATGTCTGATTTGGTTGTTCATTCGCCTGTTGTCTTCTTTGTCTCCCGGCCAAAAAGGGGGAGAGTTTTTGGTAGTACATGTTTTGATATTTGGATATTTGGATATTTGGATACTTTGTCTTGTTGATATTTGGATATTTGGGACAGTCTGTTTTCCGGTTGTTTTTCATTATTGTGAATATCATTTTGGATCTAGTATCATGGTTCTCTTTATATTTATATCTCTTCTTATGCCATTCCACAGTTTTTGTTTTTCTTGGTATGTTGGTTGTTATTTCACAGGTGTATGTTGGATGCATTATTCGAATGGCAGGATTGTTTTGGATGGATTATTCGCATGGCAGGATTGTTTGTTGATCATAGAGTTGTTTAGTGTTATTCTTTTCTTGGTTTTTACATTGTCTAGTGCGTGTGTTTAAGGAAAATTGTTTAGAAAAGTTTTGTCCGGGAATTGACAAAGGGGGAGATTGTTAGGTCCCTTTATTGTCAAATCCTCGTACAAACTTTGTTTTGATAAAGTTGTAATTTTTCCTAGTTTTTTGTCTTTCCCGCTCGAGCGGAACCATTTGCGCTCGAGCATAATATGGGATGTCTCAGTAGTTTGTCAAGTCTGTAAAAATACTGAGATGTGTGATTTCGCGCTCGAGCGGACCTCTGTTTTGTCACACATATGTTTTGCTGAAGCCGCTCGAGCGGGCTGTCCTGCGCTCGAGCGGAGATCGCGGACTTTGTTCTCCTATATATATATCTATTTAAGCTGATGTTAGGGGTTACTTTTCCTAGATCTTATTCAAGAGTCCTAGGGTTTTTCATTGAGGTTTTCTTCTGAGGTTTTTGTGAGTTTTCCTTAATAAAATTGAATGAGTATTCAACTCATGAATTGAGAAGCACATATCAAGGAGATTGTTCGTATACATACAAGAGTATTATTCTTCAGTAGATTCTGAAGATTCAAACGTAGAGTTTCAAAAGACGTTTGATTCTGTACGTAGTCGTTAATTCGACAAGTGAAGTTGTGGATTCAACTTCAGGATTGATCAGTTCCGAGACGAAGGCATGGTGAAAGAGTTACAGAAGATTCGAAGATAAATTGGCTGAGTTAGGTAATTTGTGTGTTATCTTTGTAATCTTTCTTTCTTCAGTAGTGGATTGATTAGTAGCGTTTCGCCTGTGGTTTTTTTATCACAATTAAAGGTTCTTCAATTGTGGTTTTTCCATGTAAAAATCATTTGTGTCGATTTATTGTTATTTCATAAAACAACAATCTAAATCACTTTCGTAAGTGCTTGATGATTTAGATTGAGTGTTTTAAATATTTGGGAATTGGAATATTTTAAATCCTGATCTAATCACGAATCACTTAGGATTTTCAACATGAATACCCTCAATTACCTAGCAAATTCATGCCCGAATTGAACTAAACCCGATGTGCCTCTTTTACCATCGCCTTCACCTCGAAATTGCTTTGCCTAATGTTAGGTTTTTATTCTTGGCAACCCCGTTTGACAAAACTCCTTTCAGATGTATTTTTTTTCACTTTTATTTCAGTGAGGCCATGAGTTTATTAGATGCAAATCCAAACCCGAATCGAGCCATGCAGAGAAGTTTGTGATGTTAATGCTTTCAAGATTGCCACTTCGCTGAGCCGAAGCAAAATGCAAAATTGCATTCAAAATTGCATGTCTGCCATTGGTCGCTCGAGCCAAGAAGTGCTCGCTCGAGCGAAGGTTTGCTCGCTCGATCCAAGGAGTTCTCGCTCGAGCCAAGGATTGCGTCCATACAAAAACCTGAAAGAGTGTATTCCTCGCTCGAGCCAAGGATTCGTCGCTCGAGCCAAGGCACTAGTAGAAATCACGAAAAATACACTCCTCGCTCGAGCCAGCAAAGCTTCGCTCGAGCGAGCCTCAGAATCCGGATTTCTCAAGGAGTTTGTTTTCTTCCCAATCTAGGATTACTTTTAGTTCTCTATAAATACTTGGTTTTCTCCCAAAACTAAGTAATTGATTGAAGTCCTCCAGATCTTCTTTTTGGTTCTTAAAGGTTTATATCTGGGGATATTTTGTTATTTTTTCTTTGATGTTTTATTGAGTATTCAACTCATGGTTTAAAGAGAGTACATCAAAGGTTTGTTTGTTATACACAAAAGAGAGAGTTGTTCTTCAGTTGTGGATTCTGAAGAATTCGAGCCTGAAGCTTTGGTGGAATCCGGAGTGGCTCATCAGAAAGACAATTCCGTGATGAAGATGGGGTTGGAAGAGGCACATAGAGGTTGGTTCAATTAGGCGTTGTAGATTCGCTAGATAATTGAGAGTATACCTGTGTAATTCCTTTAAATCTTCTTAGTGGATTGTCTTGTGGCAGTTGCCCGTGGTTTTTTGATCACAGTTGGAGGTGTCCAATTGTGGTTTTTCCACGTAAAAATCGTTGTGTCTCTTTCTCTTGATTGTTTGATTGGGATTGTTATATTTTGCTTAAAATTGGTACATAATCACAAATCAACATCTAAGGTTTCTAGATTTTTCACCCAACACTGAATTCACAACGCCAATGTCAAATCCACGACGATAAACCACTTCGGAATCTACCAAAACTTTAGGCCCAAGTTTTGTTGGAAAAAAATGGTTTTATGGTGACTTTAATGTGAAATTAAAGTAGGTCCCAATCATCAATTGAGGTGGTATTAATTATGATTTATTATAATGTTAGTTGTGATACTATTTTAATTATTATCCAAGAACTCTTTAATAAGTGTTTAGTTATGAATTTTTTTTTATTTTTTTATTTTTTTATTTTTAAAGTTATGACTCGCTTTGATGGGAGTTAAACTTTAGTTTAATTTATCTCTTATCTTGCTTTGTACATTGGAAGAAAATAATGTCATGATCTCTAAATTTAATAGGGCTACTGTAACTAAATGAGTAATTTTAATAAGCTTCTTCCTAGAGCAACTTTTCCTAGTTGCCTGCCTTTTTTGAATAATAGTTGTGTTGTCTTGGGAGACCAAGTGCAGCATGTTTCTACCATAAGGGTCTCCTTCTCTAGCCGAGTTAGTTTGTGTCTTCTGAGGTATTATTTGTAAGTTCTCGAGTTAGATTATTTGTTAAATTATTTTTATTACTATTAATATGTTCTATTTTAGAAAATTTATCCAGAACTTCTATCGCAAGAGTCTCCCTTGCACTTGCATTGTAACGCCCCAAAAAAATATAGAAACCTGAACTATCCATTCCACACCTCAAGTATATACAATATTCATTCAACAAGCGGAAGCTTAATTAAATCCCAAAACATTCTATATATATAAAAACATTGTTAATATTACAAAATCATATCACATGCATTAATACATTCACTGATTCGAAAACCTGAATTTTTAGCATGTGATCGATAAGCATTAATATTTAAGCTGTTATAAATTCATGCCTTATCGGCTATAGGTTTCCAAGATTATATTTGATTACAATAAAAATGGGTTTTAAGCTTAATACATAGAAAGCCCTAGGCTTACACAAAACAAAACTCAAAACGAGTGTTCAGCTCCAACGTTCTCCCCGAGCTATCCCCTTGACGGATGCATACCGTTAGCACCTGAAATGTCTTTTTTTTTTTTTTCTTTTTTTTTTTGGTCAAAGTGTTGTTAGAGATGTTTAAAACTTCAATTGTTATTGTCATGAATTTGAAAAATGGGTTAATTGCATCCAATAAGCTTATTACACTACCGTTCTAATTTCATTGTAGTCCTTTCATTTTTAATTGTACTAATTTCATTGTAGTCCTTTCATTTCTCGCTTACTATACTAATTTCTTTTCTCAGGTTAAAATAGTTAATAAATCAAAAAATCAAGAAAGTTAACTTAACTTCCCAAATTCATTTGGGAAATTAAGTTGGCTTTTTAGCTTTTTGGCTTTTTTCTTTTGGGAAGTTAGCTTTTTTGGTTTTTTGGCTATTTTAACTCTAACTACAAAGTTCATTTGGATTGACTTTTTTGGCTTCTTTCACTTTTGTGAGAGAAAAATGTGAAATGATTATTATTTGAATGTAACGTTTTATCATATTGACTTTTTAATCTATTTTATCTTTTTATAACTAATTTAACCAAAAAGCCAAAAAAGCCCACATCCCAAACGATAGATTGCTAAAACTTATAAACAATAAGGGAAGTCAAATGAAAGATGGATTGCTAAAACTTTTAGCAACAACAAAGTTGTTGTAGCCACTTTGTGCGACAAATAAGTTTTCTTTTAAGTGAAGACAACATAATTGAAACTTTTTTTAAGTTAAAAGTTGATAATCAGAAAGTAGAAGTTAAAAACACCCCTACCCCAGCTTTCAGATAATTAGCTTATTTAAACTATTTCTGCCTAATAAGTTATAAGTAGAAGTTGCACCAAACAGTCTGGCACAGACTCCCAAATCAAAATAAGCTATAATCACTCCCAAAAGTTATAACAAACAGTCCCAATATCCATAATTGTACAAAAAGTTAGACTTTTGCAATGGTGCAAAAAAAAAAAAAAAAACGTCGCTATTAAAATTCTTTTGAGACAATAGAGAGTTCCTGTTGCAACAGTATTCAAAATATATGTATGTTTAGTATTATGCAATGAATATGAACAAAGCTTAGACAATATAGGGGTTGCTCGATGGAATCAGGGTTGCCAAGAATGGGAGGTTTAGTTGTTATATCACTTTTCTTTACTGAAGCAATAATCCCTACCACAAGGTTCAAATGAAAGCTTTCTTCAAGTCCCCTAATGAGCGAGTCTTACTTTTTTATAGAGTTCGAATATGAGCCCCCAATGAGATTGATACTAGCACTAATGGAGGAAAATTTATACATAATGAAACAAGGCTGACTTTGCTGGTAGGAGTTAGGACTTTGATGTGCAATATTCAATTGCACCTAGCAAGTTGTCAAATAATTGATAAAATTAACCAAATTTTGTAATCCATTAGATGACTGGGAAATGAATGTAGTTAAATAGGATTTCTTAAAATTTGTAAATCAATCAATATGAAGGAGAATGTGTAAGACTAAAGAATAAGTAATCCCATGGCATACTCACCCTTTTGGAAAATGGGAATTATATTAGTTCATGTTAATATTTTGAAACCCTTACTTTTATTGTATGTTTGGTTCAATGAAAAGATGGGAAATAGTTCATTATATATCAAAATCAAGTGGAACATAGTTATAAAGGAAATTTTTTATCTGTGTAAAACTTAAAAAATAATTATAAATAAATGGTAAAGTTTATAAATATTAATAATTAAAATTATAAAAATTTTCACAAATATGTAATAATTTTTTCAAATTACCACTGAGTGTTAATTTCCCCAATTATAAATTTTTCTTTGAGGAAGGGTGGAGAGGGAAGACAATATATAGCAATATTTATGTCATCACAGTAAAATAAATTAAAGAGGTAATAAAATACCACTTCACTTGTAAGATAAATAGGAAAATGGCCACACCAATTCTCTTCTTTTATTGTTTAATGTAAAATAAATGTTTGTGCAATATAAAACTTTATTTTATTTATTTATTTATTATTATTAATAAGAGCACCAATAATCAAACTTATAATTATAAGGACAAAGGAAGATGTTTTATCACCACCCGTTTACGAAGAGGGATAATTAACAATATTTAGATATGAGAATGATTAAAATTAAAATTTGGGGACCAATGTTTGTTGAAATTGTAATTTAACTGGAGGGATGAATTGAATGGGGTTTGATTTGTATTTTGGAAATTATTTTTAGGCGGGTTTTCATTTGTCTTTATTCAACTTTTTTTATATTATAGTCATTTTATTTTTTACTTTTTAGATACATTAAAATTAGATGTATCTAAACAATAAAAATAAAAATCAACTAAAATATGAAAAAAAAATTATTAAAAATAAATGAAAATCTGAACAAAAATGCACACACATTTTTGTTCAATTTTTTTTTTTTTAGTATTTTTTTTAATATTTTAGTCAACCTGTTTTACTTTTTAAATGCATCTTGGTTAGGTGTATATACAAAGTATAAAAAATGGGCAAAATATTGTGGGTACATATTTTGTGAATAACAACACGTGGCCAAGGTGACACCAAAGAGTCAGCCAAGGTGCCACGCAGTCTGCTCTTGATGTCAAGATGATCTCGGCTACGCTGAGGTTGTTTGCGGAGATACCGGAATCCGAGATGAGCGAATAAGGGACAAAAGTCCTAAAACAGGGGAGTATCTCAGTCTAGATAAAGATAGAGCTCATAGGGAGTTTATCATTCTCTAGCTGAGAGTCCAAGATGAGCATTGAGCCTGAGTCCATTGAAGTTGGGCCTCTACAGGGATCAGGTCACTGCTGCTTATAAAAACAAGGCACCCTCGTGGGTCTGAGGTATGTTCTTTCTTGTGAGATTAAGCACAATTTGCTATCTTTACGAGATATTTGATTACTAACTTGAGCGTCGGAGTGCTCCCGGGTGGACGAACACCGCCGGATTCTTATCTTTCTGTGACAGGTTGTTTGGGCTTAATCTATTCTGTCGGTGCTCTCCAGCTGAGTTCCCCGTTTGGTTGTATGGTCAGAAATCAACACCCACAATTTGGCGCCATCTGTGGGAACGTAAGGGGAATAGATGGCCAACGACGGACAGAAAGAAATGATCGGGGATGACATCCCTAGTGGGAGTGGTAAGCATGCCGATCTAAACAGGGAAGAAGAAAATCATAACAAAGGAACATGGGATCAGAATCCTAGGGAGAAAGACATCGGCTAAGAGGGAGACGCACCGAAAAAATCAGGCTGGGACGAGTATTACAACGAAAGCGACCTCCAAGAATGGAAAGATAGATGCTTGAGGAAGGACGGTGAGATGAAGGGAATAGCAAACAAGTTGGCAAACCTGCAATCGGTTGTCAACTTCATGATGCAGAACAACGTCATGCAACCACTATTTCCATTGAAGGACACGCCGATTCCAGCGGCCAAGAACGACACCCAGAAAGGGGGGCAGAAAGCAATCCTAACAGTCCCTCAGCATGACAAGGTGAAAGAACGCTCATATCGGCCTTCACGGGATGCTAGGCGAGCATAGTCAATGAGAGGAGAGTCTTAGGGGATGCCTTGGACCAAGGGAACTTATGTCAAGGAACATCGGCATGTTCAAGGGAAGGAACTTTGTTTCAACACAGTGAATGAAGCGAAGTCCAAGAGGACTCATAACGACGCTGGAAGCAACGCACCAAAAAGGCTGAAATCCATTGACAGCCGAGCTCCTGGTCGGACTAAAGAGGATTTGAGGGACTACCTCAAGAGGAAGTGGCAGAATGCCGAGGTCACATCTCCAGTCAAGCCGAGAACATCGTTCTCGGCGGAGTTGGATAAGTTCGAGGCCCCAAAAAGGTTCCTTATGCCGAGGTTCCAGATATATGACGGTAAGTCTGATCCAAACTTTCACGTCAGCTTATATTTGAATTCAATGGCACTGTATACCGGGAACGAACCATTGCTCTGTAAGGTGTTCCTTTCATCCTTTGGGGAAATCACATCAGATTGGTTTGACAAGTTGCTGAGAGGAACTTTGAAGAATTAGGAAGGCCTGGGCGAGACGTTTGTGGCCAGGTTTGTTACAAACAAATTGCAGCCGTTGAGGGTAGACTCCCTGATGGCTCTGAAAATTGGCGAGAGTGAAAGCCTCAGGGCTTATGCTAAAAGGTATTATGAGGTGTTCAACCGAATACCAGAATGCAACCAGGAGTTCGCAGTCGTGTCTTTTAAGAACGGCCTGGAGGATGATTGCATGCTTCGAAAGTTGCTAGCAAAGACTCTACCAAAGAGTATGGAAGAGCTTATGGCGAGGCTCAAGAAATATGCCAGAGCAGAAGAGGATACGTCGAGAACGAAGGCGTCAAAACAGGAAAAGAGAAACAGCTTGCCGAAGTGAGGCCGAGGTAATACTGGATATAACAGGAAAGAAACAGGACTGAGGGTTGCACATACAATCACCACTGTGTTCCGGATCCTGGTTTATAAAGTTCTGGAAAGGATCAGGAACCAGCCGTATTATAGAGCACCAGAGAAGATTCCTGGCAAATTTATGGAAAAAAAGTCTTAGGAAGCACTGTGCTTACCACAATGAAGATGGGCACTTGACTCAAGGGTGCAGAGCCCTGAAAACGCATTTGGAGGACCTAGTTAGACAGGGTCACTTGAGAGACCTGGTAGACGAGGCAAGGATGAGGAAAGAGCAAGGAAGGTTGCCTCAGGCACCGGTAGCACCACCTCTACCAGCACCGCAACAGCAAGCAGACGGACCTCGAGTGATCAATGTGATTCACTCAAGGGTCAATGAGAACGAGGTACGTGGGGAGATTCAGAGGGTGAAGCACTTGCAGCATGTGTATCTGGTCCAGCAAAAGAGGCTTAGGACAGACAAGTGCTAGGGACCAATGGTGTCCTTTACTGAAGCAAACCTAGATATGGTGCAGCATCCACACAACGATGCTCTGGTAGTAACCCTCAAGATTAAAGAATGCCAGGTAAGGCGTTTTCTGATTGACCAAGGCAGCTCTTGTGACATCATGTATATCAGATGTTACAACGAGCTCAGCTTTCACCGAGATGATCTGGAGCAGTCCAACAGCCCAATGGTCGGGTTTAATAGAACGCCGACATGGCCTCTGGGAGCAATAAATTTAGAGGTGCAGGCATACACCAAGAAGGTAAGTAGAGAGTTCACAGTAATTGACACTTCATTACCTTATAATGTTATCTTAGGAAGGCCATGGTTGCATGCAATGAGGGCAGTTCCCTCAACATTGCACCAACTGTTGCGGTTCCCAACGGAGCATGGAATTGAGGAAGTCAGAAGAGATCAGGTGCAAGAAAAAAATTGCTCCATAGCAGTAATAAAATCCACCTGCAACGTGCGAGAGGCAGAAACAGTAGAAATTGAAGATAAGGACATGTAGGTCCTGGATGACGTCGGCAAAGAATCGGCTGACTAAAGCTAGGAAGCCTTGAAGAAAATTCTGGTCCAATAAGGGGATGGAGAGCGCTTCTTCCTTCTCAGCTCAGGCTTGGTCGAGAAGGAGGAAAAAGAGTTAGAAGCATTCTTACGAGAAAACATAGAGGTGTTTGCATGGACACCCTACGAGATACCTAGCATTGACCTCGAGGTCACATGTCACATGCTCAATGTAGACAAGTCGGCTAATCCTGTCATCCAGCGAGCAAGGAGGCCGACATTGATGCATGTTGAGGCGGTTGAGAAGGAAGTGGAAAAACTACTGGAAGCCAAAGCCATTCGCAAGGTGAACTACCCTACTTGGCTATCTAACACTGTGGTGGTGAAAAAGAAGAATGAGAAGTGGAGGGTCTGCGTGGACTTCACCAGCTTGAATAAAACTTGTCCAAAAGCGAGTTTTCCACCGCCCAAGATTGACCAGTTAGTAGATGCCACTTCAAGGCATGGAAGGATGAGCTTCTTGGATGCTTACAAGGGATACCATCAGATAGCAATGTATCCCCCCAATGAGGAGAATACTGCATTTATCACCCCGGAAGGGCTGTATTGCTATAGAGTGATGCTTTTCGAGTTGAAAAATGCAGGAGCAACCTACTAGAGGTTGGTGACCAAGATGTTCAGACATCTAATTGGCAAAACAGTGGAAGTGTACATTGATGACATGGTCGTAAGGACCAAAGAACCTGAGAATCACCTGGCCGACTTGAAGACAGTTTTCGATATCCTTAGAACATATCAGCTCCGACTCAATGCTTCGAAATGCGCATTTGGAGTTAGGTCTAGTAAGTTCCTAGGACACTTTGTTACCAGAAGGGGCATTGAGGCAAGCCCAGATCAAACCAAGGCTATCCTGGACTTGAAAAACCCGACATCGGCAAAACAAGTGCAGATGTTGACTGGAAGGGCCGCAGCCCTGAATAGATTTATAAGCAGAAGTTCAGATAAGTGTAAACCATTTTTCGATTTGTTGAAAAAGACCACAAATTTCCTGTGGACAGAGGAATGCGAAGTCGCCTTGGCCGACTTGAAAAAGTACCTGACAACAGCTCCAATCCTATCAAATCCAGTACCTAGAGAAGAACTATTCTTGTACTTGGCTGTTTCAGAGCATGCAATGAGTGCGGTGATAATCAGAGAAGAGAAGGGAAACCAAAGGGCAGTATACTATGTGAGTAAAACCTTAGCAAGTGTAGAGACCAGATACTTACCCTGGAAAAATTGACATTAGCCCTGGTAATGGCTTCGAAGAAACTAAATCACTACTTCTAAGCCCACAAGATTGTGGTACTAACGGAGCATCCTTTAAAGTTCCTGTTGCAGCAAGGATATCTGACAGGAAGGGTAGCTAGATGGGTAGTAGTATTAGGCCAATATGACCTGTAATTTAGGCCCAGAACAGCAATGAAGGGCTTGGTATTGGCCGACTTTGTGGCTGAGTTCACACCTGGTGTCGTCCTACGTCGGGCTCCGATGAGCCGCAGCTTAGGGTGTCCAGGGGAACAAGAAGAAACCCAGTTGGGAATGAAGAGCCCCACAACAGTTGGGCAGAAAAAAGGTAAAGAAACCAAAACCCTGCGACATCTACATCGGCGACTCATTCTGCCTGTTTGTTGATGGAAGTTCAAACCGTCAAGAAGCGGGGGCAGGAGCAGTGTTAGTATCACCAAATGGGCAAATGTTAGAACAATCTATTTGTTTGGGGTTCAAGGCCTCAAACAATGAAGTAGAATATGAGGCAATGGAGGCCGACGAGGTAGTAGTCTTCTATGACTCCTAACTTATTGTGAATCAGGCAACGAGCGAGTACGCAGCCCGAGACGAAAGAATGATAGCATATGTCAAAGAATTTGTTAGACTGCTAGCATTGTTCCAAGATTTCCAGTTACAACAGGTTAGCCGAGATGATAACAGTCATGTCGATGCCTTGGCTAATCTGGCTAGTGTAATGAAATCAGGGAAAACAAGGACAATAATGATTGATTATTTGTCAGGCCCAAGTGTGAAACCGCTGATCACAGAATATAAGGCAATGTGTGTAGAGATGGGCCCAAGTTAGATAGATGCAATAGTGGTCTTCCTTAGAGATGGCAAGTTGCCAGACGACTGAAAAGAAACCCATAAGACCAGGTTTAGCCAAACAGTAGAGGGACATCTCTACAAAAGGTCTTTTACTGGTCCCCTTTTGAGGTGTGTACATCCCTCCCAGGTTGAAGACTTCTTGTATGAAATACACAAAGGGATATGTGGTAGCCACGCTGGGGGGCAAATCACTTGCTCATAGGGCCATTACTCAAGGGTACTAATGGCCCTACATGCAGAAGGATGCTGAAGCCTACATCAGAAAGTGCGAGAAGTGTCAAAGGTTCGCACCTTTAATACATCAACCAGCAGTAGATTTGAACCCAATGTCCAGTCCTTGGCCATTTGCCCAGTGGGGCATAGATCTTGTTGGACAACTGCCCCAAGCAACCGGGCAAAGGAAATTCCTGCTAGTAGTAACTAATTATTTCACAAAGTGGGTAGAAGCTGAACCCCTTGCGAAGATTCGAGATATAGACGTAAAGAACTTCATATGGAAGAACATCATCACCAAGTTTGGGATCCCAAGAACAATAATAGCAGACAATGGTACACAGTTTGACAATAAGCTAATCAAAAGTTTCTGTGCAAAGTACAAAATCAAGAGCTACTACTCTACTCCAAGTTTCCCTCAAAGTAACGATTAAGTAGAAGCATCCAATAAAACTATCTTGGATGGGATCAAAAAGAGACTGGAAATAACAAAAGGAAAATGGGTGGAGGAGTTGCCCAATATACTCTGGGCACATCGGACTACGCCGAGAAGATTAACTGGGCAGTCTCCATTTGCCGTGGCTTATGGCACTGAAGCAGTTATCGCACTAGAAGTTGGCATTCCAGGGACCAGAACCCAGGGAGTGGAAAATGGGACTAATGAGGCATTCCTGCCCGAGATCTGGACCTTCTAGAGGAGAGAAGAGAGAGAGAGCAGCAATTCGGCTGGGGGCATATCAACAGTAGCTTGTTAGGGCTTACAACAAGAAGGTCAACCCAAGAAAATTCAAAGTTGGAGACCTTGTGCTGAGGAAAGTAGTCGGCAACAAGAAGGACCCTAGGGAGGGCAAGCAAGGCCCAAATTGGAAGGGGCTTTATTGAATCATCTCGGTCGCCAGCAATGGGGCATATCGGCTTAAGGACAGTAATGGCAAAGAGTTGCCAAGACTCTGTAACACTTGCAACTTGAAGGTTTTTTATCATTAGATTTTTGTTTTTCGAAGTTTATGTCATTAGCCGAAGTAATAATAAAATTTTAGTTTGATTTTTTTGATATTTGTACAATATGACTGACTAATCCTATGACAATGTTTCCAAATGAAACATAACGAGTAACTTAGACTTATTATATAACAGAGTTGAATTATACTTGCATATAATAGAGTTGAACTAAGTTGGTGATGTTTCTGAATGAAACATGACAAATAACTTAGACTTATTATATAGCAGAGTTGAATTACACTTGCATATAATAGAGTTGAACTAAGTTGGCGATGTTTCTGAATGAAACATGACGAATAACATAGACTCATTATATGGCAGAGCTGAATTATACTTGCATATAATGGAGTTGAACTAAGTTGAATTAACCTGGACTTGCCATATCGGCAGAGTCAAACTCAAAATGGAACTAAGTTCATTAACAGAGAAACCAAGGTTGAAACACCTCGAGAAGTCTTTGTTTGAATCTGACTTTGGCGAAAGACCATAGACACATGCTTAATGTGAACTTAAGTGGAACTTAGGTTCACATTAGGGGGCAGGGAGCAAGAACTTGGGACTTGTTGCAATTTTCAAAAAAATTTACAAGTTAAAATGGGCTTCACTTGTTGACAATTCGGAGAAATTTACAAGTTGGAGTTAGCTGAGGTAATTATGAATAAAGCATCTGAGATACATATTACCCGAGGTGACCAATAAGGTTGTCCAAGCTTGGAAAGAGTGAAGTCTTAATAGAAGATAGCATATGGAGGTAAAAAAGTAATACTGAATAACACTTGTAAAAATATTTTGATATTTTTAAAGTGTTAGCCGAGGTATGCCAATTGTTGGCCGAGACAACAGCCAAGGTTTGCATCCGAGGTACTTTACCCCAAAGTTATTATACAGTTAAGGTATACTTTGAAGTCATACAAAAATATTCTAAGTATGAAAGCATACAAATGCATAGAAGGAAAGCAGTAAGCAAAGCATTTAACACTTAGGAAAGAAGGAAGAAGGCAAGCATGCATTCAAGAGAAACTTGTTCAGAAACAAAGCCACTTCGGCCTGGCAAAAGAGATTACTTGTCCAAGCATTACAAAACTATTCAAAAGTAAAAATTCCTAAGTGATGGAATTATTGGCACTGGTATCAGATTGCTCAACCTCAGCTATTAGCGTTGTGTCGGCCTCAGTTGGCAATGTGACTTCCTTCTCCGCCGCTATCTCGACATCGATTTCCAGCAAGGTCTAGTCCAAGCTCTTCTCGGCTGCCTGGACCTCGGCCTCAGAAGTGGTTTGTTTTGGAGAGGCTCCCTTGGAAACCAAGTCTTCCTCCTCATCATGAGTCAAGTGTAGGACTTGATCATTCAAAGTTAGGGACTTGGCCGCATTAGTAGTATCCTCCTCTTCTTTGGCGTCGTTAGATTCGGATTCCTCTTTCTCGACTTCCCTATCTGACTTTTTGGAAGTTGGGAGGAATGGCACTTAAAGTTTGCTGATATCTCGGAGGTCAGAGGTCGAAGTCCATAGGGACAGATAATTTGTTGAGGGCTGCAGTCCAGCCGAGATAGAAGCCTTGGTTACAGGCTTGGTTGACTTGATCTTTGTATGCGTCATAGGCTGCAGCTTGCCCTTCTAAGAAGGCCTTCTCGTCGATCGCCTTGATTTCGGCTTCCTTCGCGACCAGCACTTCTTGGAGCTCCGCCTTGACCTTGGCAGTTTTCTCCTCGGCATCTTTGATCTCAGATCTCAACACTTTGGCTGCAGCCTCGGCCGCCTCAGCTTTTTCCTCGACCTGGTCCTGGGCCTGTCTGGTTGCCTTGGCATGATCAAGAAGAACCTTGATTTTAGCCTTAGCGTTGTTTAGAGAAGAGAGAAAGCCAACAGCTTCCTTGGTTTTGTGCACCAACTCTTCTTTGAAAGCCTCGGCTTTCATGGTGAAAGAATGAGCATGTTGGATAGCCTACGAGGAAAAAAACGAAAAAGTTAGTATGAAGAAATTAAAAAACAAGATAAAAGAGTACCAAGTGTTAGGTGCTTACCAAAACGGAATGCTGCATCATCAGAGAAAAATTTTCGTATTCATTGATCTCGGCCATACGATTGAGATCAGTTAGAAGGAGCACAACTGTAGAGAGAGCGGCACCGACCTCAATACTATTGGTGGCGCTGTCACCAGCCTTCATTGGCCGATCCCCAATCATGATGGCTGGGGCCTAGGGCTCATCGGCTTTAAACGCACCCGAGGTTGCTGTAGCTTCGGACCTCGACTTCTTTGACCGAGCGGTATCAGTTGGATCGGCCTCAGCAGGCCTCTTCTCGGCAGCAGGGACTATTTTCTCGATCTCAGCAAGCTTCGAGATTGGTACTGTATCTTCTTATTCGACTTGAGTGGCAGAGGCTTTTGCCTTAGCCCTCTTTACCCTTTTTTGTTTTGGTTTTTGTTGAGATTGAGATGGTGAAGAAGAGGCAACAGTGACCTGGCAAGTTGGCCAAGAGGTCCTTAACAACTGCTTTTCGGACCATGTCTTCAGTAGTAGCAATAAGGGTGACTTTGGTTCCGAAATGAATGGTTGGCAAGACAGTTGGTGGGCTCGCTGGATCGTAAGCCGATGCCTCCGAATCCTAACGTTTACAACTACGAGTCCTGTCTGCTAGTACGTTTGCTGGGGCACGACGTCGGCATCGGCGCTGTGATCTTAGGATAAGTTGAGGGGCAGAGGTAGATGGCAACTCAACTGGATCTGAGGAGGAGGCATGGTCTGGCCTGGTTGATGAGGAGTTGTAGCAGAAGGAGGAGTCGTAGCAGAAGAAGGAGTCTTGCTTCAGTGTGGAACGTCGGGCAGGGCCAATTTATAGGTTGGGATATAATCAAGCAGTAGTGGGGCCTTGCGTTTTTCAACTGGCACATCTAGTAGCTTTTTCAGATCCTTGCTGGGGAAGAAAGTTTGTCGGAAATCCTTTGCCGGCCAGGGAAGAGCTGCAAAAAAGAACAAGAAGAAAAAGCATTCAGAAAGGGATATATGAGTTAGCAAATCCTAAATAGAAAAAAGATTAAAAGGATGACTCAGTTCTTACCATCACCCTCTTTAAACACCAATTGGCGTAGAGGGAAGAGATGAAGATCATCATCAGGAGCAAACTCCTAATTGCCTGAGGCGATGAGGTAATCATCTCCAGTACCCTTGTTGCAGTTTGGGAGGTCGGCTATGATTTTGTATGCTGTGGATCTGGGTTTTAGGTAGTAAATGTAGCCTTTTTCAGACTTTAGGCCATACATGATATAACAATACTAAATGTTGGCTAAAATGATCCTGGCCTTTTCTCGACGTGTCAGCTCAATTATACCAATTATAACCCTATATGAGTTGATGGCAAGTTGCATAGGGTTAAGCTTGTAATAGTGAAGGACCTCACAGAAAAGAGTGTCTAAAGGGAACCGAAGTCCACACTCTATAAAGGCAACTACGGGGAAGGGCATGGAGTCTCCGTCGGGCATGATGGAATCCTCCTCCCCAGCTAACCTAAGCTAGACATCGGCAGGGATAGAAAATTCTCTCCTAAAGTACTCAAGTTTTTTTAGGGTATCCACTCTCCACCTGAACATACCCATTATCTCGGAAAAAGTGGTTAGATAACATAGTGATGGATATAGGTTTGAATATCTCGGCTAAAACCTAAAATTGGAACTGGGGTGAGGGTTTTTTGAAGATCAAAGGGGAATTTGTTTCAATTTTCCTAAACTAATGTGATTTCTATCGAATCCCAAATCTAAGTCTATATGGAAACAAGAATCAAAGTCAAGAATCTGGAAACAAGTCAAAGAAAAATAAAAAAGAACATGATTCAAAATTAAGAAAGCAACATTTTTTCAAGAAACATTGAGTAGGTGTGTATGGATGTGCAAAAGCCAAGAATAGTAGCAAAATTGTTAAAGCTTCAAGTTTATAAACACTATGTGCGGGAATCACGAACAATGTGAAAAGACACAAGGATATATTGTACAGTGAAGATTGAAGAACAAAAATTGATTTGCAATGGCAACGAACATCATATAAACAGGTAACAGATTTGGAATAAATCAAAGGAACAATGAAAGATTGAACTTAAAGAGGGAAGAAATTGTGAACTTATCGAGTGGAGCCGACAGAAAGTACGCAGGAATGAGGATCGCCGGAGTCCAACGATGGTATTTTCTAGAGCCTGATAGTAAAAGGCTCACCGGAAGCAGTAGATAGGTGATCGCAGAAAGCTCGCAAACACGGTAATGGAGGTTTGGAGGAAGATTCGTAGACAGAGAAAACTTTGAGAGAGTGTGTGAGAATGCGAAGTGAAAAGACAGAGAGAGTGAAAGAGTTTTTGTTAAAACGTGAAAAAGCGGCAAAATGTAATTAAAATGCCTTGGACGACGTGCTTGTTAGGCAGCGTGCGCAGAAGCGACACGACCTGATAGTGCATGTCAGGTATGAACCAATAAGAAAGGGACGCGTCGAAGGAACGGTTGAGGAAACCGTGCATAACAGCTCATGTGCAGATTAAACTCTTGGAGTTCTTGAGTTAATGAAGCAACAATCTTGACTAGAGGAACGACCTCGGCTAAGATGTCTAAAGAACTTGATTCTTGGTTCTTGACCCTTGGTAAAGTGGACATTTGAGTCCTGGGTACTTGAAGCCGACAAAATGATTTCAGTCTTGAAGAAGAAATGAAATGTAATTTAGCCAACATGTTATATGAGCAAATAATGTAGGTTTCATCACCTCAGATTGTCGATGTAATAGAACCTAGGGGCAGTTGTGGGGACATATTTTGTGAATAACAACACGTGGCTAAGGTGACGCCGAAGAGTCAACCGAGGTGCCACGTGGTCTAGTCTTGTCTTGATGTCGAGATGATCCCGGCTAGGCCGAGGTTGTCTGCAGAGATACCGGAATTCGAGATGAGCGGATAAGGGACAAGAGTCCTAGAACAGGGGAGGATCTTAGTCTAGATAAAGATAGAGTTCTTAGGGAGTTTATCCTTATCTAGCTGAGAGTCCAAGATGAGCATTGAGCCTGAGTCCATTAAAGTTGGGCCTCTACAGGGATCAGGTCACTGCTGCTTATAAAAACAAGGCACCCTCGTGGGTTTGAGGTATGTTCTTTCTTGTGAGATTAAGCACAAGTTGCTATCTTTAAGAGATATATGATTACTGACTTGAGCGTCGGAGTGCCCTCGAGTGGACGAACTACTACCGGATTCTTATCTTTCTATGACAGGTTGTTTGGGTTTAATCTATTCTGCCGATGCTCTCCAGCTGAGTTTCCCGTTTGGTTGTATGGTCAGAAATCAGCACCCACAAATATATATATATATATATATAAATCACTAAAAATTAAACCGAACAATTTTTTGAAAACTCATATTTTAGATTTTGTCCTTACGCGATTCCTACTACTTTTGCTTCAGCAGAATGGGTAACTTAAAATCTAATATCACATACATGGTATTAATAATCTCATATTTGTGGGATTATTCAAACCACTCAATGAAATAAATAATTCTTCTTCAAATTGTCTTCCTTTATTTATATAACAATAAAAATAATTCTTCAAATTTTATTTCATTCTTTATGTAATTCTAATAAAACATACTATAAATAATTTTGTCATATATATAATTTCATTTATTATTTTCTGGTATAAAAATTGTGAAGCCCACGATATTACTTGTTCCTTAATTTTTAATTTATTTAAATGGGATGATTTGGAAGAAATAGTAATACTGGAAGAAAATTTCTCACTAAAAGTGCTAAAATTTGGAAAGAGAAACTCAATGGTTATCAAAATTTTCATAATACCGAGATTGTTGATTAAAAATAAAATAGAAAAAAAAGAAATCAACATATATATCATTCTTTCATATGCTTTACTTTCTTACTCGTCCTAATAAGATAGTGAAAAAATATAATTATTATTATTTTTTTCCTTTCGAATGAGAAATCACAATAAATTTATTTATTTTTTCTTACATGTTATTAGAGGTGCAAAACATACCCAAAAAAATTGAGAACGGAACCAAAAATTTATGGTTGTTGGCTTTTATTAAATTTTAAAACAAAAATTTACTTTTCTTTTTGTTTGTGTTATGTTAATAAATGTTTAAGACTTGTTTATTTGAATAACGTATAGTTGATTGATTCACATAGGTTTAGTAATTTCAATTCCAACGAACTCGCAGAATTGGTTTGATTTGATTCCAACGCAGGATTTACTCGATCCTGAATCTAAATTTTTAAAAATAATCGTAATTAATTTGATTTTAACTCGTTGGGAACATATTATTTTAATAATTTTTTGATTTTTTACAAAAAAAAATGTGCATAAAAGTAGTGATCTGATAACTTAATGGCTTTTTAATTTTTTAACTAAAACTAAAAATTGCCAAACAAGACTTAACCTTTTCAAAAAAGGAAAATTAGGTGTCTCACGGACACCAAGTGTCCCTAAACCGAACCAATCGCCAATTGTTGGGAGAGTTTGTCTCCAATCTATTGTTGTTGGGTGTCATGAACTCACTACGAGGCTCAATTTGAATATCTCAACTATTTATTTTATTCAGTTTTAAGCGAAAATTATCCATACACAAAAAATAAATAAAAAAATTAGATCAATCTAATAATAATAAATATATAATGTTATTAAATTTATTTTTAAAAACAATGAATGATCCATTTTTAAAATTATAGATATGATTCATTTTTTTAAAGATAAATATAATAAAATTATATAGCTATAATTATCAGATTGATTTGATTTTTTTTTTTTTAATGTAAATGATTTACACATAAAATTTAATAAAATGAGCGGCTCAAATCATCAAAACGGGCCTTATGATGGGATCCACGAAAGATTCAACATGTAATATCTCGAATAATACCTTTTTCAAAAATTATACGATAATCTATTTTTGAAATACCTTAAGCTAAATTAGTTATCGTATAATATTAAATAGTTAATTTGATAGTTTGAAAATCATATTTAATTTTAGTACATACAACCATCCGGAATAATACCTTTTTAGGAAATTATACGATAAAAAGGTATTATTCGAAGTGTTACACAACAGAAGAATTTAAGATGCACGCTATTGTAACTAGAAGTTCGCATCTCGCTATTTCGTTCTAAGAATAGAGTAAAGATGCCCTTCTTGCAACTCTCTGAGAAGAAGCTAAGTACCTTTTTTTTTTTTTTTTTGATTAACAAAATAAAAGAAAACTTTGTTGATGCACAAAGCAGAATACAAGCAAAGAACATCAACAAAGCAAGGGAAAGCACAAAGCATCGAATGCAAGCACTCCCCAAGATTGACAAGAGATTAACCAAGAACAACCAAGAAACCAAAACATAGTACCAAAACAAGAAAGCCACAAACACCAAACTCCCTCGAACATCAACAGAATCAACACACACCAGCAACACCAAAGTGGCAACAAACAAGAAGCTATTCCTGTTAAGGATACCCTTATTAATGTTTTGAGTTCTCATTCGTCTATTTCTTAAGGATACCCTTATTAATAGCAGTAGTTCCCATCTTGCTATTCCTGTTAAGGAATAAAGTCCGAGGTACCATTATTTTTAGTAATAGCTAATCATCAATAGGGTAAGGATGTCTTTAATATCATTATCAGTAGTAATTTTGAACCGCATCAAATAACTTCGATCTTCGGCGATGGATCTTGCAAGGTGAGGTTTCATCCTTGTGAACTCTTGGGTCTCTGTTTGTGAACTCTGGTTTCCTTTAATTCCAATATTGGGTTCAGTCTCTCTGCTTGTGTTTTGGATTTGTTTGTGAACTCTTGTGTCTCTGTTTGTAACTCTGGTATCCTTTAATTACACTATTGGGTTTGGACTTCTTTGTGTCAATAGTGGGGTTGGTTTTGTTCTTGGTTTATGATTTGGAGAAGTTAAGAACAGTGAGATATACAGAGCAACTTCGACTATGGGATGGAGGAAAGAGTAGTGTCATATGGGATGGAAAAAAGATTCCGAGAGGGTAGAGTTAGTGGAGGTTTGAACCCAGTTCTGAAGAGGAAAATGGGTAGCAATATTGGTGTCCAAAATGATGGATTGTTCACTATTTTTGTGGATAACATTCCTAAATCAATGGGTCCAAAGAGCTTGTATATCATGTTTAACAAATTTGGGGCAGTGTAGGATGTGTTCATCCCGGCGAAGAGAAGGATAGTAACAGGTACAAGATTCAACTTCATCAATTCGATTGCTTAATAGAAAAAAATTTGGTTGTTCAAAAGGCAAATGGTTTGTGGGTTGAGGATAAGGAGCTAAAAGTTAAAAATGCAATGTTCACCAAGCCTCAATTAAAGCAACACAAGCCGGAATCAAATAAACATTTGAAGATGGATTTACAAAGGCGGTCTAATCAAGGTTTAACAATGGTAGGAAGTCAGAAATCTTATGCTGAAGTAGTAAAAAGGGGAGCTACTGATAGGGAGAATTTTTTAGTGGCAAAAGCTTCTCTATGTGAGTTTGATAGTGAAGCTCAAAAACTTCTTCTCTTTTTCGACATTTAGAGACGAATTATGCAAGAAAGGTTTGGGTGAGATATTAGTCAGAAGATGGGGAGGTAGAAGTGTAGTCCTAACCTTCAACTCATCACAAGAAATGAAGGAGGGGTATGACCAACTGAAGGGGTGGATCTATGATTGGTGTGTTTCAGTAGCAGAATGGAGAAAAGGGGTAAATCTTGATCAGGAGAGATGTGTTTGGCTGTGCTGTTATGGAGTTCCATTTAACTTATGGAATGCTAACACATTCAAAAGCATTGGTAGCTTATGGGGTGAGGTAATCCAGTTTGTTAAAGTTAACAATTCTAATTCTCTTGAATATGGCAAGGTCAGATTGATAACAAATAGCATGAAGCTTATAAATACGGTGATAAGTTTGGAGTACAAAGGAAACATATACCCTGTTAGGATATGTGAAACCTTTGATTTTCATGAAGATGTAGCACTCAAATTTAGTGTAGGGAAAGATCAAATCTCTGTCAATAGGGAAAAAAGAGTTTGGAGACAAAAAATGGTGCTTTCCTCAAATTCAAACAAATCAAACAAGTCGTCATCAACTAGCAATCAATGTGTGAAGAGAAATGGTTTTTATGGAGGAGCTATGCAAAACTTGGTGCAAATGAAACCTCTTAATTTAAGGAGTGTGCTTGGCCCACAACATAAATATGGGCGTGTTCATTCATTATTTTGGAGGCCCAAATCCACTGCTGTACATCTTGGAGTTCCTATTGGAAAAAATAAGATTGTGCAAGTATCATATGAGCCAAGTTCACTTTTCTCTCTTGGGCCAAAAGGAATTGTGGAAGGGGTTGACATTGTTGAAAAATCTTTTATTTTGATAATGAGTAGCAATTCGGTTAAGATTGAGGAATCTTCTAAGAGGCATGAGGGTGGAGGTATTCATAAGACGTCATATCCCAACAATGCGAGTCAAAGGAATAAAGAAAGGAAAAAGAAGTTACTGAAACCATCATTGGTACTTCCAAAATTCAAGAGATGGGGTATTGGTTTGAGGTGATTGTTTGTTATGAGGGTCCAAATTGGAAGGGGGTTTTGTTTGGTATGAGGTGTAGGTGGATTGTTAAGATCAGTGTTTTGGGTGTTGGGAGTGGTTATTATTTTCTTTGCTTTTTGTTTGTTTGGCTGGTTTCTCTCCAGCCATGGTGTAGTGCTAGTAGATGATTGGCTTGCTTTCCGGTCCCAGCCTAGTTGGAATCGTCTAGTTTGCTTTGATGTTTGGGCACTCGTGTCCTTTTATTGATGTTCATCTTTGTATTCTGTACATTTGATTTTCATCAATAAATTTTCTTTTACTGATAAAAAAACTTCTCTTTTCGAAGAAAAAAAACAAAAGAAGTGATAGTGAGAATTCATAAGTTTTTGATTAACTAGAAAAAGGTTGGGTTGTGTGCTGTTGTTAGGAAGATTTGAATGTGCCATGCGAGCCTCATGTGATAAGATGCTGTGGTGGGCTCTATACCTATCTTCCAACTTCATAATCTAACATCCCCTATTTCTAATGGTATTATTGCATTGCCAAGTAGTTGGACATCGTGGTTGAACTTTTTATATATTTTTTGAAAATTTTTATAAAGGTGTCTATCATATTTACTTTTGTTACCACTTCTATAGTATTTTATTATAACATATTAATTATGATTTATAATGTTAGTTATGATATTTTTTTATTATTATCCAAGAACTCTTTAGGAAAAATTATTTATAAGTCCTATTAGGGAGACTTATGCTACATGTGGTCCTACTAAAAAACTTATGTTCTCATAAGTCCTGTGGAAAGTTTGTTGACACATTTACCCTCAATATTAGTTGTTAATATCATAAATAATAGTAAAACCATATATAGGAAATTGAATGTTACCATAGATCATATCTATATAAACGTAACGTAACGTGACACCTACATAAACGTAACGTGACACCTACGTAAACATAACGTGAAACCTATGATCTATGGTAATATGCAATTACCATAGATCATATCTACATAAAAGTAACGTAACGTGACACCTACATAAACGTAACGTGACACCTATGATCTATGGTAACATTCAATTTCCTATATAGAAAATTGAATGTTGCCATAGATCGTATCTACATAAACGTAACGTAACGTGACACGTATGATCTATGGCAACATTCAATTTTCTATATAGGAAATTGAATGTTACCATAGATCATATTTATATGAAACGTAACGTGACACCAACATAAACCAGTAACATTTTCACATTCAATTTTAAAAAATAAAAACTCATTAAGTTTGCGAAACGTAACATGACACGTTACGTTAAGTTTATGCAGGTGTCACATTACGTTTATGTAGGTGTCACGTTACGTTACGTTTATATAGGTGTCACGTTACGTTACGTTTATGTAGGTGTCATGTTACATTACGTTTATGTAAGTGTCACGTCACGTTACATTTACGTAGGATCTTGTGGAATACAATCCTATCTAAATAGGACTTGAGACTCTATAAGAAATTACATAGAACTTAACCTACCATAAGTGTCTGAAAAAGGACTTATAAATAAGTCTCCCAACTCTTTAATAAGTGTTTAGTTATGATTTTTTTTTTTTTTTTTTTGTTGAAGTTATGACTCTCTTTGATGGGCGTTAAGCCTTAGTTTAATTTATCTCTTATCTTGCTTTGTACATTGGAAGAAAATAATGTCATGATCTCTAAATTTAATAGCGTTACTGCAACTAAATGAGTAATTTTAATAAGCTTGTTCCTAGAGCAGCTTTTCCTAGTTGCCTGCCTTTCTTCAATAATAGTTGTGTTGTCTTGGGAGACCAAGTGCATCATGCTTTGAGTTTCTACTATGAGGGTCTCCTTCTCTAGCCGAGTTACACTACAACAAAATTGAATTTTTATGACTTACAATACATGTCGTAAAAACTCTTTCACAGCATGCACACAAATGCCATTGTATGACATACCGTGAAAAGTTGAGCATCATTGACAGCATGCACGTAAAGTTGTAAAAAGTAATAAATTAAACATTGATGACATACTTTTTATGTCGTATATAATTTTTTACGACATTTTTGTCATGCCATAAATCATCATACTTTTGATGACATAATTTTGCATGCCGTAGAAGGTTATTTTTAATATATTTATTGCGTACTTTGTATTTCGTATATAATATTTTACGGCATTTTCTTGCATATCATAAATCATTACACTTTTCACGACATAATTTTGTATGCCGTAGAATGTCATTTTTAATATATTTATGACATACTTTGTATGCCTTATATAATCTTTTACGGCATTTTCTTGCATATCATAAATCATTACACTTTTCATGACATAATTTTATATGCCGTAGAAAGTTATTTTTAATATTTAATATATATACAAGAATATAACTTTGCCTAACAGTATATAGACAGTAACTTATAAAATATAACATGTTAACAAACCAAGCAGACGCAGCAACTATGAAGTAAACAAAAAAATCTAATATCCATACACCAAACAACCTGCATACTAACTTTCATCCTCAACTTCTATCATATCAAGCTGATAACAATCTCAAACATACAAATCAAAAAAAGTATCCAAATCATAAGATTTACTAATCTCTAAAATACGACTTTAAACATCCAAAAAGTATAACTACAAATCATAAATTAATTAGTCTAATATTTAGTCCAAAAGAATGAATTGACTAGGCCATGCAATTGTACTTCCTATTGCATCTTGAAGATCATACATCTCATAAGTAGAACGAAACAACGGCACGTTGACTGTTACGTGGTTCACTCATACTTTCCAACACAAAGGTCCAAGAGTCACATGATGCACCTTTGACTTGGGATCCCTTGATGCAATTTGGCCTTCTGCAACCACCAAGTTTGTCCCCTCCCAATGCAACAACTTGCATTTGACATTCTCTAAGCTCGACACACCATTACTTTGATCCTACAAAAATTAAGAGTATATAAGCATACTGCATAACATTCATCCCATTTACCAAGTATTAGTTCAACATAGGAAATGAAAGTGTCAAAAAGCTTCAAGGAGAACTCACTTATATATGTCATCAATGTCAGAAAAGAAAATTCCAACCTGATGAATACATATTTTGAGGTGGTCACACTCATGAGTCTACTCAACCCGATGAATATATAAAAACTAAATGGACATTCTAATTCAAGTGGATCTCTAATAAGCCCCTCAATTCTTTACTAAAGAACACAAGAGGATGGTTTTGGAGTCCTCATTATGAGAGTTGTATTAAAAAAAAATATGAAAGTGTAAAAAAGCTATAATTAAAAAAATTGAGAAAACAGGTTCTACCCAGGCAGATGAAACAGGTAGCCCACTCTCCCCTACTCTCTCTTTCTTTCTCAAAGCAAAATGCCATTCACGTTTCAATTGGATGAAAACCGTGCTAGAAAGCTATGTATGCCGGTGCAGGACAAGAAATATATTACTAACTATCAAGACTATCTATGTGGCACACAATTCTGTGTCTTCTATCTCGATACATAAGATTATGCATCAAAATTCACGTATTTCAAAATAGTCATCATTTATTACCGTTAAGAATGCATTCAATTAGAGAATACAACCCTAAATGCAAGAAACACAATCGTGTTCCTTCTGAAACCATTGAGCAATTATCCGAAGAGCATCACAAATTTTCCTTGGTTTCCTTACCCGATATACGGACTCTCTTGAAAGTAACAACTAAAACTCATAATCCAAACTCAAGGCAAAGCATTCTTACTATTTATTTCAGCTTTTGCCTTCTGTTGCTTTTGCCTAAAAATTTCTTCCTCCTAGCTATAGCACAGTTCTCAATGCTCAAAAAGTAATAACAATAATAAGATCAGAAGAACAGTTGAAACTGCATTTGGCTCTAGATAGGGGCTGAAATTGTATATAGCTCTGCATTTTGAAGATTTGTGATTCTTTTCCTCATATTTATTGTCATTTACTATTACTACTACTAGTTATATTTATTTAATTTTCAATGAATAGAGTACTAAAATTGGTTAAAGGATTGTTCTACCAAACCATGCTATTTTAATAACAAATCTTTCAAACTCAAACTCAAATTCAAGCAATTTGGAATTTGTTTTCCAAACCCATGTTTTGAAAATATGATTTCACTAAAGTTTTGTTCTCAAACTATGACTTCAATCATAACAATTGAGACTTCTAAAAAGAGCATAACTTACCGTATCTAAACCAGTTGGAAGGTTTGCAATTGAAGAACCAGCACGTTTAGATAATTTCATAGCTTCAATGCTTTCAATAACAGAACCAACTTCATTCACCTAAAAAACCATAAAAACACTTCATCAAGCATATAGCTACCACATAATTCCAACAATTAAAGACATGAAGAGTAGATAAAAATGTTCTGAAAATACTGCTTTCACTCACTGAAGTTGGAAGGTTGTCATGAGGAGTAGATTGGAGTAGATCGGAGCTTCTTGGGGAGGGATTGGTACCCTACAATCAAAGATAAACATGCAAGTGATTTAAATATAAAATAACAAATGATTTGAATCAAAATTTACTTGAATTAAATCATCAAACATTAGATTATCATGTTTAGCTTTTCCTCGTACATCATTTTGCCTTCTTTCTTTGATAAGCATGGCTCTTATCTCATCGAGTTGTTGTTCTAAGTCCAGCACCTTGCCTTCAAGTTTTCTCACGTGCTCATTTTGGTGTACTTGTGCATCAACCTCAGATGGTAATGCCCCAAATCCCAGCCCTCGTACACTCCCACGACGCTCGGGACCAAAAGTATGAAAAATCGCATCATCTTTTATAGATTTTGGACCCTCATCAGTAGAAACCTTATGAAGTTCTTGAACCTTTTTCTAAAAATATAAAGCATGTCTTAATAAATTGATGTGAATGCAAATTATAATACCAAAAAAAAAGAAGAAAAGAAATAATATTGGTACCACAATTGCATCAAGCACTTCATTCATGAATTTTCCTTCCTTCCTCGTATGCCCTTTAATCCAAACATCAACTTTTGATATGGATGATGGTGCTCGACTTTCTCTTCTCTAGAAAATAAAATAGAAAATGAAAATCAACATGATTAAAAACAATCTCATAGTAACCATACTTCATACCCTATTTACAAAACTACTTGAATCACTCTTAAAATTTATTATTCCAATAAAATGACCATATAAAAACTTAAAAGTTATTGTGTTAGAGAAAAAAAACCTTGAAAGATGTAGCCAGGATTTATCCATCAAGACCCAGGTAATCTCTGATACGATTGTGCTTAGAGCTACGTGTAATCTCTGGATTCAAACCCAAGTAAATGAGTCCACTTCCAATGAAAGAAGAGGGAAGCAAAAATTTAAAATAAGGGCACTACAATTCTATTTCTTGTCAACCAAACAAATAAATTAAATTATATAAACCACACATATGCCTACTAGGAATTGATGTTAGCCACTGCTATTGGTTGGGCATACCAATTTAGTTCATAAGAGATGATGCTTTTATACCATACTGTGTATTTAATTTTGAAATGACTTTTCAATGTTCCTCACAATTGTAAAATGATAGTGAAGGATAAAGGGAATTTGGTAATTTAAAATATTTAGCATTATGTTGGACATTAAGAACCTGGTATGGTGTTAAACAAATAATTTTTCTGCTTAATAGGATTACTTTTTTTTTTTTTTTGTTGCCTTTAAGTATTAGGTATATTTGGGGTCATTTTTAAAGCAATTTAATGAGAGAGAAAAAAAAAAAAGAAGAAGAAGAAGAAGAAAAAGAAAAATCTCTACTATAGTATTCCAGATGTAAAACAATTAACAGTGTTATTATTACTAAACATTTATTATAGAAATCTGTATGTCTGAATGCTAAACATTAAGGCGGAACTTCCCTCTATCATAGAGTTGCATCTTCCCAAAATCCTGCATTATATACATTTCCATCTAATAATAGGCTATAGAATACGAGCAAATTATATGGTACAGAATTTTATTAGTTATTATTATTGCTCCCCTTTGTAGCTTAATGTTAACCTTCCAAATGAATTTCAGTAAACTAAATTAGGTATTGGTGACTATACCATAGTTGTTCTGAATGCCATGCTATAGAAACAAAGTGTCTGAAAGTTACTGCCTCTTATCTTTGAAGCTTGCATTCTGTAATAGAATTATATGTTCAATATGCAATGTAATGGTTCGTTTCATTGGAGTTATGATGCAGCCAATACTCATTTTTCAGAAAATAATAACCTATGTAGTAGCCTTTATATACAAAAAAAATCATACATGTCTCATTTTATATACATTCATTGGAAGTCAAAATGAAGTGCTTTTATTAATCTTGAGGAGTTGGAGAAACAATAGCCCCACTCAAAGGCCAGAGTCATTAGTGTGAGTGAAATTTCAGTTGGTCAGAAAGATGCCTCAGCATCAAGTTCTCTCATCAAGCTCTAGAATCACAATCCACAAGCCAAAGTTATTTTAAAAACAAGAAACTAAAAAGCCATCTCATAATAGGACATGCATAACTGGCAATACTTAAATAGCATAAAACTCAGCATATGAACAAGATTTTTGGACAAAGCAAGCATTATTATATATTTGTTATTCAACATTTACAAAGAGAAATTTTCAAAAGTGTTAACATTTCATGCCAAACATAGCAACCTAGAAACCAAAAGCAAGCAAAATCAGAAGATCAAATTTGGACTTCCCAAGTATTGAATAAGGTTCATTTTGCAAATGAATGAAATTTATTTGAGACAAAAATAGAATTTCCCTAACAATGCAAGCTTGCGTATTCAAATATTAGAAATTACCTTCACAAAAAGCAAGATTAACCTTCCTTCCCTTGCAATGTTTGAAAGCTAAAAGCTCGTATATATCAATCTCTGCTAGAAGGATATCAATGGCCTGATGACCTTTCTGAAAAATTCAATTCTCCATAAAATCAAAATGGGGAAAAACAGAAACCTTAATGTTCAACAGAAAATAATCACAAAAAATTTAATTTCCCCTTCTTACAGGTAAAATAGAACTGGATTAGTTTCCACCTCACTATATGAACTATATGAACTTCATGAATCTATGATTGTTAAGTAGAGAGGCAAATCAAATAAGAACTAGCCAAGCTGAAGTCACAACCCATACGTGCTTTCATTTAGAATGTACAATCAATCATACTGG
Organism: Camellia japonica; assembly: GCA_030407325.1. Classification (NCBI taxonomy): domain Eukaryota; kingdom Viridiplantae; phylum Streptophyta; class Magnoliopsida; order Ericales; family Theaceae; genus Camellia; species Camellia japonica. The sequence continues at coordinate 112,334,124 of JAPPVO010000017.1, read as the reverse complement.
TTAAATGCACTTCATTTTCTTCCATTTTACCGTAAACAACAATAAGGTACCAGATGCACTTCATTTTCTTCCATTTTACAGTAACCTTGGCTGAGGAAACACCAACTGTATTAAATGATAAACTCATAACTTTCTTGTTAATAAATGTTTAATTATCAATCCACTGGATCACATTAGCTATCATCAAAAAAAAAAAAACTAGACTGATTGATATACCAGAACATACATCAGATGGAACGACAACTAAGCTGCCTTTGTCATACAAGTAGTTCTGTTTATACTGTTGTTTAGCTCACAAACTGTATAAGTCCCAAAATAATAAAGATACAAAGGCAGTGGCTTTCTCTTCCCTCTCTCTTGTAATACTTTATTGCAGTTTGATAAATGGGAAAAGTTAAGGATCATGAAATTTTTTTCATGAAAATGATCATGAAAGATTTATGATTCTTAGATTACCTTGATTAGTGTGTAGTGCTTTATTCTACGTGTAATCCAAGGGTCACAAAACGTTCAAGATTATTTTCATGAAAGGTTTTTCATGATACCTAACATTGTTGTTGATAAATATAATACACTAATGGCTCCAATAGAAATATCAATAGTACTTTATTGCTCTGGGAACTAATGATATATATAACTGCCATGATTATAAGAATTAACGTTAAGAATGGTTGTCATATTTAAGTGGGTACGTACATCTTATTTGGAATCAAATATGTACGTGTTCATTAGGCAAGTGAAAGAATGTTTGATTCATGAAACTCATTATTACTGGCCTTAATGGCCATACTTGTTATATTCATGAATTTTTGATTGACTTTAATGATCATATTAAAGTGATTCATGGAACCTACGTGACTGTGAATCTTAAATGCATCCCCATTATCACATTAAAATGCTTATGAAATCTAAAGAACAAATCATGAATGTTCATGGAATATTTTTTTTCTTTTTTAGTTGGTAGAAAAATATGAAAAGAATTACATTCAGAATTATAGTTCAATAGTTATAAAAACTCTAAAAACCAATCTAATAACTAACCAAGTTAAGAAAGAACACCATAATGGGGATATAATAAACAATACAACAAAGACTATCATAATTATTAAATTTAACATTAAATATTGCATAATTAAATATGATATGATGAGATATAATACAATAGAAATAAAGACAGGAAATGGATTGTCTACTCTTAACAGATAAAGATAAGTATAAAGCTTTTCCCACACTCTATTTATATGCAACATATACAATTTTTTCCTACTAACTTTTCATCTAATCACCAGGAGAAAAAACAAGCATTAAAAAAGTGACTAAGGAGAGAGAAAATTTGTAATCTGCTCCACATTTGTTGGTGTGAAGGTTAAATTAGCTTTTGGTGTGGAGACTAAAGCAACAATAAAAGGTGGTATTCTATTCAACCATAACTACATGGCTCCAATAGAAAAGCAGTGGCCTAACCACAAGGAAAATTCAAGCATACCAATAGAAACAAAGAACAGAGCAAAAAAGGAAAAAAGAAGAACATTGAAACCCCCTTTATGCAAAGATTAATAATTAACATTTTGTCATAAATCAATTTGAACACAAAACAACCTACAAAAGAGCTGAGAAGATTTTCATCTTCTTAAGCAAATTCCTTTTTCATACAAATTTGTGCCCATATTGTTTATCAACAGAAAAATTGAAACTAGACGTACAAGAAAATTAGTCCATAGAAAATTCTATCACAATGAAGTAGATATAAATTCTTCATAGATACAAACTCTAAACTTGAAATTGAAATTGAATGCAACTTAATAATAGAGAGAGAAGGTTAATAACATAAAATAATTCTTTATGATTTTAACAGCAAAACCAAACATATTTAAGTGAAATCGTTCTGACCACCAGGGTTGGTGGCCTGGTGGAGAATGCAGTGCATTCCCCAGCACTGAGCCAAGGTCGATTCCTGGGAGGGGGTGTTTGAAATCTCTTCAGAGAACACGCCCTGTACTCCCCTCGACAACCTGTCCTCTGCTGGGGCGTGTGGTTGCTCTCCATTGGTGCCCTGGTGGTGGGTCCCTCACTTGGTGGGGGTTAATTCCTGACTGGCAACCGGTTACCCCCGGGGTCAGGACCCACGGGGCCATGATGACACCACAGAGCCCTTTTTTCTTGTTCAAAAAAATAAAAAAAAAAGTGAAATCGTTCTGAAGTTCAAGAAGAAGAGATCAAATTGTTCAGGTGGGAATTTATTACCTAGGTTAGAGGCCAAGAGGTTGAAAGAGAAGCAATTGATCATCTGTATCACGAAATAGACGTCGAACTCGATGAAAACAAGAGCTTCAATTCCACACCTGATGTAAAATCTATAAGATTAATCATCTGTCGTCTTCCTTCTGATCACGTAGCAGAAGGAATGATGCAGTTCAGTGAATCAATTTCCTCCAAACCAATGTTCGATCAAATATGAAATTGCTATCTCATTTGTCTCTCTAGAAGTACGAATTAGTTACCTGGTGAATAAAAATTGAAGTAAAATATTTTTGACAAAAAGATTTTAGGGTAAATTATACTGACACCCCCTGAGTTTATATTTATTACAGTTTTCCTTCTCACATTTAGAAAATTACACTGACTCCTTTGTCAGTGTAACTATTTGACATTGTTAACTTTTTAAGTTAAAATGACATATTTATTCTTAACATTTACATATATTTTAAATGGTAAATTACATTGACACCCCTTGAGGTGTCAATTTAATACGAATCTCCTCTGACATTTAAAAAAAAAAAAAACCAATTTAATAAAAATAAATATGAAGAAATATATTTAATTTGTAAAAACTTATTTCTAACCACTCAAAAGATAAAAAATTATATAAAAATGATAATTATTTTTTATTTTTTATTTTTTAACCAAATTAATTTTTAATTTTTAAAACAAATTCTAAAAATCAAATCATACATAGCCTAAGAATCTTTTGATAAGTCATTTCTTACGTTGGTAACTTATTTAATTATTTGTCAATTTTACAACATTTTTAACATCTGAGGCCTGTTTGGTAACCATTTTGTTTTCAATTTTCAATTTATATTTACAAAATTTAAAAAACAGCCATAAAAACTTGTTTGATAATTTTTTTGGTTTATAAATGATTGTCTCACTTTGTAAATTTGAGAAAAAAATATAAATTCAAAAAATGAGTTTACGTTGGTTTTTAAACAGAAATTTAAAAATTTGACTAACAAAAAAAAATTTCAATTAATTTCTTTTTCAATTAATTTTTTTTTCAACTAATACTAACCGAGGGGGCAATTGGTAATGCTACTTTAAACCTTGGGGAGGGAATTGTAATTTCTAAAATGTGAGGGGTGTCAATGTAATTTACCCAATGAGGGCAAAATTGGTATTTAAAAAAATTAAATTGCTGACATCAGCAAAATCTATTAGTTGACTTAATAATCAACTAACTGATGAAACAATCTGTAATGAAACTTTAAACCTCATGAAGGGGGATGTAATTTCCAAAAGGTAATGGGGAAACTGTAATAAATATAAACCTCAGGAGGTGTCAATGTAATTTATAAACTTTAACAATATTAACAAGTAAATAAAAATTGAAGTAAAAAATTTTAGACAAAAAGATTTTTAAGCATGAGTTTATAAATTATTTTTGTATTAAAAAATTGTCATATCTACTAGAAATTTATAAATATTTAAGAACATGAATTGTTTTTTTATTATTATTTAAACAGGTAGTACATCTAAAATTGTCATATCTACTAAAAAAAAATTAAAAAACATTTATTGATTTATAAGATTATGGCTTTTGGAGAGTGAAAATAATTTTTTTTTTAAAAAGAAAATTTTAGTAAGAATTTTCACTACATACTAATGCATGCTATGTAAAATTATGATATGTTATAATGTAAAATGCATGTCATCTTAAGTATAAATATTTCACGGCATATTTTTGAAAGCCATGAAAGTATATATATTATTTTTGTATTAAAAAAAATCTAGATTGTGACTAGAATATCTAGTTTATTGGGGAAGAAAATAAAAATTTCTTATATCTACTAGAAATTTATAAATATTTAAGAACAACTAGAATTTTTTATTATTATTTATAATTAAAATATAATTTCTCTAGAAAATGAGAGAGTTTGAGACAAAAACAAGTATGGATCTAGAATGAGAGAGTGTGGCATAAGTTTTTAAATAAATTTTTTTTTTACTTTTTAAATTCAAATAATTTACATATACTTAGAAGGAAAATATTGTTTAATTTTCTAAAAAAATCACTAAATTCAAAAAAATATAAAATTTAATATTTTACGACATGAAATGTATTTTGTCTTAAGTGCAAATATTTTATAACATATTTTTGTATGTCACGAAAATATACATTTTTTACGTCATACTTTTGCATGTCATAAAAAATCAGATTGAATTTTTTTTTTTTTTTTTTTTTTGTAGAAATTTTCACGACATTCATTAGCATGTCGTGTAAAGTTATAATATTTTACAACATGAATGTATGTCATCTTAAGTACAAATATTTTACGACATATTTTTGTAAGTCGTAAAAGCATACATTTTTTAAGGCATACTTTTTCATGCTATAAATATATGAATCAACGATTTACACGGTATGTATGCTGTTATTGACAAAACATTAACGGCTTGTAAAAAAAAAATGCCGTAGAATGTATTAACTATGACATGCATTTAATGCATGCTGTAAACATGATGCCGTAAATAGTTAGTTTTGTTGTAGTGTTAGTTTTTGTCTTCTGAGGTATTATTTATAAGTTCCCGAGCTAGATTACTTGTTAAATTATTTTTATTACTATTAATATGTTCTATTTCAGAAAATTTATCCACCACTTCCATCGCAAGAGTCTCCCTCGCACTTGCACTGTAACGCCCCAAAAAAATATAGAAACCTGAACTATCCATTCCACACCTCAAGTATATACAATATTCATTCAACAAGCAGAAGTTTAATTAAATCCCAAAATATTCTAAATATATAACAACATTGTTAATATTACAAAATCATATCACATGCATTAATACATTCACTGATTCGAAAACCTAAATTTTTAGCATGTGATAGATAAGTATTAATATTTAAACTATTATAAATTCATGCCTTATTGGCTACAGGTTTCCAAGATTATACTTGAGTACAACAAAAATGGGTTTTAAGCTTAATGCATAGAAAGCCCTAGGCTTACACAAAACAAAACTCAAAACAAGCATTCAGCTCCAATGTCCTCCCAAGCTATCTCCTTGGCGGATGCATACCATCAGTATCTGAAATATTTTTCCACATAGGTTGAGCTAAAACCCAGTAGAGACAAGTTTAATGTTATATATGATGTTTAACAAAACCATATAGTGAATGCCTATGAAACATCATTACATAACATGCATTTCCCCTTTTTGAAACAATGCTATGCCAAAGTTCAATTCACAATTAATATCTTTACTTCAAAATAGAAAACACGACAGTAAATACGCACACTAATAATCTTTAGGTACGTGTCTGCAAGTAGGCTATAAAAGCACTACCAAAGTCACTTTACCGGCAACTAATCAGAAGGAAGGTATCCTAACCGCGTGGATATTTGAACTTTCACCAAGAACACAAAAGCCAACTTGATTAACCACTACCACACCCCTAACCAGATTCATCACTGTATTCACTCATTTTTCTCAAAACAATACTCTTCGAATGCATAGGCATGAAACAGTTGAATAAATGAAATGCATGAGTGAATTGGTTTCAGTTAACCTATCTCTCATGTAATTTCTACAACAAGCAATGTTATCATCCACCAATAGCCAAAATAGTTATCTCTATTCAATATATTCCAAAATAGACAATATATAAATCAAGAGCATAACTAGCAATTCCAACTGATAGCCCAAAGTTATAAGTTCACCATGAAGTTCACAACTTCTCAACATTTCAAATGCTCCCTCAACATGAAGCCTTTTTAGGTTTTGATAAAATTCCAAAGGTTTGCCATGTTGAAAGAATCTCTACAAGTTTTCCAAGGCCACACTTCATTTGCAACAACCGAAAAGAGTTCCAAGACAATAATAGGAAAAAACCCCTCTTTCATACCTTCCAAATAAGCATAAATCAAAGCCCTAATCTCATAAAGCATTAATTTCTTTTACCGAATAACACATAGCAAAGCTAAATAACATGCAAATCATTAAAAGGGTCCCTACCTCAAAGCAAGAGGAAGAATGGAGCAATACCAGAAAATCAACGGAGTCGAAAACTTGAAATTTACAGATTAAAATGAAGCCCTTCACGCACTCTACTTTTTTAACTCAAGCACTAGGGGTAGAAAATGGACGAAACTAGATGAAAACTAAGGTTTTATAGCTTAGAGACTCTGAAATGCCGAAAAGAGGTGTGTGGAAGAAGATAAGCTCAAAAAAATGGATATTTTCATAATATTACAAATTCTCATATTCCACTAAAATCATATCTGAAAATCAAACACACCCTAAGAATTGATGTAGTCTACTATATACATAAACCTAATGCTTTTATCTCACATGGTGAGAGATTTTGAGTCCAACAAATATATATATTTTTAATTATGGAAAAACTATTACGAATTAGATTTGATTTTGTACACAAATTGAGACATACTCCCCTACCATTCAACTAGCAACTCTATTTAATTTGATACATGCATGGGGAGCTTTTAAGATTTTTCTTCTAATTTTTCACCACTGAAACTAAATTATCTCTCAGAAGTATAAAAAGATATTGATGTAGTTCTATTCTTTAGATCTGGCTATCCAAACATAGCTTTACAATGTTTAAGGACGAAATTGACAAAACTAAAACTTTGAATAGCAAATTGGTACGAAATGCAAATTTTAGGAACATTTGAAAAAAAAAAAACAAGTATCATTTCCTTAATAATTTAGATGATAGTTCAAAATTCGATCATTTTGACTCAATTTTGAAACTTCATAAATGAAATTGATATATTAAAAATTGAAGGACTAAGAATATTGTTGCATATCACAAAAGGATAAATACAAATATTTTATTTTTATTTTTTTCTACTAATGTCTAATGTGAAAGGGCTACAAGGGGGCAGCCCTCCCCCTTCATTTTATTTATTACTTAAAATAAATAAGAAAGTGTCATTGAAATTAAACAGTCTTGATGGGTACAATTTATGTTGACACAAAGGCTAATAGGCCATGGAGGCAAAATATCACCATTCAATTGCTCTTATTAACATACAAAAACAGAACAAGCATTTAAACCCCTTGCATATTACATTAGACCCAAAATCACTAGAACAACAACCTCCCAAGATGAGCAACCATTTTATTTGTTTTGTGGAGAGTAGTGACAATAGCTGCATGAGGATGGCAAGATTAACTTGAGCTGAGAGAATTTTAATTTTAATCTTCTTTATTAGATGGCAATTTGACTTTGTTATGGTATTCTGTAAGTGCCCATAACGGAAATATATTCCTGTAGGCTGCATAGTGTAACATGCAGTTCTTCATGAAAACTCCGGTAATTTCCTGTGTTTGTCACAAAAAAAAAAAAAAAGAGGGAAGGATGTAAATTTTTGATAAAAAGTAAAATAATATTGATCGAAGAACTGAAATTAATTTTTGTTTGTCCTCTCTTTTGTGTATTAATCATATTTATGACAGAGGGTAAAATTGGTTGTGTGATAGAGAATTGATGAATACCTCTTGAGGGAAATCTCCGTTTTCCATTTGGGAATTGATCAGCAACTTTGCAGCACGATGTAGAGGTCTTGGGTCTCTCTCGGCCTAGTTAGTTACAAAATTTAAAGAACATCACAAATTTTGTTTTGAATATTGTTTGTGTTAATTTGTCAAGCTTGTATATGTAGATGAAGTTTTACCTGGCCAGAATGAATTAAACCCATCATGGCCCAGGAAGTATGCACCAAATTGGCTCGATTCTCTTCTAGTGGTACATATTTCTGTTGTGACACAAAGAATATAGAATTAGTTAATTAATTATACATGGTAATAAATGAATTAATGATTAAAAGAAAAAGTTAACTAGCTAGCTAGCTAGTACGCATTGATTTTGGTTAAGGATTGATATTTTGGAAGGAAGTTAAAAAATAAACCTTGAGGGGACTAGAAAGGTAACTCTCTCCCCAACCTCCATTGTCTCGTTGGGACGACAACAAAAATTCAACACCTTTACGGATGGCTGCACAATTGTTGTATGTCTTCCCCGCTGCTACCAACCCTCCCAGCGCAAACCATGTCCCGTACGTGAAGCAAACCCCCCAATTCCCATACCTACCACATTCACATTCACATTCACAATTGCATGAGAGAGAAATATAGCAGGTTCAAACAAAACTAAGACATGTATTCTAATAATGTGAGATCAATTCTTTTTCATTATATTTTGCTCTGTTAATAGTTATATGCTCAATTAAATTAACTAAATTCATATAATTTTTTTTACTATTGCATCTCATGCTTGTGTAGGCCTTTCATCCATGTATTTCCATTTACAGTAATTATACACACACACACACACACAGAGAGATAGTTGGGAACAACATACCATGACCCATCTGGCAATTGGATATCTTCAAGGAAATGAACTGCGTTTTTGATGAAAACTTCAATCTCCATTTTGCGTTGTCCTGGATATAATTTCATGAATAACACAAAAGCCTGGATTGATGATGCTGTGCATTCTACATACTCGTGTTCAATTACAATATCAGCAAAGGTCTCTGTAGGATTAAGAAGCTGCCCAAAAAGAAAAAAAAAAATTCAAAATTGCAAATTAAATGAAAAAAGGGTTTTTGTGTTTGCACTGCAAAAAAGCATTAAGAAGTATTACCTCTAGCCAAGACCCTGCTTTTATTGGTTCCCAAGCTGCTAAACCTCCAGTTTTACTCTGTAAACATTGAGAAACAAAAAAATAAATAAATAAATAAAATAAAATTATATATTTTTCATACAATCTCAATGTATGCATAAAAAATCTATACAAATATTATAAAAAAGTGCATTAAGAAGATTTTAACTATTTTATCATTATTTATATTTTAGTGACAATTCAGTGAGCGGTTTTTAACATGACCCTTTCTTTTAAATTACAATTAAGAAAAATTGAGTGTGCTAATGCTATTGTACAATTTTAAATTACAGAAGTTATAGCGACCCCGGTCTTTTCCCTTTTTATTATTGTATCCGGACTTATGTTCCGTAGATTCCATTGTTGTATTATGGTTGTTGTCGTCCTATATTTTCTTATTTGGAGTTATAGGATGTGTTGGACGGGTTTGGAACAGGTTGGTTGAGCTTAGGAACCAAGACTAGTTGCCCAGATTTTTGCTTGTCCGCTCGAGCGGGGGTTTTGGCGCTCGAGCGGGAAAAACACCCATCCAGTATTTCTTGTGCAGGGTTGGACGCTCGAGCGGGAGTTGGGCCGCTCGAGCGGGAGTCTGTGAGTGCCGCTCGAGCGGGGTTTTGGACGCTCGAGCGGGGACCTGGTTTGTCGAGATGCTGGGAGTGTGCATTCGCCGCTCGAGCGTGGGATTGTCCGCTCGAACGGGAGTCTGTGAGTGTCCGCTCGAGCGGGAGTTTGTCCGCTCGAGCGGGGCGGCCGAGTATAAAATCGTGTTTTAGTGTTTTAAAACAGTTTTTCAGCCCCTTTCAGTTTATAAAACCCTAGGTTACGAGTTTTCTCTCTCCCAACTCATCATCTCTCCTAGGTTTCATCTATTTAGAGTGAGCATCTAACCTAGTTCCTTCATTAAAAAGGTAGAGTGGGTCGAGGGCTTCCATTTAATCTGAACGGTTGTTGATTTGGAGCACTTTGGAGTTTGGGCTATCATCTCCGTCTTCTTCTTTTTGGGTTCTTGCTTCGAGGTAGGGATTTCCTACTCCATTTATACGCTTTAATCCTAAGTGTTGGTATTTTGGTATGTGGGGGTAGTTTGGTAATTTTGGAAGAAACCTTAGGGTTTTGGTTTAGATTAATTTGTATAATTAATTTAAGGGAAAAATGTGGAATTGGGTTTAATTCATGAAGTTGGGGAAATTATGGGATTAATGATATAGTTGGGTAGTTTAAATACTTACCTATGAGAATGTTGATTTTACATTCATTGTTGTATTTATTTCTTGTTTAGAAATAACTGTTTTGGACTATCGGTGGAGGATAGTCGTGATTGTTGTAGACCTTGCATGTGGCTTAGGTATAACTGGAATTAAGTCACTTATGTTGACTGTTGAATTAATACAGAACATTACTTGTATTGATTATGTGTTGTATATGGCAATTGTATGTTTCATTGCATATGCATGTTGTTTGGAGAAGATAGGGGATGAACTCCACGATTTAGGGGAAGATAGGGGATGGACCTCTAAACCGGATTTGTTGGGAGAAGATAGGGGATGGACTCCAGTAGCATCACTCATATGTGTGCTTATTGATAATAGCAATATTGCTATTTGTTGTTGATATGATACATCATTATAATATGTATCAGTTGGAAGTATGGAAGTGTTGTGGTTTGAGCTTTAGTCTCATTTATTTTTGTGACATCTGGATCACTATTATAGTTGGCTAGGTTCTGAGCCATAATGATATAATTGGAAAGTTGAATAAATATTGGAAAGTGAAAGGTGTCATAGACAATATAGACACTCGTGTCATGAAATTGGAAATTGATTATCTTGTGTTAACCATGTATCGAATGCTAATGCTTTAGTTAATCCTTATGCTTGGTTTAGTATTTTTCCACTGGGCTGTGGCTCACCCTATATGGGAACTTCATTTTTAGGTTCAGGTGGTTCACTACCTCCAAGGACTTAGCTTGTGAGGATTTGGACTCGAAGACTTGCTTCGTTTTATTTGTTTTATTTGAACAACTTGTAAACTTTCAAGCCTAGGGCTTTACTTGTTTTTGAGTTAGAACTCATGGAATTGTGTCCAAGTGTTGGCTTGGCAAGATGTAAGCCCATAGGGCATTTATTCTGATGTTTTTGTTTCATGGTACTCTGATGAATGGAATAAGATACTTTATTTCCTTATAATTCCACATGTTAATATTATGTATTATGGGTTTATTTTTGAGGGCGTTACAACTTGGTATCAGAGCGTACCGGGTTTGAATACTTTGGGTACGTGGGAAGTGATTAGTATCACATTGGGTTCGTCTCGTTTGATAGAGACTTAGTGTAATTCTACATGCTTATATGATAACATGTTTATGTGACTATGTGGGTATGGAATGTAGTTTCTAGATATTGATTGGATGCTTGAGTCTCTGAAAGTCTTGTTGGAAAGGCACTTGATCAATGTTGTTTCCAACCGGAACTTTAGTGGCGCCTCGGGACTATCATTATCCAGGAATGAAATTCGTAAGTGCTTATATGATTATGTGCTTACGTGGTGTGATTTATTGTTGTCCAATGTATTAGGACGTGAGTGTTATAGTTTTGGCACATTATTTAGAGTGCTAACGTCTTTGTTTCCTTTATTAGGATGTCAGGACGAGGACGAGGTCGTGGTAGGCGTGGTAGGCAGGCCAGGCAGGAAGTACCTATACCGGAGGAAATTCCGGCAGTTCAGGAGGGTGTTGGCCAGGCCAATGTGGCCGAGCCAGTAGGACAGCAGTTTATGGGTGCTTTGGCCCAAGGGATAGCAGGGGCATTTCAGGCGTCAGTTGACATGCTGAGGGCTGCGAATCCAGCCCAGGCTGTTGTTGTTGCAGATACGGGTCCTTCTTTTCTGAAGAGGGAGTTCTTCCGGTCCAACCCGGACGAATTTTTAGGTGATCCTAAAGAGCCGCTTAAGGCAGACGAATGGCTCGAACAGACAACGAAAATGTTTGAGATGCTAGGCATCGAAGACGAGGTACTGAAGGTGACCTTGGCATCTTTCCAGCTGAAAGGGGATGCGGGTCAGTGGTGGAAGTTCACCAAGGGTCGTATTGGAGGTACTTGGAAGGCTTTTGTTGATGCTTTTCAGGAGAAGTACCTGTCTCCAGCTGTTCAGGAGAAGTTGAGAGATCAGTTCCGCCATCTTAAGCAGAACAGTTTATCAGTGGCCGAGTTTGAGGCTACATTCACTAGTTTGTCCAGGTTTGCACCTGAGTTGGTGGCGACTGAGGAACGCCGTTGCATTGAGTTTGAGAAGAAGTTGAGGCGTGGCCTCATGCTGAGAGTTGTCGGATCTATGATTAGGGATTTTGGGCGATTGGTTGATGCAGCAGCCCATACCGAGACTATGATGCAGGAAGAGGGGGAAAGGCAGAAAGGCTCCAAGAGGAGTCAGGATGGCCAGAGTGATGGCAGGAGGCAGAGAGGTTTCACTCCTCAGCAGCCTCAGAGTAGTTTTTCTAGATCCACTTTTCCAGTGCCGAGTGCTAGTTCTGGGAAAGGCAGTCAGGGAGACATCACTTGTTTCAAGTGTGGTCAGCTGGGCCACAAGTCTCCAGTTTGTCCTCAGAGGGGAGGAGTTCAGAGAGCAGCATCTTCTTCGGCTCGATCTCAGAGCCAGAGTCAGGGTAGAGGCCAGCCGCTCTCTTGTTTTCAGTGCGGTCAGCCGGGGCACATGAAGAGGTTTTGCCCACAGTTGAGTGGCACACCTGGTGCATCTGGTTCGGGGCAGACTCAGAGTCAGCTGCCTGCTCAGTCAGTTCAGGCCTCGAGGGCCAATCAGGGGGCTTCTTCGTCCCAGTCTGTGCAGCAGTCTTATGCTCCGAGGGGTGAGCAGGTTGATCAGAGGTCATCTGGGTGCGTGTATGCTGTTACCGCGCAGGATCTTGTGCCAGCTCCATCTGTGGTTAGAGGTACCTTTTTGTTTTGCAACTCGGTTGCTAATGTTTTGATCGATACGGGTGCATCTCATTCCTTTGTGTCTGCTGCATTTGCATCTGTTTTGGAGTTGGAGTTAGCACAGTTAGCGTCTCCTATTTGTGTAGTGTCACCTCTTGGGGGTGAATTGATTTTGAAACAAGGTGTTAGGGGTTGTGATATAGAGGTCGATGACCATAGAATCCCTTTCTCTTTTGTAGTTATGCCCATGAAGGGCTTTGATGTTATTTTGGGTATGGACTGGTTGTCGTCATACCGGGCAGTTATTGATTGCTACCGTCAGAGGGTCACTTGTTGTACCGTGAACGGGGAGTGTTTTCGTTTTCTGGGGGACCGGGTTGGTAGTGTTTTGCCACCGGGTTATGATCCGCGAGGGCGGAGTGAGCTTAGTGGTCTACTTGCTAGTCTTTCGATTAGTGAGGGTGATGAGACCCAGATTGTGTTGCCGAGGGTGGTTTGTGAGTATTCGGACGTTTTTCCCGAGGATCTTGTTAGTTTGCCACCTCAGCGAGAGATTGAGTTCTCTATTGATTTAGTGCCCGACACGGCGCCGATTTCTATGGCTCCTTATCGTTTTCCCCAGCCGAGTTAGTTGAGTTGAAGATTCAGCTTCAAGAGTTGCTAGATAAGGGCTATATCCGTCCTAGTGTTTCGCCGTGGGGAGCACTAGCCCTCTTTGTTAAAAAGAAAGGTGGTGCTTTGAGACTATGTATAGATTACCGGAAATTGAATCGGGCTACGGTTAAGAATAAGTACCCTATGCCTCGTATAGATGATCTGTTCGACCAGTTGAAGGGTTCCCGTTGTTTCTCTAAGATAGATTTGAGATCGGGTTACCACCAGTTGAGGGTCAGGGAGGAGGATATTCCGAAGACGGCATTCCGTACGCGGTATGGCCATTATGAGTTTCTGGTGATGCCGTTTGGGCTCACCAATGCACCGGCAGTGTTTATGGATTTGATGAACCGGATCTTCCGGGAATTCTTGGATCGTTTTGTGGTCGTCTTCGTGGACGACATTCTGATTTATTCACCTTCGAGGGAGGAGCACGAGGAACACTTGAGAGTGGTGCTTGAGTTACTTAGAGCCCATAAGCTTTATGCTAAGTTCGGGAAATGTGAGTTCTGGCTAGAAGAGGTGAAATTCTTAGGCCATGTGGTTTCGGGAGAAGGGGTGTCTGTTGATACATCCAAGACGGAGGCAGTGCAAGATTGGGCACAGCCTAAGAGTGTGTTTGAGATCCGCAGTTTTCTGGGATTAGCTGGGTATTATCGTCGGTTTGTCAAGGATTTCTCCAGGTTAGCTTCACCGTTGACCAGATTGACTCGGAAGGGAGTCAAATTTGTATGGAGTGAGACTTGTAAAAAGTCGTTTCAGGAGTTGAAAGTTAGACTGACCACCGCTCCAGTCTTGATTATTCCGGAGAGAGGGTTGGGTTATGCAGTCTATTGTGATGCCTCACGCGAGGGTTTGGGTTGTGTGTTGATGCAAGAGGGGAAAGTGGTTGCCTATGGCTCACGTCAGTTGAAAATTCATGAGAAGAATTACCCTACGCATGATTTAGAGTTAGCAGCTGTGATATTTGCCTTGAAGATTTGGAGGCACTATCTTTATGGTGAGAAATTCGAGGTATTCTCGGATCATAAGAGTCTGAAATATCTGTTTACACAGAAAGACTTGAACTTGAGGCAGAGGAGGTGGATGGAGTTTATTGAGGATTATGACTTCGAGTTGCACTATCATCCGGGGAAGGCCAATGTTGTGGCCGATGCCCTTAGTAGGAAGCCTGTTGGTGACTTAGCTAGTATAGCCATCCGGGAGTGGGAGATGTTGGGTGCAGTTGGGGAGTTTGATTTGCGTCTGGGCGAATCCATAGAGGCTGCGGCCTTGTTTTCTGTTGTTGCGCAGCCTACACTTGTGACTCGAGTGTTAGAGGCTCAGAGGGGTGACCTTGAGGTAGAATCCCTTCGAGAGAAGATCCCCAGTGGGAAGGTTGAGAAGGGTTTGACGGTGTATCCCGACCTGAGTGTGAGATACCGAGACCGTCTGTTTGTGCCGGAGTCTTGCAGAGAGGAGGTACTCCGAGAGTTTCATCATTCGCGCCTTGCGGTGCATCCGGGAGGCACTAAGATGTATCGGGATTTGTGTCGCCAGTTTTGGTGGCGGGGTATGAAGAGAGATGTAGCAGCTTTCGTATCTAGGTGCCTTACTTGTCAGCAAGTGAAGGCCGAGCATCAGAGGCCAGCGGGTTTGTTGCAACCCTTGCCTATTGCCGAATGGAAGTGGGAGCATGTCACTATGGACTTCGTTGTGGGTCTTCTGAGGACTCAGCGGGGTAGTGATGCTATTTGGGTGGTTGTAGACCGGTTGACGAAGTCAGCGCACTTCATTCCTATGCGTGTTAGAGATTCGGTAGATCACCTTGCCGACTTATATATCCGGGACATAGTGAGGTTGCACGGGGTCCCAGTGACGATCGTCTCAGATAGAGATCCTCGTTTTACTGCCAGGTTGTGGCAGAGTTTGCAGAGTGCTTTAGGCACTAAGTTGACCTTTAGTACGGCTTATCATCCTCAGACTGACGGACAGTCCGAGCGTACTATTCAGATCCTTGAGGATATGCTTCGGGGTTGTGTTCTCGACTTTAGTGGGTCGTGGGAGAGGCACTTGCCATTAGTGGAGTTTGCCTACAACAACAGTTTTCAGTCTAGTATTGGTATGGCACCGTTTGAGGCCTTGTATGGCCGACCGTATAGATCTCCTGTTTGTTGGGCCGAGGTAGGTGATGCACCTTTGTTAGGTCCAGAGTTAGTGAGGGAAACAACGGAGAAAGTTGAGCTTATCCGTAAGAGGCTTGTTACAGCACAGAGTCGTCAGAAATCTTATGCCGACCGTAGGAGGAGACCTTTGGTATTTGAGGTGGGTGATCATGTCTTTTTGAAGATATCACCTAAGCGGGGTTTGATGAGGTTTGGGAAGAGTGGGAAGTTGTCCCCTCGGTTTATTGGGCCTTTTGAGATCCTCGAGAGGATTGGCGAGGCTGCTTATCGTTTAGCTTTGCCACCGCAGTTATCCGGAGTTCATGATGTGTTTCATGTGAGTATGCTTCGGAAGTATGAACCAGATCCATCACATGTGTTGGATTGGACTGATTTAGTGGTTGAGGAGGATGTTTCGTATGAGGAGAGACCGATACGAGTCTTGGATAGGCGGGATCAAGTTTTGCGAGGCAAAACCATCCCTTTGGTGAAAGTTTTGTGGAAGCATCACGGAGTGGAGGAAGCCACCTGGGAACGTGAATTGGAAGTCCGTGAGAAATATCCGGACATGTTTAGTGATTGGAAATCTTATATATAGATTTTTGTAATATTGTTGAACTTGAGAATTTTGTATATGTCTTAAGTTGGAAAACATTGAGAATGTTTTGGATTTAATGTTAGCATTTTGAACTTGCCTTTTTATGGAAGTGGAATATAACATTTATATATTAAATATGATGTTTATATCATGAGATTGAATGATGATATGGAATTTGTTAACATTGAAAGGAATACTGCATAATATTGATGCAAGTTGAATATATGTTGATTTATACATATTGTGAGATGCCTCTTGATAAGAGATGAAGTGACCGGTATTGGGTCAAATTGTTATTTATTGTTTTATAATATCATCGGGAATTGAGAAAAACTTGTTTTTACAAACTCATGCTTAATTTCGGGGACGAAATTCTTTTAAGGGGGGGAGGTTATAGCGACCCCGGTCTTTTCCCTTTTTATTATTGTATCCGGACTTATGTTCCGTAGATTCCATTGTTGTATTATGGTTGTTGTCGTCCTATATTTTCTTATTTGGAGTTATAGGATGTGTTGGACGGGTTTGGAACAGGTTGGTTGAGCTTAGGAACCAAGACTAGTTGCCCAGATTTTTGCTTGTCCGCTCGAGCGGGGGTTTTGGCGCTCGAGCGGGAAAAACACCCATCCAGTATTTCTTGTGCAGGGTTGGACGCTCGAGCGGGAGTTGGGCCGCTCGAGCGGGAGTGTGTGAGTGCCGCTCGAGCGGGGTTTTGGACGCTCGAGCGGGGACCTGGTTTGTCGAGATGCTGGGAGTGTGCATCCACCGCTCGAGCGTGGGATTGTCCGCTCGAGCGGGAGTCTGTGAGTGTCCGCTCGAGTGGGAGTTTGTCCGCTCGAGCGGGGCGGCCGAGTATAAAATCGTGTTTTAGTGTTTTAAAACAGTTTTTCAGCCCCTTTCAGTTTATAAAACCCTAGGTTACGAGTTTTCTCTCTCCCAACTCATCATCTCTCCTAGGTTTCATCTATTTAGAGTGAGTATCTAACCTAGTTCCTTCATTAAAAAGGTAGAGTGGGTCGAGGGCTTCCATTTAATCTGAACGGTTGTTGATTTGGAGCACTTTGGAGTTTGGGCTATCATCTCCGTCTTCTTCTTTTTGGGTTCTTGCTTCGAGGTAGGGATTTCCTACTCCATTTATACGCTTTAATCCTAAGTGTTGGTATTTTGGTATGTGGGGGTAGTTTGGTAATTTTGGAAGAAACCTTAGGGTTTTGGTTTAGATTAATTTGTATAATTAATTTAAGGGAAAAATGTGGAATTGGGTTTAATTCATGAAGTTGGGGAAATTATGGGATTAATGATATAGTTGGGTAGTTTAAATACTTACCTATGAGAATGTTGATTTTACATTCATTGTTGTATTTATTTCTTGTTTAGAAATAACTGTTTTGGACTATCGGTGGAGGATAGTCGTGATTGTTGTAGACCTTGCATGTGGCTTAGGTATAACTGGAATTAAGTCACTTATGTTGACTGTTGAATTAATACAGAACATTACTTGTATTGATTATGTGTTGTATATGGCAATTGTGTGTTTCATTGCATATGCATGTTGTTTGGAGAAGATAGGGGATGAACTCCACGGTTTAGGGGAAGATAGGGGATGGACCTCTAAACCGGATTTGTTGGGAGAAGATAGGGGATGGACTCTAGTAGCATCACTCATATGTGTGCTTATTGATAATAGCAATATTGCTATTTGTTGTTGATATGATACATCATTATAATATGTATCAGTTGGAAGTATGGAAGTGTTGTGGTTTGAGCTTTAGTCTCATTTATTTTTGTGACATCTGGATCACTATTATAGTTGGCTAGGTTCTGAGCCATAATGATATAATTGGAAAGTTGAATAAATATTGGAAAGTGAAAGGTGTCATAGACAATATAGACACTCGTGTCATGAAATTAGAAATTGATTATCTTGTGTTAACCATGTATCGAATGCTAATGCTTTAGTTAATCCTTATGCTTGGTTTAGTATTTTTCCACTGGGCTGTGGCTCACCCTATATGGGAACTTCATTTTCAGGTTTAGGTGGTTCACTACCTCCAAGGACTTAGCTTGTGAGGATTTGGACTCGAAGACTTGCTTCGTTTTATTTGTTTTATTTGAACAACTTGTAAACTTTCAAGCCTAGGGCTTTACTTGTTTTTGAGTTAGAACTCATGGAATTGTGTCCAAGTGTTGGCTTGACAAGATGTAAGCCCATAGGGCATTTATTCTGATGTTTTTGTTTCATGGTACTCTGATGAATGGAATAAGATACTTTATTTCCTTATAATTCCGCATGTTAATATTATGTATTATGGGTTTATTTTTGAGGGCGTTACAGAAGTGTTACCTGTAATGAAAGAATGACATTCACAGCATCATACAATCTTTCAGTCTCATGTTTTTCACCAACAATTTCGGATGGCAATTGAGACAGCAACAGACAACACTGCAAAAGGAAAAGAACTCATTCATATTTACAGAACTTACTATCACAGCATCAAATTGTACTTTAAAAAACAAAAAGAGCAAAAACAAAAGACACAGAAAAAAAATGTCACCTTAAACCCTTCTGCTGTGCAATCTGAGACTTTCCAACCATGATCTTGATCAGAGAAAGTCCAAGATCCTTTAGAAATGTGCCTGAACATCTTTTTAAAATCACCAGAAGGGTTGTCCTTCACCTTTGAAATTGAAGGATAAGAAGAGAAAGAAGCAGGGAAGAATGAATAAAATTGATTGTTATTATAAATTATAATTTGAAAATAAACTCAAAAATATTTATAAAAAGAAAAAAAAAACAAAACAAATTTGAGAAAAAATAAAATAAAAGATAAACCTGTGATTTCTTTATGAAATCATGGCCTTTTCTAAGAACTTCCCCAGTTTCTTCAAGCATATTACAAGCCAATATTGCTTGAACTGAAAAACCTGTGTCCCATTGTTGACTGCCAAAACTCTGCAATAAAATAAAAAAATAAAACAAAACAAAAAGAAAGGAGACATATCAGAAATAGAATGGTCCTCCATTAATTTTTATTTTATTTTATTTATTTATTTATTTTTACAAATAACTAGTAGTACCTGCATTTTAATTCCATCTTCAGCAACCCAGATGTAATCTGGGATCCTAGCAAGATGCTTCTTATAATAATCACCATTAGGATCTTCCACCCAACAACAAAGCATGCATAAAACCTTCTCGACACATCCGATGGTAATGTACCGACTAATTTCATCTTCATAGTGGATGTGCTCCATTGTCTTTGCAAGTGCTTTCTCTCTCAATTTGTTGAAGGGCCAACGCGAAAGCAACGGCTCTGTTGTTATGTACAGACTATCCCACATCAAATCCTGTATTAGAGGACGCTGGTGATACAAATCTTCCTGTAATGTAATGCCATGGCACCACCACCCAGTAATTTGTTACAAATTCATTAATTTCAACAATAAGTTTAAAAACACAGAAACTAAACACGGGATATAGTTATGGAAAGGATGGACATACCTTAGCACAAGCATGCCGGTATTTCTTCCAATTAACTTCATCATAAGGTTGAGAATGAAGCTCTTTCCTCAATTGTTTAACAAGATCAGTAATTGGTCCAACAAATCTCTTCCCGTATAGGTATGACATTGGCATGTAAGTCATCCTACAGTAGCACCACATTTTTGCTGCATTCAAGTCATCAATATAAAAAGTTATAAGCTTTTTTTTTTTTTTCAAATGTAAAGTTTAATATAACAAACTTAAAAGTAGATCAACCTAAATACCTGGATGCATAGGAAGATAAGAAGGCAAGATCCAGAACTCTGGTGGCATGGGGATGCACCCTGACCAATCGAATAGACCAAATATCTACACAAAACCAAATTAAAAAAATAAATTACATAAATTAATTATATTAAAGATGATGAATAGGATGAGATTGAGATTGAGATTGAGATTGAGATTGAGATAGTAGTGAGTGAGTACCGAAAGCCAAGTCTTTCCCCAAGAGGGAATAGCAACAACACCGCCATGATCATGGATCCATTTACGACCTCTTTCAACAGCATTGTTACGACCACCAAATGGGCCATCTCCCAGAATTCGCATGCATATGTAGCTGAGTACAGTACAAAACATTATGCTGTGCCCTTCTATGTGGAATCCCCATCCTCCGTCTTCATTCAATAGTCATCAATTATTTATTAATCACACCAATAAAAAATCACACTTACATACATTCATACATAAAGATTTTATCATATATTTTTTATACTTGGTGATTGTATACATATCGAAGAATCTCCTTTTTGTGTTCTGGTGAAAATGTTTCGTTCAGATGCTCTGTAATATACAAACACATCACCTGCACCACCATGTAGTACAACCATGTATTAGTATGCCTTTCTAGATAGTAATTTTACATGTACCAAATTCAATCATAAAATCGGACACAAAACACTTGTCTCATTGTGCAATCTTTCTTTCTTTCTTTTTTATGAAGTATGAAAAAAAATTAAAATTGGGAAGTGGCATGCATGTATACCAGTGGAGGAACAAAGAATAAGGGGCCGGCATTCTCAGCAGCCCAATGGCCATCTTTGGTCTGCATAGCAGAAAAGAAGCGTAGCGCCCTCTTGAGGGTGATGTTGGCAGCCTCATACGTTACATCCTCCTCTTCACCAACCTTCACTGGCGGTATTGTTTGTTCAAAATTATTTTCCTTCAACATCTGCATAGAAATGGAAACACAACATGATTTAATTGTTAGATTTAAAATTTAAATCTTATAATTTTTTTATAAAAAAAATTATAATATATTTTTAACCAGTTGATAGGAGATGGTGTATTAATCAACCCAACTATGGACTTAAGAACCTTTATACTGTGTTTGGTTGAGGGATTTGAGAAGGTATTTGGAAAGGGAAAGGAAAAAGTTAGGTGAAATGTGAATAAAATATACTTATATTTCACCTAATTTCACACACATTTTCCCTTTTCTTTTCCAAATCGCTCTCCAAATCCCCCAACCAAGCACAACATTAATCTCAACAATTCTTGTGTTTAAGCCTTCCATTAAATGTCTGTCAATAAGTAGTTTGAGATTAATACTGATATAATCAGAAAAAGTTGATTAGTTTAGGCAAAAAAATGATTAAAATCAGCTCAATTTTTTTCCTTTTTCAAACCAAATGAGCACTAAGCAGGAAAATAGGGAAATATATCCAATATTTGAATGTGCGAAATTACATAATTAGATGTGATAAAAAAAAATGATACGTGTAAAGCATCTCCGACAATCACTTAAAACACATTTTTTTATTCCCCTATTTTGGAGTGTACTTCACCCTCCCTATAAAAAAAAAGGAAAATGAGCGGTAGCTCGAAAAATAAGCTCGAATTTGGCTCGAGAGAGGAGAAAAGAGGAAGAGAGGGAGAGGGAGAGGGAGAGGGAGAAAAGAGGAAGAGAGGGAGAGGGAGAGGCAGAGAGAGAGAGAGAGAAGACACCGATGCCCAGCCGCCGATCGTCTCGCCGACCGCCGTCGTGGCCTCGCCGCCCGCCGTCGTCGCCCAGCTCCAGATCGTCAGATCGTCGGCCTCCACCTCCGCCTCCGCCGCCTCCGCTTCCTCCTCCCCTGTATTAGGGCCCCCTCCCCCTCCCCCTCCTCCCCCTCCTCCCCTGTATTAGGGCCCCCTCCCCCTCCCCCCCCTCCCCCTCCCCTCCTCCTCCTCCCCGTCTTCTTCTTCTTCTGTCAAAAAAAAAATATAGAGAAGGAGGGGTCAACGAGAAAAAGAAAAGAAAAAAAAAAAAAAAGGGTCAAAACGACATCGTTTTGACCCTCGAGCCAAATCTCGAGCCTCAACTCTCGAGCTACCAATCACTACCGAAAAAAAAAAAAGGAAGCCCTTTCCCAAGAATAAAATATCATTTTTCTCTCTAAAAAAAATAAAAAATAGTATTCATGACACCTGAGATAGGGCTGTCATAAAGAACAAATAAATATATATATATATATATATATATATTTATAATTTCAATACCCTTTCTCCCTATCTCAAAATATTTTTTAAAATATTTAGGTATCCTTTTCACACTTTTCAATACTAAGCTTTAATTAGAAAAAGAGAAAGCGTAGGAATGAGAGACAGTAGAAAATGACTCTTTAAAATATAAAAATCCACCACCTTTTCATCATAATTTTAGGTAAATATTGGCCTCATTTGACAATTTAACTCTTTGACTAAAAAAGTCAATAAAAAAAATACTTATCAATTAATTTTATTAATTAAATTTATTTATTTATACATCTTAATTGATAAATTTATTTATAAAAATAAAAATAAAATAAATTTATTAATAGGACTTAATAGTTAATAATTTCTAAAAGTAAAACCTATTAGTAATTTATCAAAAAAAAAAAAGTTTCAAAAAATTAAAAAATTACTAAAAAAATTAAATCATACACACAGTCATTCATTTTTTTTTTTTTAATATTTGAGACTCCCATTTTAAGGAATTCTCATGATCCCAAATGATTGTGATTGGTTATGTATGTTTTTGTTTTCTATCTGTCAGACACGTGTGTGTAGAGGGCCATGGGGTTAGAGTGTTTCTGGAAATCTTTATCATTTCTTTTTTTCTTTTTTAACAAAGAAGCTTAAAATTTTAAATGTTACTAAAATCTAACCCAAGTGAGATCATAAGTAATCTTAGAAATGCTTAGGCCTTGAGAATAAATTATTTTAATAATTTTTAAATTTTTTATAAAAAAATATATAAAAAAAATTAGAGAGAGCGATGTCATAACTATAATAACAAGACGTTAATTTGATAATATGAGAGAGAGAGAGAGAGAGAGAGAGAGAACCTGAAGGCGGAGAAGAACATCGCCGCTAGGCTTGACACGAGAGCGGTTGAGAGTGAACGATTCACGAGCCTTTTCAACCTCGGCTCGTTCTTCAGGTGTACCGTAATTTGGATCAAACTCCCATATTTGACGCCCCACAAAGTTGTTAGTGCTGGATAGGTATGGCTCATATGGACCCCCTCCTTCTGCTACCTTCAACCTCCACATTCTCCTACCAACAACCTAGTATATAAATTTTTTTACCATTTTTGTCACTTACATCATTAATTCTATCAAAACTTTAAATGAAAATTATATTTTTCATATGTGGAATAAATAGAAGAAATATATCACATAGAAAGAATAGATTGAGTGCAAGAAATGAGTTTTGAACTCAATACCTCTTACAATTAAAATTGTTCTAAAAATTTAATTTATTAAGAATTGTGTTTAAAACAAAATGACCCATGTATATTAAAGAAAAGTAAAATCTGATAGATTTATAAGTACCCAATACCCAATAAGATCTCTCTCACAAAAGCTTCATTCAATAGCTTATCTTTCCTCTACATATGGTAAAAGTAAGTAGCTATCAAGAGATCTTCTAACAAAACTTCAAATATACAAACATTTATTCCTTCCCTCCACTTGGTTGTTTGAATTGAATGGTAGTGGCTTTGTCATGATTATCACCACTTCTTTAACAACTAATAAATTTCACAAATATGTTTTATTATCATTCAAGTGGATCTTGTTTCAATTTTTTTTTAAATTTTATTATTACATAATACATCAGTTAATAAAAAATTTATTAAATTTATATAACTTTTTCATTTTTGTAGTCAAAAAATAGCTTCAATAACTGAAGTATTTGCCTCTAAAATGCCAAACCAAAAGAAAAAAAAAGAAAAAGAAAAAGAAAAAAAGAAAAGCCCAACAAATCTTTGGGAGAGAGGGAGAGTTGGATTACCAGTTGTAGTTAGGCACTTGAGTCGGCTGAAAAAGTTAGCTACTAGTTACTTTGAGATTCAGTTTAGCACTAAGAGAGAGAGAGAGTGAGAGAGAGAGAGAGAGAGAGAGAGGACTAGAAGATGAGAGAGAGGAGGTGGTGGTAGAGAAATTGTGGTTGGCCAAAACACATGTGCGTGCCTATTGAAGAGAAAAGAAGAGAAACACTCATTTTATATATAGGGAGGGGAAAATCTAGTGTTAAAGTATTTACAATGGACTTGAAGATGAGAGAGAGGAGGTGGTGGTAGAGAAATTGTGGTTGGCCAAAACCCAAGTGCGTGCCTATTGAAGGGAAAAGAAGAGAAACACTCATTTATATATAGGGAGAAAAAAATCTAGTATTAAAGTATTTACAATAGACATGTTAGTGAGTGTGTTAGTGTCAGTGGTTAAAAGTTATAAGAGATACAATAATTTTTGAATTCATAGTGAGTGTGTTAGTGGAATGGATTAGTGTCAGTTATTAACTTCTTTGTTAACTGTGGTTAACTTTTTAGCCAGCAAAAGAGAGAGAAGGGATGTGGGAAAGAGAGAGAGAGTTGTGTGTGTGGGGAAGTCCTCCCGGAAGTCTGGCCGGTAGGGATGGCAATGGATAACCTACCCTGTGGGTATCCATAGAGACTCAACCCAAATACATGGGTTTTCCCCCTTTTTTCTTATCCATTGGGTAGGGTAGGTGATATTCTTTAAATATCCACTGGGGATGGGTTGGGGATGGGTACCCATTAATTTCCCCATATGTTTTTTTTTTTTTTTTTTTTTTTTTTTTTTTTTTTAAGATTCACAACCAAAACTAAATATACATTCAATTTTTTTTCTTTTATTTATTTATTTTTTTTTCAAGTTCACAAAAAACTTATTTTTTTTTTTTTTTTTTTTTTTTTTTTTTAAGATTCATAACCAAAACTAAATATACATTCAATCTTTTTTCTTTTATTTATTTATTTTTTTTTCAAGTTCACAAAAAACTTTTTTTTTTTTTTTTTTAAGATTCACAACCAAAACTAAATATACATTCAATCTTTTTTCTTTTATTTATTTATTTATTTTTTCAGGTTCACAAAAAACATTTTTTTTTTTTTTTAAGATTCACAACCAAAATTAAATATACATTCGATCTTTTTTCTTTTATTTATTTATTTATTTTTTCAGGTTCACAAAAAACTTTTTTTTTTTTTTTTTTTTTTAAGATTCACAACCAAACTAAATATACATTCAATCTTTTTTCTTTTATTATTTATTTTTTTTTTCAGGTTCACAAAAAACATTTTTTTTTTTTTTAAGATTCACAACCAAAACTAAATATACATTCAATATTTTTTCTTTTATTTGTTTATTTATTTTTTCAGGTTCACAAAAAACTCTTTTTTTTTTTTTTTAAAGATCCACAACCAAAGCTAAATATACCTCCAATCTTTTTTATTATTATTATTTTTATTTTTAAGGTTCACAACCATTTTTTTTTTTAATTTTTAAGATTCACAACCAAAGCTAAATATACATTCAATCTTTTTTTCTTTTTTTTATTTTTTTTATTTTTTAAGGTTCACAACCAATTTTTTTTTTTTTAAGATTCACAACCAAAGCTAAATATACATTCAATCTTTTTTTATTTTATTTGGCTCAATAATAAAATCAAATACACATTAATTAACATTGTCAATTATTCTTGTCAAATTTTATGCATATCTAGAATTTTTTTTAATTTATTTAAAAAAATTAAGGACGCTGTCTAGTGCAGGTTTCGGTTTGCTTTTCTATGTTATTTTATTTTGTTATGTATTGTAATTTTCAGAATGGTTTGTTTGTTCTGAAATTTCAATTAACGAGTATGAATCTATTTGTTTCATGTTATCACACAATTTATACATATATATATATATATATGAGAATGTATTTGAAAATAAGGAAATTGTAGAGAATCGAAACAAGCATGAGTCGTGATTGGTTAGAAATGATGGGTACAAAGATTTATTTGCTCGAAAAACAAAAAGGGGATACAAAGTCTTACTAAATAAATTTTTTTTAAAATAAAAGAATTTTTCTTAGTTATGGATAGATTTAACTGAAATCAGCTTGTTTCCCAATGTTATGCTTCATTTATTTAGATAGAAAATATTTTTTAATGAAAAATATTTTTTATAAAAAAAATTAAAAAAATATTTTTTTATATTTGGTGGTGGTGGTGATGGAACGAATGTGAAAGTAGAGATTGTAACATAGTGGTGGGGTGATGGCGGTAGTGATGATGGCAGTGGCTATGGTGATGGTAGTGTGATAGTGAAGGTGAGAATAGTGGTGATAGTGTTGTGAAATTAATAAAAATTTAATTGAAAAAACATTTTTTGTTTTTTAAAAGTAACAAACAACAAAATTCGTGGGGGACTAAAGAAAGAAGATGGAGGATGGATTTGGTGTGGTAAGGCATAGATATCTTAAAATGAATGGTTCAGATTTGTTAAAAGGTATAATTAGATTTTGGATAAATTAAAATGAATGGCTCAAATTTGCTAAAAGAAAGATGGTTTAATGTCTAAAATGTCCGTGGCTAAGAGATCAACAAACAATTCCTTATTTATGCCCTGATGCAATTTAATATGTGTCTTATAACACTTTCTTCAAACAGGTTCTTTCACATTTTATTTCTTCAAGCAGGCTCTTATAACATTGTAAACAGGTTCTTATAACATGTAGGGGAGAGAGTGAGAGTGAGAGTGAGAGTGAGAGTGAGAGAGAGAGATGGTTGTAATTTTTTTTTTAATCTTCCATGTTCTTCCACATTTTTTTTTAATTACTAAAACTTATTTGATTGTCTCAAAATTATATATTTGATTATTATAAAACAAACTTTTTAATTAATTAATTAATGTGTATTTGATTTTGTTGTTGAACCAAATAAAATAAAATAAGATTGAATGTATATTTAGCTTTTGTTGTGAACCCTAAAAAAAAATAAAAAAAAATAAGTTGTTAATATTAAATATATTAAAAAAGAAAGAAAAACGATTGAAGGTATATTTAGCTAAAACCTTAAAAAAAAAAAAAAAAAAAAAAAAAAAAGTTGTTAACATTAAATATAATAAAAAAGAAAGAAAAAATATTGAAGGTATATTTAGCTTTTGTTGTGAACCTTAAAAAAAAAAAAAAAAAAAAAAAAAGGAGTTGTTAACATTAAATATATTAAAAAAAAGAAAAAAGAAAAAAATTTGAAGGTATATTTAGCTTTTATTGTGAACCTTTAAAAAAAATAAAAAATAAAAAAATGAGGAGTTGTTAACATTAAATATATTAAAAAATAAAAATAAAAATTTGAAGATATATTTAGCTTTTGTTGTGAACCTTAAAAAAAAAAAAAAATTTGTTAACATTAAATATATTAAAAAAAAGGAAAAAAAAATTGAAGGTATATATAGCTTTTGTTGTGAACCTTTAAAAAAAAAAAGAAAAAAAAAGGAGTTGTTAACATTAAATATATTAAAAAAAAGAAAAAAAAAAAAAATTGAAGGTATATTTAGCTTTTATTGTGAACCTTAAAAAAAAAAAAAAAAAAAAAAAAGGAGTTGTTAACATTAAATATATTAAAAAAAAAAAGAAAAAATTTTGAAGGTATATTTAGCTTTTGTTGTGAACCTTAAAAAAATAAAAAAAAAAAAAAAAAAAAAAAAAAAAATTGTTAACATTAAATATATTAAAAAAAAAAAAAAAAAATTTGAAGGTATATATAGCTTTTGTTGTGAACCTTTAAAAAAAAAAAAAAAAAAAAAATTATTGTTAACATTAAATATAAAAAATAAAAATAAAATAAAAATGGGGATTAAAGTGGGTTGGGGAAAATCCAAACCCATTAGGATATGGGGAGGGTGGTACCCATGGGGAATGGGGAATGGAGAATGAGGAAAATTTATTATAAGGGAATGGGGATGGGGAATTAATATCCACCCCATTAACCCCCATTGCCATCCCTACTGGCCGGAAGTCCACCCGAGACGTTCGGACCCTTCAAGAAAGGCAAATAAAATAAAATAAAATTGGGTCTGACCGGTTGACCGGCTAGACGTCCGGCCGGTCAACCGCCAGTCAACTGATTTTTTATTTTTTTTTACTTGTTGGGATTTTTTTTGGATTTGAAATTTTTGATTAAATTAAATTATTTATTTATTTTATTTATTATATATACACATATATATATTCTTAACACACACCTGAACACACTCCTTAACATATCTATTGTACCACCACTTACTCTTTAAAATTACCAAACTCTTAACACATTTTAACATATATTTTTAGGTCTTATTTTTATCACTTTTTGTCATATATCACACCTTAGTATACTTTTTTAACCATTCACGGTGAGTGCTCTCATATTCTACATTTTGGTAGGCTTTTGTTGAAGTGACCCCATGTGTATACAATAATGATTCATACTATTAAAAAAAAAAAAAAATCACTAACAACCCTTACACTGATGCATTAAGAATGTCACCAGAAAAAAATAAAAAAGCAAAACAAAACAAAACAAGGCATTAGTGGTGCTATTAGAACACGATGCTCCTCTCAACCATTTTCCATTGGTATAAATAAAAAAAAAAAATGAAAAATAAAACTCTTTACATTCCACATGTTGGGGTTTCTTTGACGTAAGCTTCCCACGTGGTTCTTAATTTTTTTTTTACTATCACGTGGTGCTTAATTAACACCGCCCAAATGATACATTTAGGATTGGTTTGACATAAATTAAATAATACAAAAAGTTAAAAAGTCACTATCCTATTTAAGTCACATTATCTTATTTAAATCACATTATCTCTCTAACACATCACATCAAACTCAACCCAAACCCAACCCATATAAGCCAATAAGTCAAAAAGTGCACTTTTTTAGAACATTCCAAACCAACCCTTAGATTATTATTTTTTTTTTTTTTTAAAAAGGTTAAAAGTTAATTTTTGGGAGTTTTTTTTTTTTTTTGATAATTCTCTTTTTCAGAGTTTTATTCTATCTAATTCATATTCTTTTTGACTATTCTATTAAATCTTATTTGAGATAAGAAGACTAAAATACCCTCAATTTCTCCTACCCCTATTAGCGTTGATATTTAATGTTTATTGTTATTATGTTTTGGTAATTATCATACATCAGGATGTTGACTGTCATTATATTCATATTAATTTGAAATGAATTTTTGTTATCGTGTTGTCAATTACATGATGTGAATATTCACATCATTATATTTATATTAATTTGAAATGAATTTTTGTCATTGTGTTGTCAATTACATAACGTAAATATTCATACTAAAACATACGAATATGATCATTCACATCATTACGTTAGATGAGAGAGAATATTCACATGTTGTGAATAAGAATGTGTTGTCAATTAAAAATATAATGAATGTTATTTTTAATGTGTTGTCAATTAAAAATAAGAAAGTTCACATATTGTGAACGTTCACATCACTATATTAGATCAGAAAGAATTTTTCGAAAAGGTGTGGTGAACGTTCACATCAGATGAGAGAGAATGTTCACATTATTTTTAATATGTTGTCAATTAAAAATATATTCACATCAGATGAAAGAGAATGTTCACATTATGTTTAATATGTTGTCAATTAAAAATATATTCACATTATATATTAATATAAAATAATAATATCAATGTTATTTAATTTGTGTATGAAATTTCCTATACCTTGGTCCTTTCCCTTCTCTCTCATCCCCCAACATTAAATATCAATATTAAATATAAGGGCATAACAGTCTAAGAAAATAGTATAAATTAAGAAAAAGGACTTTATGGAATAAAAGTATAAATACATGGAACTAAGTAGGTTAAAAAATTCATTCACGGACTTCTTGGGTTAGAACACTTCTAAATGGGATTTATCAATAAAAATCCTTTAATTTTTTAATTTTTTTTTTTTAAAATGTGTAAATAAATAAAAAAATAAATGTAACTAAAAAAAGTTAAAAAATTAATTTTTGGTCAAGTTTTCAAGACATGCCTAAAGTTAAAATCGTGCAGGTCTACTAAGATTAAAATTTATTTTATTTTATGTTCTTTTAATCAAATGGTTAGGTCAACTTGCGTGTATTTCGATTAATTTTAAAATCATGAAGTTAACAATCAGGTAAATACCAAATGGTCCCAACAAGTGACTCGAATTTGAAATTTTAAATTTTATTATCAAATTTTTATAGCTCGACGAGCCCTTTGAAATTTTGCATAATTTGTATGTAATTTTAATTTTGTATATGCATGAAAAAAATCTAAAATTCTCGAAATATTGATTCGTGATTATGTTTCAATTTTAAACAGTGAATGTGACGCCTCAAATTTTGATAATATAATACAACGATGCACCGGGGTTTAACTAGAGGATACACATCATTTTTAAGCACAAAATATAAATAATTACACTGAAATAAAATATTAATAATAGTTACAGATAAAATTCTTTAAGTTAGATCAGTTCTTTGATACAAAAAGATTATCTTAAATACAGGAAATATAAAATCTAATCTCTAAGGCAGCCATGGTTCCGTAAAGCTTTTAGGGATTCTGTTATTGGTGTAAAACTCGCCTTCACCTGGCATAAAACGCCATGAGCTTGGAGTGCCCAATAAACACACACACCCCGACTATTTTCCCATTCCAAATACACAAGTAATATAACGGCACGATCATAACATACAACGAAAGCAATAATTAAGCAGAGCTTATAATTAAATTTCAGTTCTCATGAATAATAGTCAATTTTAGTTAGTTCTAGGCAACTCCCCGCAGAATGTCGTTCCTACCCAACCACTAACTCTGGCCACGGGCAATTCTGACTCCCCCTTGGTTAATACAATACCAATCCGTTGCTTACCGTATAACCACCAGTGCGTCGCTTACCGCACAATTACCAATGATGCCCACGCACCTAAGTTACATACCCGAGTGGTGACATCACAGTCTGCCCCAAGGGAACGGGCTTCCAGGGATACTCTCCCTGTGTGAGACCCTCACTGCCACCCTTATGCCTCACATTTCTGTTAAGCAGCCAGAATACTTCACGTGCTATGTTAGGGTTCGAAAACACGCTTGCGCAAGATTTCACAAAAATGGAATACATTCCACTATATCATACTCTTGAATCCATCGTTCATTATCTCATAAAACTTAATACAATGATCGCAACCCATTACCATCCCATTTGATTTTCCCTTTATTAAGTGCATTATGTTCTCAGTTATAACAAAGCATGGTCAGTATAATTACGAATCCAAACTAAACAACAAGTAATTTATTTATAGTAAAGAAAATTTACAATTTATCATAGATTACATATCAAGACTAAGACATTCAAGAAACATAGAATATAAGAGTTGCAAACCAGATAAGAGCATATTAACACAAATTTCCAGATTTTGAACCAGTTTGAAAATAATTATGAAAAAATACTTTTATTGGCCCTAAGTACCTGGCCTCATGTGAGTTTATAGATAAATAAGTCTAGTTTCAAACTCAATTTACGAAAGTAGGATAGGTATTTTATATTTTAAGACAATTCAAAATTACCAAGATCTGTCCAGATTCGTTGATCGTTACGCAAATTTGTTTTTCTCTCAAAACCCTCACTCTCTTGAGTTCAAACAAATTTTAGTTAAAATATAACATCAAGATTAAGATTTTGACATAAAATTGGGCTCAAGATTATTTTTCTAGAATTTTATAAAAATAGAGAAAGTTGACTGTTTTTCTGGTTCTGTGAGTAACAAACTTAGAAAAATTGTTTAGGTTATAAAAATACATCCTTAGGACCTACCAAAATTACCACATACTCTAAACATACCAAATATTAAACCATAAAAACAGATTTTGAGTTTATGGAGTTTTGATAGGAAAATAAATTCAAAAGAGGGAAAAGATTTGCTACTGGAAATTTAAGAAAAAAAGAGAAGCACACCATTTCTTGATTAATACACATTTATACAAGAGTGTAGGCCTAGTATACAACAAATATATACAAATAGCATGTATTAGGAGGGGAAAAACAAGTGCTAAGAGAACTTGAGAGAAGAGGTGTTGTATGTTTACCTTTGTTGTACAAGACTCAACACAATTCTTCCTTTTCTTCTTCTCTTCTCTCTCACTCTCTCCCTCTCTCTTTTTTTCCAAGATCACTCTCTCTCACTCCTCTAGTGAATGGCTGAAAATGTATATAATGAGGGGGAGAAGTGTGCATATATATATAGAGAGAGAGAAAAGATTGGGAAGGTTTCTTAGGGACTAAGTTCCCTAAGTGCAAATTGTCAAAGTTGCCATTATGGCCCTTTCATCCATCACATGGTCAACAACTTGGGCTCCAAGACATATATATATTGAAAAATCTAGAAACCTCCTAGATGTTGATTTGTGATTATGTATCAATTTTAAGCAGAATATAACAATCCCAATCAAACAATCAAGAGAAAGAGACAACGATTTTTACGTGGAAAAACCACAATTGGACACCTCCAACTGTGATCAAAAAACCACGGACAACTGCCACAAGACAATCCACTAAGAAGAATTAAAGGAATTACACAGGTATACTCTCAATTATCTAGCAAATCCACAATGCCTAATTGAACCAACCTCTATGTGCCTCTTCCAACCCCATCTTCACCACAGAATTGTCTTTCTGATTAGCCACTCCGGATTCCACCAAAGCTTCAGGCTCGAATTCTTCAGAATCCACAACTGAAGAACAACTCTCTCTTTTGTGTATAACAAACCTTTGATGTACTCTCTTTAAACCATGAGTTGAATACTCAATAAAACATCAAAGAAAATAACAAAATATCCCCAGATATAAACCTTTAAGAGCCAAAAAGAAGATCTGGAGGACTTCAATAAATTCCTTAGTTTTGGGAGAAAACCAAGTATATATAGAGAACCAAAAGTAATCCTAGATTGGGAGGAAAACAAACTCCTTGAGAAATCCGGATTCTGAGGCTCGCTCGAGCGAAGCTTTGCTGGCTCGAGCGAGGAGTGTAATTTTCGTGATTTCTACTAGTGCCTTGGCTTGAGCGACGAATCCTTGGCTCGAGCGAGGAATACACTCTTTCAGGTTTTTGTATGGACGCAATCCTTGGCTCGAGCGAGAAATCCTTGGATCGAGCGAGCAAACCTTCGATCGAGCGAGCTCTTCTTGGCTCGAGCGACCAATGGCAGATATGCAATTTTGAATGCAATTTTGCATTTTGCTTCGGCCGCGAGCTGACCGAGCAGCTCGACCCCCGTAATAATCAGCGAAATGGCAATCTTGAAAGCATTAACATCACAAACTTCTCTGCATGGCTCGATTCGGGTTTGGATTTGCATCTAATAAGCTCATAGCCTCACTGAAATAAAAGTGCGAAAAGAAATACATCTGAAAGGAGTTTTGTCAAACGGGGTTGCCAAGAATAAAAACCTAACATATATATATATATATATATATATGAGATATTTGTATTTATAAACATAATATAATAGGCACAAGTACATTAATTAATAAAATATTACAATTAAGGGTTGCAATGAAATAAAATAGAAGTATATAGGGACCAAGTCTAAATTTATGAAACCTTGATATTTATAATTAATATACTAACATTATAAAATAGTTAAAATAATAAATTTGGGTCCCGTTAAATTAAAGCGCAAACAAATGCGAGAAACCGAGCAAAAACGGCATTACCGGGAATTAAGATTTTAAAATGATTAATCTATAATTATAGGTCTAATAATTAATGATAGGGTTTTAAACATGATTATTAATCTACGGGATTGATTAGGGTTTACTCAAATTAATTCGCGATGCTTCCCGATTCTAGGGTTTAAAATGCAATTAAGTGAAAATTCAAGGGCTTTATTGAAATAAACTCAAGGTTAGGGATTTAATGGACTTTCAAAAATTAGGGTCTCTACAGTGAATATCAATCACAATCAACCAATCAACAACAAATCGGTACAACGATTTAATATGAAAAATATCACAATTGGAACACCTCCAATTATGATAAAAAAATCATGGGCCAAAGTCATAAAAATAATTCAATAAGAAGACAAAAAATGAACTACACATGAATACCCACAATTACCTAGCAAATTCATGCCCGAATTGAACTAAACCTGATGTGCCTCTTTTACCACCGTCTTCACCTCGGAATTGCTTTTCCCAACGTTGAATTCACAACGCCGATATCGAATCCATGACGATGAGCCATTTCGGAATCCACCAAAACTTTAGGCCCAAGTTCTGTTGGGAAAAAAATGGTTTTATGGTGATTTTAATGTGAAATTAAAATAGGTCCCAATTATCGGTTGAGGTGGGATCAAATGGGTTTAGATTCTTTGTAACAAGATCTTTACACTACAAAAAGAATGACAAAAAATCATTAAAAATTGAATGAGAGAAATTGTCTCATAAAGTTGGCTTCATGAATGAGATGTTGGGAATAGTGTATAATTACCTATCCCACATTGATTGTAGAAGAAAGCATTGATGGATATTTAAACCTTAAGAATTTGATAAGGGTATTAGCCCTTTGGGGCATTCAAATTTTTCGAAGGAATAGAGTTATGAATGCTTCAAGGATTTGCTTAGGCCAAAATTATGGTCCAAGTTGGTTATGCAAAAATGAACAAGCGTGCACGCACCGCTTACTTGGACAGGACTGGACCGGGTCCAGGTCCGGGTCCGTGGATCATAGAACTTGGGCTTAAGGCTTGCTGGAGTGAGTTAGATTTGGGCTGAACTGGATTGGTGGTCTACCAACCTAATAGCTAAGTCTGTTAGGTGGCTACAGATATACACACGTGTATATAAAGTGTGTGATTTGTCGCCAACTTTCATGGTTAGGAGGCTCCTCTTTTTTTCTCCATTATGTATAAAAGAAGGCCATCTTCCTTGGTTTTCAGACAGAAAATTCTTTGCTCTCATATTATAGTTAGTCTACTATAATATTATTCTTCTTGTGTGAGAGAGTGTTACTGTTGTCAGTTCATCGGAACTAAACAAAAGGTACTTGTGCGTTAGCGGGTTCTAACCGTTGTATCTTGGAAAACAGACATCGAGATACCTCACACAGGCTTCAGTTTACATTTTCTTCTTGTTATGTATTTTTGTTCATCTATTTGTAATTTCCAACATGATTGCTTGTTCTATATTTTTCAATTTAATTAAATACGAATTTATTTATTTTATTTAAATACACAATTTGTACAACAATCTTAAAATAGATTTTATATTTTCCATGAAATTGGACAAATAAATTCATAATGATTTGTATTAGATTAATTTTCCCACTGTATGAGTTCTCTACTTTACCTTTGTTTATTGGAAAAAATTACAGAACATGTTCCCTGGAAATTGTAAATTATGAATAGCCCATTGTTTCATTTGTTTGTGATTCAATTGATTTGTATTTAATTAAATAGATATTTATATGTTATACAAATTCAGCATATTTCTGCATGCTATTGTTTTGCCCAAGCACCAAACCACCTGTAGGAGGCTTAGTAGCCTACTGTTTCTAACTTCTTGGTGAGAATTCAATTTATTTAATTAATTAAATAATTGTTTTATAGTGTTTGGTTATAGTATCACTTTTTAATATAATTTTAATTTATGAGTATGATTCCTAATTTCTTATCATGATTTGCATATCTTTTAATTTTATAATTTTATAATATAATTTGCATATTCATGAGTGTTGCAAATTTTTAGTTAAAATTGACATTTTAATTATTTTCTAGTATAATCAACATGTTCAATATTTTCTACATTCTAGTTTAATTTACATGTTTATTATTTCCTAAATCTTTAAGATAATTTGTATGTTCTTTGTTTTCTAGATTTTGGTTTATGTTACATACTTATTAGTTTCTAAAATTGTTTGCATTATTTACATGTTTATTGTGTAGTAATTTCATATAACTCATGGCAATTAATTTTTAATTTAATTTTTAGAGTTATAGTTTAATTTTTTTTACTTAATTTTGCTGTTAAGTAGATGCTATAAAGTTTAAAATAATTTATTAGTTTTACAGTTTCTTTCAATTATTGGTTTTGTATTTTGTTGTGTTTTTCTACTAACTTTCTTTACAAGAATATCTATACGAAAGGGAATGGGAAAAAAATTACAAAATCAAACAAATAGAATTGGAGATTGTAAAACCAAAAATTTGGACTACTAGCTTTTTGTTAAAGAGAAATACCTAAGCGTGAAAAGGAATTTGTTAGACCAAAAAGAATCCTAATTTGGATTGATTTTATCCTTTATATTTGAAGCATTTTTGCTAGAGTTCGAGTAGTGGTTTATTACCTAATGTTTTGAAGCAAGTTTAATTGCTTGTAATTTTTTGGAAGCACTTTTATTTGCCTGTAAATTGTTATAGCAGTTTTTAATTGTTGTATTTTGGTTAGCAACTTTTTAGTTGCTTGTAAAGTTTTGAAACTTGGTTTGTTTTAACCTAATTTATCCTCTAAAAATTTTAATTCTAAATTTGTATCCCATGGATTAGGAGTCAACATACTCTTGAAAGTTTTGTCTAAGGTTAACTGGATTTTAAGTGGGACTGATGTGACCCCTCCAATTTTCTTGGAAACTTTCCTGACCATGTTCGATTCTAGAGTAAGTGGTAAGACTAGTTTTTAAATTTTCGACTTTGAGATTTTTTAGTGTTAAGTTTAGTTTCTGGAAACACATAATAGTGAAATTCTGTTGTATCTTTCAGAAATGGCAACTGTAATTGATGTTGTTGCTGCTGCTAATGTTGGTGGGGATTAGAACCCTGGGTCAACTGGCTTACCAACCCCTACTGTGACCCTTATGGTCAATGTTGTTACTATGACCTCTGTGGTCAATCCTATTATTACTTCTGCTATTCCGGGAGGCCTACTCAACCATCATGAGTGCCCGAAGAAGTTCACGGGAGTGAATTTCAAGAGGTAGCAGCAAAAGATGCTGTTCTACCTAACTACTCTTAGACTTACAAGGTTTTTGAGTAAGAATCCACCAGCCGTAGAAAAGAATGTGCAAGACAAGCAGAAGCTCATGGCTTTAGATGCTTGGAAATAGTCGGACTTCTTTTGCTGGAACTGTGTTCTGAATGGCTTGGCAGATACATTGTTCAACATTTTTTATGCCAAGAAGTCAGCAAAAGAGCTATGAGATGCTTTGGACAAGAAGTACAAAACCAAGGATGTTGGGGCAAAGAAATTTGTCGTTGGTTCGTTTTTGGACATCAAAATGGTGGACTCAAAAATCGTCATTAACCAAGTCCAAGATTTCCAAGTTATTCTGCATGAGATTCATGTAAAGGGAATGTTACTGAGTGAATCATTCCAGGTAGCTACTTTGATTGAGAAACTGTCTAACAGCTGTAAAGACTTCAAGAACTACTTGAAGCACAAATGAAAGGAGATGACAGTCGAAAAACTTGTTGTTAGGCTTTGCATTGAGGAAAATAACAGAAACAAAGGGGAGACTACCTCTACTATGAAAGCAAACA
This sequence comes from Camellia japonica, assembly GCA_030407325.1. Taxonomy (NCBI): domain Eukaryota; kingdom Viridiplantae; phylum Streptophyta; class Magnoliopsida; order Ericales; family Theaceae; genus Camellia; species Camellia japonica. Next base: position 112,296,513 of record JAPPVO010000017.1, on the reverse strand, counting down.
TGGTTGAGCAAGGCCAGTTCTTCGGGGTGAAGAAAAAGCCACCGACAAACAAAAGCTCGAAGCTAAGGGCTAGAAGCGGTGTTGCCAAAAGGCCGATCTACAAGCCACAAGAACCTACTTTTAGGTTCAATGGAAAGTGCTTCAACTATGGAAGCGATGGGCATCAGGTGGTTGATTGCCACAAGAAAAGGCCTTATAAGAAGAACCCTCCACAAAACAAAAGTCGGGCTCACATGGCTGAAATGGAGGATCTGTGACAAGATGTGGACAACATGCATCTGTCAGATGTTGTCTCTAAGGTGAACATGGTGAGGTCCAACCCGAAGGAATAGTGGGTGGACACTTGGGCCACTCGCCATATCTGTGCTGAGAAGAAGATGTTCACAACTTTCACACCGGTTTCAAACGGTGAGAAGTTGTTCATGGGGAATTTTGTGACCTCAACTGTCAAAGGCAAGGTGGTCCTGAAGATGACCTTAGGAAAAGAGCTGACTCTGAACGATGTCTTATTTGTACTGGACATTCGTAGGAACCTTGTCTCATGGTCTCTTTTAAGAAAGCATGGGTTCCGCATGGTGTTTAAGTCTGATAAGGTCGTGCATGACCAAGAGTGGAGTCTATGTAGGGAATGGGTATATGTCGAGCAGTATGTTTAAGCTCAATGTAATGACTATTATCTCGAAAATGAATAAGAAAGCATCTTCTTCTGCTTATATGCTTGAGTCTCCTGAATTGTGGCATAGAAGACTAGGTCGTGTGAATTTTGACTATTTGCGTAAATTAATCAAGTTAGATCACAAGTGTGAAACTTGTGTAGAAGCAAAATTGAATTTTCAATATTAATCCAAATCACAAGTGTGAAACTTGTGTAGAAGCAAAATTGACAAGGACTTCATTTTATTCTATTGAAAGAAGTACTGAGCCTTTAGATTTAGTGCGCAGTGATATGTGTGACTTGAAAGTCATACAATCACATGGTGGCAACAAGTACTTCATCACTTTTGTTGATGATTACACCAAATATTGTTATGTATATTTGCTTAAAAGCAAAAATGAGACGATTGATAAATTTCTTCTTTTTAAGAATGAAGTTAAAAATCAACTAAGCCGGAAGATCAAAGCTTTAAGAAGTGATCGTGGTAAAGAATATGAATCGTCGTTTATTGAGATTTGTGCTTAATTAGGAATTATCCACTAGACTATGGCGCCTTATTCCCCTCAGTCAAATGGTGTTGTTGAGCGAAAAAATAGGACATTGAAGGAAATGATGAATGCAATGTTGATAAGTTATAGGTTGCCACAGAACTTGTAAGGGGAAACAATTCTTTCCGTGAATTACATTCTAAATAGAATACCTCAGAAGAAAGTAGACAAGACTCCGTATGAATTATGGAAAGGCCGTAAGTTTTTTTTAATAATTTCCTACAAATATGAGGGTGTCTTGCAAAAGTGGTGGTGGCTACACTCAAGCGGGTTAGGATAGGTTCAAAAACCGTGGATTGTATATTCATTAGTTATGTACAGAATAGTAGTGCATATAGGTTTCTTGTGCACAAGTCTGATATTTCAGATATACATAAGAATACCATTATGGAGTCAAGGAATGCGTCTTTCTTTGAGGACGTGTTTCCTTACTGAATCCGAGGAGAAAATCAAAGTTCTGAGAAGGAACTTGCAGATGATCCTAGTGAAAATGATCAAAGTGAGAAGGTAGATGAGCCAAGGAGTAAAAGGGCTAGGACTTCCAAGTCCTTTAGCCCGGACTTCTTGACTTATATGTTAGACGGAGAACCTCAAACTTTCCATGAAGCTATGACTTCACCTGAAAAGCAATCAAAAATGAAATTGACTCCATCTTACAAAACCATACCTGGGAGTTGGTTGATTTACATGAAGCTATGACTTCACCTTGAAATTCTCTCTCTATCTTTATCTTGCAACCTATACACCCTCTCTCTACACTTCCTAAAACAATATTGGAGCTCTCCTTGTTGAGATTATCGAGTCCGAATTTTAGCCCTTAAGAGTGAGAACTTGTTGGTTTGTAAATAAAAGTGTTATTCTTCTTCAAGAGGTATAATTTTGAGCACCTTTGCATTATTTCTTTTCTATCTTTTCTTGCTGATTTTGAACTGTTTTTCAATTGTTTTTATGGGCTGAAACTCGTGGTTTAAAGCTACCAAAGGTGGAGGGGTTAACCACCCTTCCTTGAACCTTATTCTCTAAGCTTTTGCCCTTGTGTTTCCCATTCTTTTCTCAACCTTTTTTGAGCTTTTTACCACTGAATTTCAGAGTTTTTCAATGGCTAAAATAATGGTTTTGAAGTCCCAAAAATGGAGGGGTTAGCCACCCCTCCTTTGTCTTGTTTACTAGCTTAAATTGTTCCATGTTTTAGCTTATTGTTTTAGCTACTTTCATCTTCATTCCAGCACATTTTTGTAATGTTTTTGTACTATTTTTGGACTGTCTAAATTCTGAAATTTTGGGCTGAAACTTGTGGTTTAAGGCCAATAAGGGTGGAGGGGTGGCTCACCATTCTTTCTACCTAGCTTCCAAGGCGTTTACCCTTGTGTTTCCCACCTTGTTGTCACCTTTTCTTGAGCTTTCAAATACTAAATTTCAGAGTTATTTCAGTGGCTAAAATCATGGTTTGAAGTCCAAAATTAGAGGGGTTAGCCTCCCCTCCTTGTGTTTTGTTCACTAGCTTACGTAGCTCTATGTTTTAGCTTATTATTCTAGCTATTTTTGTCTTAATTCCAGCATGTTTTAGGACTTATTTAGCACTGTTTTAGATTTTTTTTAAGTGTTCATTGAATTTGAGCCTTATATTGCATACTTGTAGTGTAATTATCCTCATAAATTTGGTGTTTTAGGCCTTAGACACCACCTTATTTGAGTTGATTGCATTTATTTAGTGCTTTTCTTACTTGTTTTCACCTTTAATCACCTCTGCAACCTCCCTCCTTTCTTGGCTTTTTCTTTTCTTTGAAAGTGGTTTCAAATTATTTGTTTGTTTAAGCATGAGATTGAGGTGTCATGCTTAATAGTTTAATCCCTTTGGGGGTTCATTACTAATGGTATAATGTCTCTTTCATGCCCAAGGCAACACTTGGTTTGAGCCTTCTTTCTATTAGAGGACTTAAATTCACTTGTGAACTTAATTGGTTAAAGAATGGTTGGTAATTTAAAATGGAGTAATAAAATGAGGACTAAAAAAGGTGCAAGAAAATAATTTGATTTGGGTTCAATCGGACGTTAATTGAACCCTTGAGTCTTGAGTCGTTTCATACTCATTAGTGATGAAAACGGTTCAAGATTCATTGTCAACTACTTCCCTTGATCTTTCATGATAGATAGGTGGTTTTAAGAGTCTTGTTTTATTGCATTTATTGAACTTGCACACTTGGTTCATAAGCCATCATGCAATGAAATTGCATCCATTGATGGTTTGTGAATCAAGCTTACTACTCCTTTGAGCTATTCAAATGATAAGGAGGGGTAAATTGCAAACAAACCCTTGAGAATACACTGTCTCTGCTCTACTTGCTCTCTGTTGTAGCAAGGAAGTTCTGTCATCAGTGGTCAGCAGGCCCCTATTGGTGGCCGGCAGGCCACCATCAGTGCATCATCAATGGATGGTAGGCCCTCTGCCGGCCAGCAGTGCAAATTCAAACAGTGTACTCCCCCAGCAGAACAGAGTTGGTCTGGAGGTGGAAACCAGTGCATGTGATCTACAGTGCAACAGAGGCATTCAGCAATAGAAACATTGAATTTTTTGGGTCAAAACCGCATTCATGCATGAGCCTTCTATCGAGCGTCAGGATCTGTATTATTAATACATTAGTATTGTGCTTAACATAGTAGTTTTGTAAATTAATTAGTTAGAATAGATAATTCGTCTCATGTTGTAATTATTTTAATTAGCTAGGTTAGTTAATTAATTCGGTTTGTAATAATTAGTTAAGTAGTTTAGCTATTTATTCATTTGTTTTGTTAATTAATTAGCTTAGCTTTAATTAGTTAGCTAGCTAGTTAGTTTATTCGGACTCTCCTTCGTGGGAGCGCAATGTTGTAATAATGTGTGTGTCTTCCAACCCCATGTCTTTCTCCCTTTTATTTAACTGCTTATGATGGTTAGTTTGGGATATCACGTTTTGTTTAGCATACTCCATGTTTGCATCCACTTGTATTGCATGCACCGAGACTCGGTTTATCATTCTAACTTGCATTATTAGTTTAATACTTCTTTGAATACGTGCTTAGACCGCATGTTATTTAATTGATTCATATGCCATATTAGTAACCAAGCCTATTAGTTACATATCGCATGTGTTGCATTAGTCATATTGCATAGTTAGGGATCATGCATTTTTCTAACTCTTTTATCTTTTGGCTTGAAGTACTAGGTGAGCCTTTACTCGCTTTAGCATATCGCATGTGTGTGATTGTTGCCATATTTAGCATGCTTGCCATGAGGCTAAGTGCTTAAGTGCTATAATTGCTTGAATGATTGTGGATGAAGGCTAATTGCTTGAATTAGAATAATTTGAGTAATGTTCATATGCAATCACTTTTTCAAGTAGTACATATTCAAAGCAATTTTCAAAACAAACATGAATCGAAATGTTCCAATTCTTGCAAAGTTAGTCTATACTTGTGTGTGCTCATCACATAATAATGCTAGCCTAATAAACCGGAACAAGAGCATATAATGTAAATAAGATTCACATCATAGTTAGTAGAGGCCGATCTTTGATCAGGCAAGCGGGGGTGCTCAATTCATGACCTTCCCCTCTCGTACCTAAGTTCCCAAGCTGAGACAATCTTGGGGATGACGGACACGTGGCCTTTGGCACAAGTCATGGATTTCCTAAATTTTCCAAAAATATTTAGGTGGCGACTCTGTATCTGGCAAAGCAGTCCATTTTTAGCAAATTGATTCAAAATTGATTTTCTAAAAGATTTGCTGGATTGGGACTCTTTGGTGTTTATCTATTTCACATTGCACTTGTGAGATCAGATTTGGAACCGCGGGAGTTTGATACTGTAGGGCTTATTCGTCTTCTGAGAGGGGGCACGAAAAAGTCGAGCTATAGAGACATGGACAATGCTAATTAAAACATGATGCTCTACGCTACCATCATAAGCGAAGAAATAAAAGGGAGAAATAAATGGGGGTTGGAAGACATACACACTTATTACAATTTTGCCCTCATGTAAGAGGGTCCGAACGAATGTCCAAATGTCCGAATTAAACTAACTATTACAAAACCAAATGAATGAATAAATAACTAACTAGCTAAGTTACAATTAACTAACTAACTAAGTTATTACAACAAAGGCTAATAATGAGTAATAAACTAACTTCCTAATGAACCATCATTACAACAACACTAATTACAATGATAATTAAGTAATTACAACAATGATAATTACAATAATGAATTAAAGCAATGTATGCACATCAAAGAAGATAGGTTTCAAAAGCCACTATGTCTGCCTCCTTGGGAATCTGTCCTATTTCACCTTCAGCCATTGCCCTCTATTTCTGCAAAAACACACTGTTTACCAAACATTGGGGCCCGGCCGGCCCCTAATGAGGCCTAGCGGGGTCCAAGAACAACCGATCGTGCCCTAATTTCATGCAAAACCCTGTTTTTGTGCTCTGAAGTGAAAACAGTGCAGACAGAGTGTTTCTGACCTCTGTTTGTCCCTTCTACTCTTCTCTATCATGGAGAGGTTCAAGAGAAGAATGAAGTTGGTTCCAAAACTATCAATAAGCAACTTAATCACTCGATGATTTCGGAGACAATCGGACAAAAATCAATAAATGCTATGAATAACCACTCATCCCTCCTATTATGAAATGAGCTCAAAGAGAGAGGTAGAGACACTTCAAGATTCATCAAAACATCATGAATTGATGTGTGACGACTCTTGACACGATGGATTCGACATAACGTCTTGCCAAACCCGAACAATCTAACTCATTTTTTTTATGTCGGTTTCATTGATTTTAAGCCCATTTTATTAGTCCTTTCTATTCTTTAATCAACTTGTCCAAGGTGATGGTTAAGTCCACTAAATGAGAAGGAACATCAAACGAGAAACAATTCTCGACATGAAAGAGAGCCTATGCCTTGACGATGAACCTCCATAGAGATTAAACCATTGAGCATAGGTCTTTTTCCCATGCCTTGAACAACCGTCAATCTTTTGAAATAACTCTCAAACAAAAGAAAAGAAGAAAGAGGAAGGTGGCAGAAGTGATTACGCGAAATTGATGATTAGAATGGGACTCTTGACACAAAAAACTAAACAAAGAAAAACTATCAAAGCATGGGTAACACAACACAACAAGCTAGATTTGCGAACTTCCAACATAACAAGCTATATGTTTAAAGCATACACTGATTAAATAAACTAGGACAATCCTAAAATAGCCCCTACTATGTAAAAAACAGTGGCCAAAACTTATGCTAAAGAGCACAAAAAGGTAGATAATAGCAAAAAGATACTAAACTAGAAAACTAGAACAAGGAGAGGTGGCCAACCCCTCCCCCCCCCCCTCCCCTCTCCCTCCAACTTTTGGGACTTCAAACCATGTTTTTAGTCCTTTTTTAAACTCTAAAAGATCAGTTTAAAAGTCAAAGAAAAGAAGTGTAAAAAAACAAAGGGTTGAGCTATGAAAGTAAGTACAAGTAAAGGTGTTAATCCTCACCACCTTTGGTAGCTTATTCAAACCCAAGTTTCAACACTTGACGTGGATTCAAAACAGCTCAAGAACACAAGAAATAGCTAAAGATGAAGTGAAATGAAAGCAAGAAACAAAAGTTACAAAATTATACCTCTTAAATGGAGTAAGCTTTGATTGTTAAGCAAACTCAATCCTAACACACACTCAAGGTTGAATTATGATTCTCAAGGTTCAACCAAGACCCCAAGGTTAAGTTTTAAGGGTGTGTATGGTGTATAACTATGACTCAAAGATGGCAAGCTTGCTCAAAGATGGCTTGCACAAGAAGAAGGAGCTCTCAAATGAGTGTATAGGCTCTTTGGAAATTGTCCAACCCTCAAAACATAGATATGACCTCGTATTTATAGAATTTGAGCAAAATAAGTCGAAAATATCTTCAACAATAGACAGCTGGCGAGCTTCTGCCCAGAACAGTGTCTATCGCTACCAAGGCATGACCAGGCCCCAATGTGCTACCCTATTTCTCTGTTTCAGGCTCAGTGTTGGGTGGCACTATGTTCAAAAAGGGACCTCTGAAGGATAAACAAGGTAAATAGAAAGCTGTTGGGACTATTTCAAAGCTTGACCTCGGAGTCCTTCATTGATCATTCGAATCACACACAATGTAACTTTCATCATCGAGTGCATAGGACAAAGGGCCCAAGTCTTGCGGGCGGTCAAAAATGGGGTGTCTACAGTTGCCCTTCTTTGACAGAGCTTAGAGTTATGAAATGACGTGAGTGAATGCCAAAACCCAAAGACGACTCATTTGACGCGACCGTAAGACTTGGGCAAGAAAATATATCAAGATACAATTGGTTGAACCCGAGGGTTGCCTACGTATCTCTTTGCGAGGAATCAAACTTGCGTAGTTCAGGGGCAAAATGCAAGATGATCTACAGAACATAACTTATTATCATGCAATGAATGCAAATAACAAGCAATGAAACAATGCCACAAGCAAAACAAGAATATGATGTAAACGAAAGCAAATCAAAGCATAATAAATCCAACTGTGCCTCACACGGAAAGAAGTGAGTAACAAACACGTCTCACGTGAAAGGGACAAAGAAAGTACAACCCAAACTACGTCTCATGTAGAAAGGATATAAGAAAATGCGGGCCTAACTACGTCTCACATAGGAAGGATGATAAGCTCCACGGGTGGTGTGAACACCAGGCGTACCTGATGTTTTTAACCGAGAAAACAACAACCTAACGTGTTTCACACGAAAGGAGAAGAGGTGGTGTGAACAAACAGGCACACCTGCTGTTTTTAACTAAGGAAACAACAACCTAACGTGTCTCACACGAAAGGAGGAAATGTGGTGTGAACAAATAGGCGCACCTGCTGTTTTTAATCGAGAAAACAACAACCTAACGTGTCTCACACAGAAGGAGAAAAGGTGGTGTGAACAAACAGGCGCACCTGCTATTTTTAACCGAGAAAACAACAACCTAACGTGTCTCACACGAAAGAAGGAAAGGTGGTGTGAACAAACAGGCGCACCTACTGTTTTTAACCGAGAAAACAACCTAACGTGTCTCACACGAAAGGAGGAAAGGTGGTGTGAACAAATAGGCACACCTGCTGTTTTTAACCGAGAACAACAACCTAACGTGTCTCACACGAAAGGAGGAAAGGTGGTGTGAACAAACAGGCGCACCTGCTGTTTTTAACCGAGAAAACAACAACCTAACGTGTCTCACACGAAAGAAGGAAAGGTGGTGTGAACAAATAGGTGCACCTGTTGTTTTTAACCGAGAAAACAATAACCTACCATGTCTCACACGAAATGAGAAGACCAGATCTACAAAAAGGGCAAACACACTCAAACAGGACTCAACACAGTAAGAGTGGAAGGCCTTAGAAACTAAAGCTCACCAAGATAACCAAAAGCAAAGTGCAAAAACGTAAATACGAACTTTGACAAACATTTGAATATGAATGAATTTTAACAAATCAAATAGATGTACAAACACCAATTTAATCGAAAGGAAATAAAATTAATCCAAAAACCAAATTAATCAGAACCTAATTCTTCTTTTTTGAAAATAGAAATCCTTTTGAATGAAATGACGTAAGTACGAAACAAAACAAAACAAGAACCCCAAAACAAACCCTTTTTCTTATTTTCTCTATTTTCTACTTCTTTTCATTTTTTTCTACTCTCTTTTTCCTTTTTCCAGTTTCCATTCTTTTCCTTCACTTTTTGTTTTCTTTCTTTGCTGTCTTTTCCTTCTTTTCCATTTTCCATGCTCTCAGTAAGACTACCTAACACTGAAATAATCAAAATAAAGAAATTGTATTACATTTAGAGCCGGCTGGGCCCAAATGAAGCATGGTCGGGCTCCAATAGAGCTGGCCAGGTCGCGACAACGGCAGCGGGGCAGAATGTATAACCCGTAGTTGGTTTAAAACAAGCCCAACCCTCATTTCACACCCACCCTCACTCAAAATCATTCCCTCTCTCTCTCTACACCTCTCTTCTCTCTAGATTTTTCCCATTTTTGTCGAAACCCTCGCAAATCTTTTCGTAAAACCCACTCACTCCTCTACGTTTTGAACCGAACAAAATTTGATTTGGTTGAATTTTGAGATTTCTCTTGTTTTTTCCCTAGGTTTTCACACATCTACCCACATTTTTCCCTCTCCCCCTTAGAGTTTTCACTCCCTCTTTATTGTCTCTCTCCTAGGGTTTAACCCTTTGGTTTTTTTTTTTTTTCCCCACTCAAACTCACTCACTCGATCACTTTTTCTTCATTTTCCATTTTCTCGCTATGGCTAGTGATGAGGTTCCTATTCCTGACCCAGCTGTACGTATTGACGCTGTCCTAGGTGCGGATGTCAAGGCCGAGAAAGTTCCTGAGTTGCCTCCCCTTGCTAGTAGACCATTTGATGCAGCCACCTACTAGCCCCGCACTTATGCTCTGACCCCTGCTGGTATCTTGAGATTCGAAGGTCTTATTCCCAAGATTGACGAGGACATTCCACTATGAGAGCCCATGGAGCACCTGTCCACTGATGCCTCTACAGTAAGCAATCTTTCTTTTGCTTGTTGTTTTTGTGCATAGTTTGAATTTTGTAAACAAATTCCTTTAATACAAGGCACATATTGATAACATGCCCAACCCGTAAGTGATAGCCAGGAGGATTGGCAGCTATGGAACCATATCCAGTCCCTGACATTAGTATGAGAGGCTTCCGTTGGAGGTCCCTACACTAGTTGATGCTGCCGGCTTTGGGCCTTTTTGTTTAGGGCTCATATAGATGAGAGCTGAGCCACTATTCTATGAGGCCCTGGTGGAGAGATGGTAGGACACCACTGACTCATTCCACTTCTCATCGATTGGGGATCTAACTGTGACCCCATACAATTTCTCGATGCTCATTGGCTTACGGGTGGGGGTTGGCAGCCCGATCCCTTTTAACTTTGATATGACGCAGTGGAGAGTTACACAGCATCAACTTCTCAGCACGATCCCAGACACGACCGGCCATAGGATAGTGTGATACAGCTAGCTCTTGGATCACTTCACCGACCTTTAGCCAGTCACCCCGAAGGAGGTTGCTTAGTATGCCCGCGGCTTCCTCATATATCTCCTCGGTACTACCCTGTTTGCGAACAAGAAAAATACCGTGGGGCTATATCTCTTGGGAGCACTTGTGCACTTACCGCAGGTGGCAGAGTATGACTGGGGTGGCACCGACCTAGCCACCCTGTACTGCTACATGAGCTCCGTGTCCCACCGCAAGGCGAATTCACTTGGCGGCTACTGGAGAGTTTGGGAGGTACACCTCACACTTACTTTTCTGTTCAGCTTTGCATTCTGTTTGACTTTGCTTTGCATTTCTATTTATCTCTACTCAGTTACCTCATTCATCTTTCTCTTCCTGCAACTATGGGTTTACACGTATTTCACCTCTCTAGCTCCAGTCCCAGTGAGGCCGCTTGAGTTTTCAGTACCCCGCTCTTGGTACTACAACTCACGATTTGAGTGGCATCACCATGTAGACCGAGATTTCCCCTACTTTTGCCGCTTCTTTGATACCATCACCACAGATTAGGTAACAAAATACTAGTCTTTACATTTCACTGCTTCCAATATTTTCACACTGCTTTTTCCATACTACTCAACCCCTAATATCTGACACTTTGCTTGCACATTCTGTTCACAGGTTGACTGGCACCCCTGGGCGGGCATCCCTCAGGCAGCGAGGACGACCTACGTTGCTGCATGGCACGCCTCCACCATGCGGATTTTGTTTGAGGGCTCCTTCAACAGGGCATATTACTTGGGAGAGACATTTATCCGTCAGACACGAGGCGTAACTGATCCCAACAACCCACGTCCTCTTTCTCCAGGCATGAGGTTAGTTGATGACCTCCACGACAGACCCCAGATCAACTTCTTCATCCTGGAGGAGGACGGTGATCGGTACCATGAGCCCGACGATTTCACAACTTTCTTGCAAACTCGGGTGATGGCGCCTCTTACCCAAGGCGTGGCCCGTGCCATTCTGGAGGTTGCTGCTACCGCTACTAAAGGCGCTCATGCCGCAGCTCTCACTCCCGAGCTTCTTGCGATTCCGACTTAGGTTGTATACATGCAACCAGATGGGGTGATTAAGCAGATCCCCCTTAAGCATATTGAGGAGAGGGATCGCAGATTGGTGATTGATCCCGGCGTCAAGCAGGTACATATCTCTATATGTCTGCCCATTATACTTTCTGCTGTGCTTCATTATTTTCTGCCCATTATGCTTTATTACTTGCTGTCCACTGTGCTTTATTACTTACTATCCACTGTGCTTTATTACTCGCTGTACACCATTATCTTGTTTCATATTCTCAAATCTTTTGCAGGTACCTGCGAGATATGTGGATGACCTCCTCCGGACAGTTGACAGACTGCTCCTGATGTTGCAGAGGAGCAGACTGCTCTAGCTACCCATGGGATCGAGGTATACGTTGTTCCCAGTTTATGGTCATTACAATCTTGCCCACAATTCGGTTGGTCTCTTCTGATATATGTACTCTTTTTCAGCTTGAGCCAGTACTAGCTGCACCGACAAGACCTCCTCTAGCTAGGACACGGAGACGGGGCCCAATGAGAGGCAAAGGAGGGGCTGACCGAGGGAGAGGCCGAGTGAGGCAGCGCTTACCCTCCGAGGAGTTCTTTGATGAGTACACGACCCCCAATGAGGAGGGGGAGAAGGTTGATGTGCAGTCTAGTAGCCCCAGTGATGACAGTGATGCACATCTTCCACAGCCGAGGAAGAAAAGAGCGAGGATGGGTTGCTGATTTTCTTTGCTTTTCTTTTACTTTGTAGTGTAGGAACTATGTAGCTTCAGATAGATCTATGTATTTTGTGTTTGGAAGAATTTTCTTTTGTTCTTGGTCTATGTAAAAACAATGATCACGGTTGGACCTGCTAGTGTATGAAAAAAAGAGTTTTGGATGATTCCTTTTTGCATAAAATGTGATGGATAGCTTGTCGTCGCATAACAGTCTTGTACTGGCTTTTAAAACTGCGAATGTTTATTCTTGAATTCATTCTTGAATCGGATAACAACCCACAATCGGATAAAATGTAAAATACAACTCAATAACAAGAAAACAAAATGAAAACAACTTGAAAATACTAAAAAACACTTGGTACAAACAAAACAAGACTCAAAATATAGTCGTAGTACACCAAGACAAAAGCCAATCCTTTCTACAATTGCTCTGATCTAGACCATCATTTAGATTCAGTCGGGTCCAAATAGGCATGGTCGAGCTTCAATGAGGCACGGCCGGGCCCAAAAATGAGGTCGGTCAGTGCTGTTCAGCTGTCATGCTATTTTCTGGCAGAATAGCAAGTCTTTGGTATTTTGCTCGCAAGATGGAGATGTTGCTCAATAATAGGCTTCGAGACTGGACAGCCACTTTGGACGACTCAGAAAAGGTGAAATTTCCTGATTTCGGCCTAAACACTCTTTTTTCTTTCAGCCGTACTTCGCTTTATTTTCCATTCCTCCACGCCGCTGCTCGATGCTGGAACCCGATCACACATTTATTTTGTTTCGGATCACAAGAAATGTGTCTGACATTCGAAGAATTTCAAGCATTGATGGAATCCTGGCGTAACGAAGAAATCATGCCTCAGCCCCGTTTTGGCCATGCCCAGGCTTTGGGATGGATGTGTGGGCTCCCCTTGCACGAGGCTTGAACCTTGGCTCACGATGGGGAGTTGGATATCCCAGGTTTGATTCATCGGTTTTCCACTACCGGAGACAGAGGCGACCTCCTTTGGCGGGGTTATCGACAACATGCCCTCTACTTATGCTTACTCGCACACTTCCTTCTCGCCCCTAGTTACGGCGGAGCCAGCATTAGGTTGATTAAGGTGGCCCAATGCTTGAAAGAAGGTAAGAGCTGTATTGGTTTGGCACTGGCCGAGACCCTGATGGGTTTGGATGCCTTTTATCGGCGAGAGACTACCCGCTTTGTAGGGAGTCTGTTGCTTCTTCAGGTATTATTTCCCACCCTTTCTTATTTATGGTCCCTCGCATCACTCGGCACTCACGCTCTATTTTTCCTCTAAAAACCCTTTTCTTACTTTTCTCTCAATGTACATCTGTCTATTCTTTAATCTCTCTTATTTTTCATCCCTTCCTAGGTGTGGCTAATGGACAAACTGAAAGTGGTGGCCTCCTGTCCCGAGTATTCAGCCCAAGCGTACTTTTTCCGTCAAACGCTAATGGACTTCCTTTCAGAGGGATGGTGGTGCGACTGGATGTGCAGCAGATCTGCAATTGACATAGCTTGGCGTTGCCCCTAGCTTAATTTGACTGAGATGAGCTACAACATGTCCCGTCAGCCAGGTATATAGTTGATTGGCCTCACACACTACGTGTTCTATTTCCCCTTCTGGTTCAAACGCCAGTCTGGGCATGATTAGACATGTCCAAATGAGGAAGTGGATTACCCAGCTTCATTTCCCATTTGTGGTTCACACTTGCCTCAGTACCTCACTTCTTGGAGGACGAGAGAGCTTTTGGCCCCTGTCCTTAGCTTTAGTTACACCCTTTCTGGCGAGTGTTTAGCTTGGCTTGAGGATGAAGCACAGGTTGGGCCGACTTTGGCTGCAGAGACTTCTGCAAGCACGAGCAGAGGACGTAGAACCACCTGACTTATCTATGCCCCTAGTTTATTGCTTTGACCTTCCTTTTCAAGTTTTATGATGTAAAAGAAACTTTGATTTAAATCAGAGAGTTGGAGAACGTACTTATGTTGAAATCATTGGAATTAAAGTTGCGAGTACTAAAAATTTTCCTTTTGGTCCCAAAATGGTCCAAGTTGTAAAAAGGCAAAATTTTGAACAAAATCAACTTTTATTAAAACTTTTCAAAATCGTTTTTGGGAATGATCACCACCTGATACACATGGAATCAACTCTCAAGATGTACAGCCTCGAATCACCAGACCGCAACTGCCCATAACTGTATCCGCCATACTGGACTTTTGTCAACATAAAGATCACATAACCGAGCTAACTGATAATGAAGAAAGCTGACCTGATCAAATATGAACGAATAGGATAGTTGAGTTGAAGATGGTAACGGCCGCTCAGGATTAAGTTGTCTACATATCCCAAAGATGAGAATCAGGCCTTACGTAGTTTGGTTCAGGTTCACTCGAGTATTAACTCTCTCCTTTTGAACTTTAACTTTTGCCAAGGTCACCTTTTAAGGTTTTTAACCTTGCGAGCTCAGTTTTTCTTTATTTCTAATTTTTCATGCTCTAACTTTTGCTTAGGTCCCCCTTTCAGGTTTTCGGCCTAGTGAGCCCTTCAAGGATAATATTTCTTCAACTTGTCCATATTGATCGGTTGTGAAAATTCTAGGCCATCTAAGTCCATGAGAATAATTGCCCCTCCTGACCAGATTGACTTGATGATATAAGGACTAGTCCAATTGGGTTTGAACTTGCCCCTAGGGTCGTGGATGGGAGCTCAGTTGTCTTTCAGTACCATATCCTCTTCTTTGAGATTTCTGGACTTAACTTTCTTGTTAAAAGCCCTAGCAATTCGGCGTTGGTAGCTTTGAATGTGATACAATGCCCTTAGTCTTCTCTCATCAAACAACTTTAACTCTTCAAATCTACTCTACTACCAGTCTGCCTCCGCTATCTGACATTCGGCCCTAACTTGCAGCGACGGCACTTCGATTTCAATTGGCAGAACAGCCTCTATCCCATAGACGAGAGAATAGGGGGTTGCCCCTATAGATGTTCAGATTGAGGTTCTGTAGCCCCAGAGTGCAAATGGTAGTTCATCCGACCAGTCCTTGTATGTTTCCACCATCTTCTGCAAGATGTTCTTAATATTCTTGTTAGCGGCCTCAATAGCTTCGTTAGTTTGTGGTCTGTATGTCAATGACTTATGAAAAGCCACGTTGTATTTCTTAAACAGATCCACCACCTCTTTCTTGAAGTGTAAGCTGTTATCTGATATGATCTCGTTTAGAACTCCAGACCGGCAGATGATGTTATTTCTGATGAATTTGGCCACATGCGACGCTTTTAACACCGCATAAGACTAAGCCTTCACCCACTTTGTGAAGTAGTCAATCACCACCAGAATGAACTCGTGCCCATTTGACGCCTTTGGCGAGACATCACTGATAATGTCGATTTCCCAAACTGAGAAAGGCCATGGTGAAGTCATATTGTAAAGCTTAGACAATGGTATGTCCATGCGATTGGCATGAATTTGACATTTGTGTCATTGCCGCACAAAACCAATGCAATCATCCTCCATGGTTGACTAGTAATAACCTTGTTTGAGGATCTTCCGGGCTAGCATCACACCATTCATGTGCGCCTCGCATTCCCTTCCGTGGATAGCCTCCATAAGACACTGCGATTCCTCTTCCCTCACACACAGTTTGTGTGTTCCCAGATGACCCCTTTTGTACAACTTACCACCATAGATGATGAACTAGACGGCCAGACGGTGTATTCCCCGTTTGTCTTTGGCACTTGCCCCTGATGGATACGTCTCTTTTTCCAAAAAATTCAAAATATCATAATACTAGGGGTTTTTGTCTTGAACTTCATCTATTGCGGCAATAGTCCTATAGGCCGGCATGTATTTTTGTTTAATAATGATTGGACGTATCTTTACTCCCAACGGGATATCTATGATAGAAGATAGAGTTGCCAAAGCATTAGCGAACCTGTTGTTCTCTCTAAACAGATGCGTAAATGTTAGTTTTTTAAACCTCGAAATCAGAATATCTAGGGCCTGATGGTAAACCTTCATCTTCTCTTCTTTGACTTTCCAGTCTCCGTTTGCTTAAGAAATAACCAAGTTTCAGTCCCCAATGACATCCAACCTTATTACCCATAGTCCTAGGACAGCTTCCAAACCAGTAATGCACGCTTCATATTCTGCTTCGTTGTTGGATACCTTGAACCGGAGTTTGAAGGCTAAATATATATGGGAATCATCGGGTGCTATCAGCAACACACCTATCCCATAACCATTCTGATTGGACGCTCTGTCAAAGTACATCGTCCAAGTCTCCTCTTCGACTTGCAGAATATCTTCATCTGGGAATAAGTATTCAACTGCCTCATCTCCTTCTACCGAGTGGTCTGCCAGGAATTCCGCTACAGCTCTTCCTTCAACGGACTTGCGCGTAACATATTTGAGATCAAATTCGGAGAGAAGAAGCAATCAACAAGCTAGCCTACCCGTAAGTGTTGGTTTCTCAAAGAGATATTTGATAGGATCTAATCTTGAAACCAGGATTACGAAGTGAGCTAACAAGTAGTGCCTTAACTTCCTGGTAGCCCATACCAAGGCTAAGCAAGTTTTTTCCAAGGGAGTGTAGCGGGTCTCGTAGTCTAGCATCTTCTTGCTCAAGTAATAGATGGCCTTCTCCACGCTATCTTCAAATTCTTGAGCTAACATGCATCCCATGGTAGAGTCCATCACCGACAAATACAGAATCAAAGGCTTCCCCGGCTCTGGTGGTGACAACACAGGCAGATTCTGGTGGTATTACTTAACCTGCTCAAAGGCAAACTGACATCGATCATCCCATCAGAACTTCTTTCCTTTCTTCAGGAGACCAAAAAGTGGTTCACAAGTCAAGGTTAATTTTGAAATAAATCGTCTTATGAATTGCACTTTACCCAGAAAGCCGCGCACCTCCTTTTTAGTCCTTGGTGGTGGCATTTCTAAGATGGCCTTGATTTTAGAAGGATCTACTTTAATTCCCCTCTACGTGATTAAAAACCCCATCATTTTCCTTGTCGTTACGCCGAAGGTGCATTTTTGCGGGTTTAACCTCAACTTGTATTCCCTGGTCCGTTGAAAGAATTTTTCTGGTGCGTTGTAGTGGCCTTCTCGTTCTTTGGACTTGACGATCATGTCGTCCACGTACACCTCAATCTCTTTATAAATCATGTCATGCAGAATGGTGGTCACAGCTCTCTGGTAAGTAGCCCCAGTATTTTTTAACCTAAACGGCATAACCCGGTAGCAGTAGGTACCCCATGGTGTGGTGAAAGGTCTTTTCTCTGTCCTCAGGTGCCATTAGAATTTGATTGTACCTAGAAAACCCATCCCTAAAGGAAAGCAAGGCATGACCAGCAGCAAAGTCCACCAACTCATCTATATGCGGCAGTGGAAAGTCATCCTTCGGACTCGCTTTGTTCAGGTCTCTGAAGTCGACGCAAACCCGAATTCTACCATCCTTCTTTGGCACTGGGACGATATTAGCTAACTAGGTCAGATACTCGGATACTAACAAAAATCCCGCATCAATTTTGCTTGGTGACCTCTTCCTTGATTTTTAGTGCCCAATCCGGACGGATTCTGCTCAGCTTCTGCTTGACTGGTCGGGCCTCAGGGTCAAGAGGGATCCGGTGCTGTACAATCTTAGGATCGATTCCAGGCATGTCTTCGTAGGACCATGTAAAACATTTTTGAAATTTTTTAATAAAGCGATTAAATGCTCACGTTCCTCCGAAAACAACGTGGACCCGATCTGGACCAAGTGTGGATCCTTCTCAGTACCCACATTAATGGCAATGATTTCATCAAAACAGGGCTTTTCACGTCTCTCTTCCTCTCGATTAATCAAGTTTTTCAAAGCCAGAGGAATTTCTTTTTCTTCGTTTTCATTAAAATTCTGAAAATCTTGGTCAATACAATAAACCAGCGGCATAGAGTAGTACACAAAATCTGCAGAGTTCTCATTCTAAAGGTCCAGATCTTCGGTTACAGACTTAAAAGAAAAGCTGAATGAAGACCTAGACAGGACTTTGGCATCTGGGTTACCACCCTGGAAATACCAGACTCAGATCCACAAGAATTTGAATTTGATCCCGACTCCACAAACTCAATGGAATCAGATTCTAGCTCATTACCCGATTCAGAACTGGAAAGAAAGCCTTCCTCCAGCTGCCAAGTAAGACGTGGGGACCTCAATACATCCAGAATGTCACTGGTTGGGTCCACACCCGGTTCTTCCCCAATCATGGAGATAGTAAAGTTATCCCCCAAGTTCTCTAGGTCAACCACAAGATCTGTTAGGAGATTGGCCAGTGCTACCCTACTCCAAGCCGCTGTCGTCTGAGTCATCTTCCTTGCTCTGGCTAACTTTGATGCTTGGTTCAACCTCTTCCTCATCACTGTCCTGCAGCTACAGATCAAAGAAAATCTCGAATCCAGAGACGCATTTCTTTAAAGAATTTACCCAAGGCTTAGGAAAGCCAAAATAAAGGAAATCCTCTCCTTCTCGAACAAAGTGGCCATTCAGCGTCCCTTGGATTGGACTGTGAACGAGCTCATAATGCTTCCTAGCTCTCTTGGCCTTGGCTCTGCCCTTCATCTCTTCTCTCTTCCTTATCCAGTCCTCTTTGGTGGGCACATAGTCCAGTCCAAAGGTATGTGGGTTATGTGGCACCTCCGTCGATACTGTAACACCTTTCCGTCTTCTCTTTTTAAGTCCTATTCCCAGAACATGTCGCCGCTTGTTCATAAAGTATATGGACTGGGCACTAACGTACATGCCTTCGTCCATGGCCAAAATAGTCTGCACTACCCGGGCTTCAGCCAGAGTGAATCATGAGGGGAATACATGTTCATCACCATGGTTGATTTCTAGGACTGGCATAGTCACCTCCGGAGGTAGATGGATGGATGAGTTCCCAAAACAATTGCCACTCCTTCCCCATGAAGGTACTTCAACATTTGATGGAGGGTGGAGGACACAGCCTTCATGTGATGTAACCAAGGCCTCCCTAGCAGCAAGTTAAAGGTAGCCGGTACATCCAGGACATGAAACTTGATCTCTTGCTCAGCTGGGCCCACCTGGACTCGCACTTTAACTGTACCCATGACTTCTCTGTTTGTATTGTCATACGCTCGTATCACTTTGGGCTGTAAGGGCAAAGTCCACCGGCTTAAGGCCAATTACGTAGGCGATACGGGATGGACATACATAAATGACAGAACCGGTATCTACCAACACACCCACTTCTCCATACATTCCATAGAAATGTATAATAGCTTGTTGTGGGCCGAGCCTTCTAGCGGAAGCTCTTTATCCGAGAAAGTGAGTGTTGGCTTAGCACCACTTGGAAAGACCAGGCCCACAAGTTGCTCGGGCGTAGTATCAATGGACAATTTGGCCTTGTCCATTGCCGATAATACTGCCTGCTGGTGCACCCGTGAAGCCATAAGGAGTCCGCAGATAGAGATATCAGCTTGGATTTTCTTGAGTTGCTTCAGCACCAACTCCTCTTCTAGTTGATTCTCCTTCTGTTTCTCGGCCTCTTTGTCCTTTCTAGACCCCTCTCCTTGATCTAGGAGCGGTGGTTTAGAATACCGTCCACTACGGGTAAGATGGTCTATTTCCTCGGCATACCACATATTATCTAGGAGACAGCCTCCCTAATCTTCGTCGGTATGGGCCAGACACAAATCGTTGTCATCCCACCATTCGCCGTCAGTTGCTGACAAGCAGTTGTCAGGCTTCACTTGAATCATCTTCACATTATAAGTGTCCTCCACAGGGTGCCACGCAATTACAATTTTTCGACTATCTTCATTTCTTTCTCTTTCAAACTGCCTCAGTGTAGCTTCCTATTTAGTATCTACAGTGTTCATAACTCCCACTTCTTGACTTGGGTTTATAACACATATGTCCTCTGGCAGTTTTCCTTTATCAACCTTCCCGGCCACTGCAGCTACCACTGCTTCCTTTCCTTCTGATTTTATCCCAGTTTCTTCTTCCTTGTCAGGCGCATCACTTAGGCATCCGGTGTTATCAGTCGATCCATTTAGGTCAAACCACCCTATCTATACATCCCCCTAATCATGCTTATCAAAGAACTGCAGATTCTCCAAATCTTCTTCGAGATCTGCCAAATCATCCAACCCTTGGCTCGGGCCATCCTCTCTGACCACATTGATGTCTACCGAGATTGGTAACACCACTCCAGGTCTGGTTTGACTAGTTAGCGTAATATAGCAACTCGGATCATATGCATTTTCAAACAAGTCCCCGGGACAATTCGACGACAGGCCAATACCTCCCTTCAAGGCCAGACCCCCCTTTACTACGGGTATTGCCACCACATTGTGAGGCTCAGGTTGTGGCTTAAATACGCCCATCATGTACAGATCTGTGCCCTCGTGAATGAACAGTATTGGTTTCGGTAGGTGGGGGTAATATATGCGCTAGGGTCATAAGAGGTGGCCAGTGTATGGATAAGGTTAAGGTTTCGGGGTGGAGAGGACTTAATTATGGGTTGGGAGTGGATTTGTGGTTACATTTGGTTTCTGGGGAGGAGTGATAACCTTATTGTCAATGAGGTCCTGAATCTCATGATGCAAACGATAGTACTGGTCGATTTCATGACCATGTTGCTAGTAAAAAGCATAGTACTTTGCAGGGTTATGCTTGAGTGGAAGAGGGTCGGGAAGTGGATGAGGTTCTAAGGGTTTGAGGTGCCCTTTTTTGATCAACACTTGCATGGCTTTGGAAAGGGTCATGTATAGCTGGTTAAAAGTCCTCTGGGATCGAGTAAGGTTAGATGAAGTTTGTGATCCTGTATTGGCAAAGGGGTCAGTAGTTTTTGTCATGGTGACAACACTTACGTCCGATGGCCTCGCAGCTGTGCTACCACTGGCAGCATTCGAACTGCGAACAAACGACCTTCTTGCCGGCTCCTTCTCATCTATAATAAGCCCCTGTTTCATGGCATCTTCGATTTGCACTCCCATTTCATGAAGTTCTGTAAACGTAAACAGCGGAAGCACAATCATTTTCTGCAACAACTTGCCATGCAGATTCCGGACGACCATTCTGATTTGGTCCTTCTCGGAAGGCCTCATGGTCATCATCGAGGCTTTCGCTCTCCATCTTGTCACAAACTCAGAGAAACCCTCCTTCGACTCTTGGAGTGTTGCCTCAAGATCATGAGTTGTGACCTCAATCTGCATATTGTAAGAGTACTAAGTAATGAAGGCTTCGGCCATCTTCTCCAAATTCTGTTTGACAGAATCTTCCAACTTAGCATACCAAATGGTCACTATACCCAGCATGGTACGACCAAAGAGAGACAGCTTCTATAGTCTAGTTAGGCCCATCGGCCGCAAGATATCTAAAAACAGTCACAAGTGAACCATCAGATCCCCGGAACTGTCAAAACGATCAATATGCGGCATTTTAAACCGATCCGGCAATGTAACTACAGAGTCAGTGTATCTATCCTCTATGTCTGGAATAGAATTGACCCCTTGCACTCTCTTGAACAATTTCTCCAGTTTGTTAACCTTGAGTGCAGTTGGGTCAAGCTTGAACTCGAATGGAGCCTCGGTCTGATAAACTGGGGCTTTGGAAGCTTGGGCTGGGATTGGTTCTGTTTGAACTAGAAAAATCGGATTACCCTGGTTTTGTGGATCTTGAGCATTGGCAATATTGGCAATAGCATTGGGCACAGGAATAGCCGTAGTGAGTACATGGGATGCAGAGGCCGCAGCCAGCTGTGGTTGCTGTTGTTGTAACCTAGTTATGACCTCGGCCTGACGGGCCGCATCATGCTGTAGTGCTTACACTGTTTGTTGCAACTGGACTATTAATTTCTCTATATTGGTTGGAGGAAACTGTGCCATTAGAATAAGTGACTAGTTTTGAATCAGGCTAGAAGTGGATGACTGCTCTTGAGCCGGATTGAACACAGGTGAACTAAGAGGTGCTTGCTGTAAGAATTGGATTGGCGAACTCTTTTTGGTTCTCCTCCGTCTTGTAACCGGTGAGAGTGAGGTAAACACGGGTTGTCCCTAAACAAGACCCCCGGCCTTGCAAAGTCTTCCGACTCGGGTCCAAAGTGCTTGGGGGATATCCGAACTTTTTGAAGCTATGGTTTTTAACTACCTAGCAAAAGAAAATAAAGAAAAGAACAGTAATCAGAAACCGCACAGCACCTCAGCTAAGATGTTATCAACACAGACATGCTCAAAGCTGTAGAACTGTACTCCACACTAAATCCTGCCCCAAAACAGATACAACCTAGCAACTGATATGCACATTCCTGTACAGTTTCACTGTAAAGCACATACCAGTTAAGAGAGAGCCAAAACATCCCTATAAGGGGGTAGGGTTACCCTGTCCTAGTATTGTCATAAACTAGGGTTCACTATTTTAAACAAGCAATTTCACGCAATCTTGCATCCAGGTGAGCATCCTGTCCTAGTTTGGAACAGTCACTATGGCTTAGTATATGCAGCTAGGCCAAATGGTCAAAGAGGGTAACTCAACAAGACTACCTACTATACCTCTCACACCTATCATAGAGAAGTGAAAGGAAGATCAAGCGATACAGCGGTAGTCCAGATCCAAGGGTTGTGTTTCCAATATGGCAAAGCCCACGACTGGTCAGCCTTTTGGTAAGCTTTTGGACAAGCCTTCGGCAAACTATCCAGGAATAACAGATGACAAACACAGTGACTTAAGAACACCAATGCAAATGTAATGCAAAAAACATATAAGTGTAGATAAAATTTCACATCATGAAGTTTGAGTCGAGTTCTCTACTTTCCCCAGCAGAGTCGCCAGAAACTGTAGCTTGCTTTTCGTGCTCCTTTCTGATATGATTAGCCCTACAGTTCGGACTTCCGTGGTTCTGAATCTGATTCCACAAGTGCAATGTGAAATAGATAAACACAAATGAGTCCAAATCTGGTAATTCTTTTGAAAAGTCAATTTTGAATCAAAATGCCAAAAATAGACTGCTTTGCTAGATATAGAGTCATCACCTAAATATTTTTGAAAAATTTAGGAAACTCGTGACTCGTGCTAAAGGCCACGTGTCTGTCATCACCAAGATTGTCTCGGCTCGAGAACTTAGGTACGAGAAGGGAAGGTGTAACAATCCCAACCCATGATTAACGTTAATTCATGCTTAATTGCGCCTAATAAGGAATTAAAGTGAAATTTTGCATCACACATTGTCTTATTTATGTTTATAACTGTTTAACGTAGAAAGATCTATTCATGTTTCCGCTTTAGTTTGCGAATTGAAGGCCTTATCGGCATCCGATTCAAAAATTGGCTTGATTTATGTGTTAATTAAAATTTTTAGAATTTTATAGTAGGTTTAATTAAAATTTGATTCAGAACGAAATAATTAGAATAATTATTGCTCAATTAGGCCCAACTTAATGAATTTATTAATCAAGCCTATATAAGGCCATCTCATTACCTCCTACACACTTTTACACTTCCACTTCCTCTTGCTTGACCATCAAAAACGTGTGAGAGTGGGAGAGAAGGAAATTGAGATCAAATTGTAGAGTGATTGTTAGATTTTGGAGGAAATTGAAGTGAATTCAAAGGAATTAAACTCCAACTTGAAGAATTTGAGCCTTAGGTAAGACTTCAACCCACATTTTGTAACCTTAGGCTCAATTACATGTGAAATCAATAAGAAATAAGGTTGTTATGCATTATTCAAAGAGAATTGAGATTAGAAGATAGAATTGAACATGACTTATGCATGCATGTGCATATCATGAGATTTTGAAGTTGTTTTTACAAGAATTCCCACATGCATGTTCATATATTGGTTTTGTTAAAAGAATTCAACTTGTTTTTGAGCTTAATGACTCACTTGATCATGTTTTGGGGTGTTGAAATTCATAACATTACATGCAAGTTATGTTATTTAAGTTTCAAGCTTTGTTTAGTACAATTGGCTTAGCTTTTGGGCTTACTTTTGCAAAGTAGTTTGTAATTCATCATGTACTATGAGTTTCTTAATGTTTTACTAAGTTTTGGCCCAAAAGAATGTGTTTTGAGGGTTTGGAAATTGAATTTTGAGCTTGGGAGCGAATCTGGAAATTCCAGAATTCTACTCATATGCTCAAGCGAAGGAGTCTACGCTCGAGTGACCACTCTGTGTCTTGCACCTTCGCTCAAGCGACCAAAGGTTGGCTCGAGCATGAAATGCATGCTCCTAGAAGTCTGAGTGTTTTGCAGACCGCTCGAGCAACAAGAGTTGCGCTCGAGCAAGGACTTGAGTCTCACGCTCGAGCGAGCGTTGAGCGCGCATCAAGTGGAAAAACTAAGCAACCAGTACTTTTGCAGACCACTCGAGCGAAGGAATGTGCGCTCGAGCAACCACTATATTTTTTCATGTCCGCTTGAGCAAAGAAAGCTACGCTCGAGCGAGACCCATGTTTTCAGTCATTTTTGTTAAGTGTTTTCAAGTACATTTTAGCATCCTCATTGCATCCTAGGCACTCCTAGGCCATGATTAAGACTTAATAAGTGGTAAAGACTTAGAAACACACTAAGAATGAAACGAAAGAAGTTAAATATCAACCGAGTGTGTGTTTCATTATACGTATCTGTTATGTTTGGTGTAGGTCACGTGCTGTGAGCGGTTGATTCATTTGTTTACTGCCAAGGCTATCTGTGAGTAATAACTCTGTAAAGTTATGTTGACTTTAATTATTTTCTGATGATACAAAATGATCAGTTTTCTAAAATGCTATGTTTTGTGTGAATGAATGAACGTCCGATTTTCTTTGAAAAATAATTATGGTATCCTTAGCAGAGGCCCTCGCCCAGGGGACATAATACTGTGTCTTATGGTCATGAAGCCCTCACCCGGGGGAGATAATACCGTGGTACAGACCCTGGCTCGAGGGAAACAATACCGTGGCCCATGTATGAGATATGTTACCCGGTACCGGAGGTTCCTTTTTGGAACTTGATATGCTTGACCAAAGAGACATGTTTATACTAATGGATGTACTACACATGATTTGAATATGAATAAAACTATGACTCTGTTTCTGCTATAAACCTGATTAAGATTTTGATTTGCTTTGGGATTTGAAATCTGTTCCGGGCATCATTCATTAAAATCTTTACTCTGTTATTATTCACTGGGCTTCCGCTCACTATTTATATTATGTATGTAGGTGACCAGGCGCGTGACCAGACCCAAAGTTGAGGATCTAGTGTCTCTATTTTGTCAGCCAGCCGTTGTGCCTCCAAGGAGGTTCCCTTTTATGCACAAGTCAAGTCTAAACGGCATAAGTTACGACCTAGTGTTAATAAGTAATACGACCAAGTCTTTTAATTTATGTGTTTTGGAGTATTTCCCTTTTGGGCTACAACTATATTAAATGTGACGAAGATTACTGCATTATGATGTTGCATATATGCATATATATTATATAAGGTTTTAAATTTCTATTCCATGTATGTCTGCACGGCTTTATGGACTATGTATTATTGGTATAGTTGCTTCCGCAGCCCCTAATTATATGTTATTCTGTTAAGAGGCCTTTGGTAATCCAAGGATTACTGGTCGGTTACGACGCTAAACTTATAGGGACGGGTTTGGGTCGTGACAGAAGCTCATCAAGTGAGCACCCCACTCGCCCTATCAAAGATCAGCCTCTACTAATCATGATGTGATTCTTATCTACATTATATGCTCTTGTTCCGATTATTAGCCTAGCTTACTATGTGACGCACACAAATATAGACTAATTTACAAAAATTGGAACACTTCGATTTCATACTTGTTTGAAAATTGTGTTGAATATGCACCACTTGAAAAAGTGATCTCATACATACATTTATCAAATTATCCCAATTCAAGCAATTAGCTTTATCTACAGGCATTCAAACAGATATGTCCCTTAAGCACTTAGCCTCATGGAAGATATGTTTGACATGGCAACAATCACATGCATATGGGATGCTAAAGTAATAAGTGCTCACCTCATACTCCAAGGCAAGCCAAAAAAACAAAAGAGTTAGAAAAAATGCATGATCCTAACTAATGCAATATGACTAATGCAACACAAACAATTATGACTAATGGGCTCAACTACTAACATGGTATTTGAAGCAACATGATAGGATGCAGTCCAAACACGTATTCAAAGAGTTTAAGCAATAACAATGCTTTGTTAGAATGATGAACCAAACTCTTATGTATGCAAGACAAATGAATGCGAGACATAGACAATGCTAATTAAAACATGATGCTCTATGCTACCATCATAAGCGGAGAAATAAAAGGGAGAAATAAATGGGAGTTGGAAGACATATACACTTATTATAATTTTGCCCTCATGCACGAGGGTCCGAACAAATGTCCGAATATCCGAATTAAACTAACTATTACAAAACCAAATGAATGAATAAATAACTAACTAGCTAAGTTACAATTAACTAACTAACTAAGTTATTACAACAAAGGCTAATAATGAGTAATAAACTAACTACCTAATAAACCATCCCTACAACAACACTAATTACAATGATAATTAAGTAATTACAACAATGATAATTACAATAATGAATTAAAGCAATGTATGCACATCAAAGAAGACAGGTTTCAAGAGCCACTCTGTCTGCCTCCTTGGGAATTTGCCCTGTTTCACCTTCAGCTACTACCCTCTGTTTTTGTAAAAACACACTGTTTACCAAACATTGGGCCTCGGCTGGCCCCTAATGAGGCCCAGCTAGGTCCAAGAACAACCGGTCGTGCCCTAATTTCATGCAAAACCTTATTTTTGTGCTCTGAAGTGAAAATAGTGCAAACAGAGTGTTTCTGACCTCTGTTTGTCCCTTCTACTCTTCTCTATCATGGAGAGATTCAAGAGAAGAACGAAGTTGGTTCCAAAACCATCAATAAGAAACTTGATCGCAGACAATCGAACAAAAATCAATAAATGCTATGAATAACCACTCATCCCTCCTATCATGAAGTGAGCTCAAAGAGGGAGGTAAAGACGCTTCAAGATTCATCAAAACATCATGAATTGATGTGTGACGACTCTTGACACAATGGATTCGGCATAACGTCTGGCCGAACCCAAGCAATCTAACTCATTTTCTTTATGTCGGTTTCATTGATTTTAAGTACATTTTATTAGTCATTTCCATTCTTTAATCAATTTGTCCAAGGTGATGGTTAAGTCCACTAAACGAAAAGGAACGTCAAACGAGAAGCGATTTTCGGCATGAAAGAGAGCCTATACCTTGACCATGAATCTCCATAGAGATTAAGCCATTGAGCATAGGTATTTTTCCCATGCCTTGAACAACCGTCAATCATTTGAAATAACTCTCAAACAAAAGAAAAGAATAAAAGAGGAAGGTGGCAAAAGTGATTACGCAAAATTGATTATTAGAACAGGACTCTTGACACAAAAAAACTAAACAAAGAAAAACTATCAAAACATGGGTAACACAACACAACAAGCTAGATATGCGAACTTCCAACATAACAAGCTATATGTTCAAAGCATACACTAATTAAATAAACTAGGACAGCCCTAAAATAGCCCCTACTATGTGAAAAACAGTGGCCAAAACTTATGCTAAAGAGCACAAAAAGGAAGATAATAGCAAAAAGATACTAAACTAGAAAACTAGAACAAGGAGAGGTGGCCAACCCCCCCCCTTCTCCCCCCCCCCCCCCCTCCACTTTTGGGACTTCAAACCATGTTTTTAGCCCTTTTTTAAACTCTGAAAGATCAGTTTAAAAGTCAAAGAAAAGAAGTGTAAAAAAACAAGGGGTTGAGCTATGAAAGTAGGTACAAGTAAAGGTGTTAATCCTTACCACCTTTGGTAGCTTATTCAAACCCAAGTTTCAACACTTGACATGGATTCAAAATAGATCAAGAACACAAGAAATAACTAAAGATGAAGTGAAATGAAAGCAAGAAACAAAAGTTACAAGCTTATACCTCTTAAATGGAGTCAGCTTTGATTGTTGAGCAAACTCAATTCTAACACACTCTCAAGGTTGAATTATGATTCTCAAGGTTCAACCAAGACCCTAAGGTTAAGGTTTAAGGGTGTGTATGGTGTATAACTAGGACTCAAAGATGGCAAGCTTGCTCAAATATGGCTTGCACAAGAAGAATGAGCTCTTAAGTGAGTGTATAGGCTCTTTGGAAATTGTTCAATCCTTAAAACAGATATATAACCTCGTATTTATAGAATTTGAGCAAAATAGGTCAAAAATATCTTCAAAAATAGACAACTGGCGAGCCCCCACCCAAAACAGTGTTTATCGCTACCAAGGCAAGGCACGGCCAGCCCCAAATGGCCACTGCTGGCTCCTAATGTGGCATAGTCGGGCCCCAATATACTGCCATGTTTCTCTGTTTCAAGCTCAATGTAGGGTGGCACAATGTTTAAAAAGAAAACTCTGAAGAATAAACAAGGTAAATAGAAAGGTGTTGGGATTGTTTCAAAGCCCGACCTTGGAGTCCTTCATTGATCATTTGAATCACACACAATGTAACTTTCATCATCGAGTGCACAGGACAAAGGGCCTCAGTCTTACGGATGGTCAAAAATGGGGTGTCTACACTTGTAGATGTGATTCTAGGTATTAAGATTACTAGAACATCTGGTGGTATTGTACTTTCTCAATCTCATTATGTTGATAAGATACTTGAGAAATTTGGTAAATCTGATACAGGTGTGTCAAGGACACTGGTAGACTTCGGTCTACATTTAACCAAGAATAATGGTGAGAGTGTCTCTCAACTAGAATATTTTTGGATCATCGGGAGTTTGATGTATCTGATGAGTTGTACAAGGCTGGATATAGCCTACTCTGTTAGCATGCTTAGTAGATACATGAGTAATCCTTATGTTACTCACTGGAAGGATATTATGCAGATGTTGGGTTATGTACGCTATACCCGAGATTATAGGCTGCATTATACCAGATACCTAGTGGTATTAGAAGGGTATAGTGATATGCTAATTAGATATCTGATATGAAATACTCCAAATCCACTAGTGGTTATGTGTTTTCCCTCAGAAGGGCAGTCGTGTCTTGGAAATCTTCTAAGCAAACGTATATATCAAGATCAACGATGGAATTTGAGTTTATTTCTTTGGATAAAGCAATTGAAGAAGCTAAATGGCTTCGTCAGTTTGTTGAAGATATTTGACGTTGGTCGAAACCTGTGCTTGTTATATGTATTCATTGTGATAGCCAATCGACAATTGGTTGGGCTCAGAGTAATATGTAAAATGGAAAGTCTAGACATATATGTCGTAGACATAATTCCGTACAACAACTACTCTCTAATGGAGTTATCTCTCTAAACTATGTAAAGTCTAAGGACAACATTGCGGATCCACTAACCAAAGGGTTAACTCGAGAGTTAGTAGAAACATCATCAAGAGGAATAGGGTTAAGGCCTTTATTAAATGTTATCAGAATGGAAAACCCAACCTAATTAATTGGAGATCCCAAGATCTAGGTTCAAAGAGACAACCTAACTGCATATAATGGGTGAGTCACGAAAGAGGTAAATCCTCTTGGCTATTCCTTTTGCATAGTGATACTCTGTGGGGGTTGTCACGACCCAAACCTGCCCTAAAAGTTTAGGTCATGATCAGCCTATACTTAGGCCTCAAAACGAAATTTCCAAAAAACAAATGTTTTATTCACTAACAGGGCCCAAAACGGAAGGAATTAAAATATAGTATGTCCATTGAGTAGTGCATATATACCAGGATCATTACGCAACTAATTGTAGATGGAGAAGTCCACATGCACAGTTCATATAAATACGAGGCCGAGTCATGTTTATATACACAAAGAGTTAATAACCCAAAAATTACATAACCATAAAATGTTTAACAAAAGCCACTAAGAACTTACCAAAAAATGTGGCATTAAAGGGACTCCTTAAGAGGTAAAAGACTCCAACTTTGGGGCTTAACAAAATAAGTCCTCAAAAGACGCTCGAAGCTGACTTAGGGCTGGCCTCCAAGCTAACCATCTACAAAACATACATGAATACGGAATGAGCCAAGCTCAGTGAATAATAATAATGTATGAAGGCATATAAATGAGCATGGGTCTCGAAGAATATGTACATAATACATGTATGTCCTTTTCATCAACACATTCAAGAACGGCCTTAGGCCCATATAAGACAAAACGACCTTAGTCCCAATAATAACAGAACAGCCTCAGGCCCAATATTAACAGAATGACCTCAGGCCCAATATTAACAAAATGGCTTTAGGCCCAATAATAACAGAATGGCCTCAGGCCCATTTCATATGTCATTGCAGTCAAATGCTCAACCATTTTAACCAAAGCACAAGTTATATAAAACATCTCATTCGTGAAAGAAAATATATAAAGCATATCATTCAACATATTGTTACATTACTATTACTCACAGTGATTCGGTCGTGCAATGATTTCTTCTGGTGAGTGACCTACACATCACACACAAAAATTGATAAGTAATGCATTCTTTTCTTCGTTTCTTGTCTTTCCTCATTCTTTCATTTCATTCACTTTCTATTCATTTTTAAGTATTTCGGAGGGATAAAAGATACATATTAACATATTCAAAAGGTCAAAAAAGGTATCAGAAAGCAACATAATTTTTTCCCATTTCCCACACGTGTGGAGGTCCCTCACCGCATGTACGGAGAGGTCTGCCGCATGTGCGGCCCCGCATGTGCTTTTATTTCAGAATGCCAACCTCTGCCTCCCCTGTTTTCTGCATGTGTGGCTGTAAGCCCCATACATGCGGCTGTGCATCCCACACGTGTGGTCCTAGGCCCTATTTGTGCAGTCCGAAAATGCAACAAAATTAAGCCCGCCAAAGGCATTTCTAAGGCACAAATCAAGCAACACCACTTCAAAATCATAACATATGAACACAATAAATAGGAAACTCAAGCTTACATAGATCCCAACTTCTTTTTACTTGACTTATAAAACCCTAATCTCCATTTTTCTTTCATTTCTTCATCTTTTCATACATATACACATATACATGAGCTCAAAGTATGCAAGAGATAAGATTAGATAGCAATTTCTTATAATCTATCTCAAATCAAACCTAAAATGAAAGAATCAACTCATAAGCCAAACAAAATGTAAAGATTACATGTTCACTTTCATGAGATTTGCTCCATCAAGTTCATAACTCATAACCCAAATTTCCAAGAGTGCCAAAGCTTCATTTTAGGTCTTGTTTCAAGCCATTTAAGGAAGATTGAGAGGTATTCTAGATGATTTCCACTTACCTTGAGAATTTGTAACAAGATCTTTACACCACAAAAAGAATAACCAAAAACCATTTAGAATTAAATAAAAAATTGTCTCATAAAGTTGGCCTCAGAAATAAGGTATTGGGATAGTGTATAACTACATATCCCACATTGATTGTAGAGGAAAGCATTGATGGGTATTTAAATCTCAAGATTTTGATAAGGGCATGAGCCTTTTCGGGCATCCAAATTTTCGAAGGAAGGGAGTTATCGATGCCTTAAAGATGGGCTTGGGCCAAAAGTATGGTCTAAGCTGGTTATGCAAAAATGGCTATACGCGCGCACTGTAGACACCTCATTTTTTACCGCCCTTAAGACTTGGGCGCTTTATTCTGAACACTTGATGATGAAATGCTATACTGCGTAATCTTTTGAATCTTGAGCAAAATAATTCAGTTTTGAGCTTCGGACCTAAACCTTACGCCCCATTTGGACCAAAACTTGTTTTTCTAGTCTGACAAATCAAAGAGCAGCAAAACCAAAAGTTAACTGGCAGGCCACCTTATTTGGGCCGGCCTTACATCCTCTTGGCCAACCAGCCAGCCAGCCATGTTCAGAGAAGAAGATATTTCTGCAACAGCAGGCTGCTCCCATGCACGGGGTTTAGCCAGTTGTTCTCTTTTGAAGATATTTCCGACTTAAGGCGGTTGAAAATCTATAAAAAGACCATCTCCTTTTGGAATTTAGGGTTAGAGAATTGTTTTACAAACTTAGAAGATTGATTCAAAGCAACTCTCCACCCTCTTGAATATAGATACACTATAGATACACCATTGAAGCTCAAACTTGAGGCTTTTTGCTAAAGTTTTGAATCCTATTTCAGATACTTGAGAGTGTTTGGGTTGAAGTTTGTGAATCAAGAAGTTCTTCCTCTTTTCAAGAGGTTAATCTTTGAACACTTTTCATTACTTTTTCTTTTACTCTTTGCTCTTCATTCTCTGTTATAAATACTGATTTTCATTAGGCTTGAAAATGTGATCTAAACCTTGTTGAAGGTGGATGGGGTAAACACCCCATTTTTGACCGTCCTCAAGACTTAGACGTCATCGTTTGTGCACTCGATGATTGTGCTTGTTTGTGTTCATTTTGAGCGCCCGAAGTCCTCAGCGGAACGCCTGGTCTTTGAGCCTCTAAACCTTGTCTGTTTTGTGCATGTTTTTGGACCAAGAGCTTGTTGCCTCTTGTCTGGAGGAGTGCTTGACCTGTCGGCCAGCCCCTGGATTGTCGGCCATGGTTTGTGCTTGTCAGCTACCAATGGTGGCCGACGACCATTGGTCCTCTTTTTTAGATATTTGTTTGTCAGCTGTGCCAGCTGTTGCTCACTGAGCTGCATCTTCATACACGTGTATGGTAGGATGTATACAAGCTCAAGCTTTGATTTTCTCTATATAGGGGGTGTCCTCCCCAATTTTGGAGGGGTAGACATTTTGGACCAAAAATTTCTCTCTCTCTAGCTTTCTCTCTCTCACTTGATATTTTGTGCTTTGTAGTTAGTTTTCTCTATACTTTTGCACACCAAACCTTAACCAAACTTGACCACCATTGAGCTGAGGTCCCTTGGAGTTGTGTTTGAGCTTTGGAAGGTGGTTTGAGCTTGAATTTGTGGCTAAATTGTGCTTTGCTTCAAAGGTATAGAACTTACCTCATTTAAGCTTATTGTGCATACTTGCTTTGCCATCTTTTTCTACTGTTTTACGGCTGTTTTTGAAGTGTAAAAAACTCTGTTTTTGAGGAATAAAAGTGGTGGTTTGAGCCTTTGTGAGTTGGGGGGTTGTCCCCTCCCCCTTCTCCGCTTTAGCTTGTGAAGCTTTTTGTGCTAGTTTTTATCACATTCAAGTCAAACTTTTAGGGCCTTTTAACCACTGAAATTTAGATGTTTTTCAGTGACAAAAACCTTCTTTTGAAGTCCAAAATTGGAGGGGTTAGCCTCCCCTCCTTGTGTCTTGCTTGCATGCCTAGTTAGCCTCACATGTTAGCATGTTTTTCTAACCTAACTTAGCTTAATTCCAACATATTTTTGCCTCTGATTTGGACTGATTTAGCTCTGTTTTGGGCTGGTTGGGTCATATGAGTCTTGTTTTGCATGGTTGTAGTGTAAAGGGCTTCACTAGTTTGGTGTTTTAGGTCTTTAAACATCATTTCCTTGAGTTGATTGCATGTTTTAGTATTATTTTGCATCTAATTCCAGCACTTAACATCTCTGTAACCTCCCTCTTTGCTTCACTTTTTCATTTGTTTGAGAGTTGTTTCAACCTTAGGGTTGTTTAAGCTTGAGGTTGAGGCTCATGCTTAATAGTTTAATCCTCTTTTGAGGGTTCATTACCAACGGCATGAAGCTTCCCTCATGCCTTGATCTACCCCTTGGTTGATACTTCTTTCGCTTTAGAAGACACTCACCAATGGACTTAATCGATTAAAGAATGAATCGGTAATGTAAAATGAGTAAACAAAATTGGATAAGTAAAAGAGGCAAGATAAGCATCTTTGTGTTGCATTGCATGTGTTCGAATCGAACGTTAATTCGAACACAAGGAAAATGAGACATTTCATACTCAAAAGTAATGAAATGTGTCATTGTCCTTGGTCACCATCATCCTTGATCATGCATCATAGGTGGTGGTCTTTTTGAGTCTTGTTTTGCACTAATTAAACTTGTACAAACTTGGTTCCTTAGCCATCATGCATGGAAAATGCTTGGTTGATGGTTTGAGGGCCAAGAGTTATACTCCTTTGAGCTTGTGTGATGATAAGGAGAGTAACTGTACAAACAACCTTTGAGAATACACTGCTTTGCCTCTATTTGCTCTCTATTGTAGCAAAAAAAGGAAGTTCAGGGCAGGGGTAACTGACCGGCCACCAGCAGTAGCCGACCGGCCATCAATGAAAATTTTGTACAAGTGTGTTCCTGAGTTGAAGCAGAGGTATTCTGGGAGATGGCAACACTGTTGGTGTTCAAATAAGTGCAAACAGAGGCGTTCAATAGCAAGGCGGTGGCTTTTCGGGTGGAGAAATCAAGCATGCATGCATCCCTCGCTTCCCGAGGCCTTTTAATTGCTTTGTTTAGTTAATTAGTGATAGCTAATTTACTCGCTTTGTAATTAGTTAGTTAAAGTGTTTAGCTAATTAATTCATTTTGTAATATTTAATTAGCTTAGAATAAGTTAGTTAAGTAGTTTCGTTTTGTAATAGTTAGCTTAATTAGCATAGCTAGTTAGTTAGCTTATTCATTCGGACCCTCCTTCGCGAGGGCGTGATATTGTAATAAGTGTGCGTGCGTGCGTGTGTGTATGTCTCCCAACCCCACATCTTTCTCCCTTTTATTTAATCGCTTTCGATGGTTAAATTAGGGACATTTTCAATTAGCATACCTTATGCTTGCATGTTTGCATCCATTCATTTGTCTTGCATACACCGAGGCTTGGCGCATCATTCAAGCTGCATTGTCAATTTAATACTTCTTTGAATACGTGTTTCAAAGCATGCTATCAAAGTGTTGCAAATACCATGATTAAGTAGTCGAGCCTATTTAGTTACATCATTGCATGCATTGCATTAGACATCTTGCATAGTTTGGATCATGCATTTTTCTAACTAGTTTTTGTTTTGGCTTGGAGTACTCAATGAGTTTTACGCTTTAGCATACTTGCATGAGTGTGATTGACATATTGTCATCTCTAGCATGCTTGCCATGAGGCTATGTGCTTACTTGTTAAACTGCATGAATGCTTGTGGATAAAGGCTTGTTGTTTGAATTGGAACAATTCAACGAATGTAAGTTTTAAGCCCACTTTGTCGTGGCAAAATCATGTTTTAAGCCCACTATGTTTGGTGGCAAATCCGCACTTTTAAGCCCACTTGAGGGTGGCAAATTCAAACCATTTTCACAAACAAACATGAGTTGAGTTGTTCCAATTCTTGCAATTTTAGTCTATACTTGCTTTTGTGCGTCACATAGTAAAGTTAGCTAATAATCAGAATAAGAACACATAATGTTTATAAAAAATCATATCATGATTAGTAGAGGCCGATCTTTGATCGGGCGAGCGGGGGTGCTCATTTCAGGACCTTCCCCTCTCGTACCTAAGTTCCCGAGCCGAGGCAACTTTGGTGATGACGGACACGTGGCCTTTGGCACGAGTCAGGGTTTCCTAAATTTTTCCAAAATAAAATATTTAAGTGGCGACTCTGTATCTGGCAAAGCAGTCTAATTTTGGCATTATTTGATTTAAAATCGATTTTCCTAAAAGATTTGCCGGATTGGACTCTTTGGTGTTTATCAATTTCACATTGCACTTGTGAGACTAGATTCAGAACCGCGGAAGTTCGAACTGTGAGGCCTTCTTTTCAAACCCTTTCTGAAAGGCGGGGCGCGGAAAAAGGCGAGTCTATAGAAGGTTTAGCCACCCTTTCATAGGCTTATCCATAGTTGTGCTTTCTTTGTTTTCTCCATGCTTTTGCAAATTTTTCTTCACTTTTAGATTGATTTCAGCACTGTTTTAGTTAGCTTTTGTATGAATATGGACTGAATATTTGTGTTTAAAGCTTTAAATAGATAGCTTAATTCTTGAATCTATCTCTCTTCTTCAAAGTTGTTGTGAGCTTTCTTCTAGTTCCCTCTTTGAAGTATGGAAATGAATATTTCATCCTTATTTCATGAGTAGAAAGATGAGCTTACAATAAATATTTTATAGCTTTCATTCATTTGCTTAGTCTTCTTTTGATTTTGCTTTGAAACCATATAAGAGCTCTTTCATCAGAAGTATTAGAAACTCTCTTCTAGTTCCTTTTGAAGTATGGAAATGGATTTCAATCCATATTCCATGAGTAGGAAGAAGAATCTCTTTGTTTTCCTTAATGATGTAATCTTTTGTTTGTAAACTTTATTTTCAAGAATGACTTTCTCTAAATTTGAGTACTCACTTACTCTTATTTTTCGTGAGATAGAGTAAGTTTTATACCATCTCTTTGAATGCTTTGTCTTTTTCATTTGCCTTAGCTTTGTATTCATTGATTTCCATCTCGTTGCTTCATTAATCATCATCTAAATACCCTTGAGATGTTTGATGATTTGTGAAGCAAACCTATTCTCTTCTTGAAAATCTTCATGACATGAGGGAACAGGAAGGATGAACATCCTTTGGAAACCCTCTATTTTTGCTCTATTCCAGTTTTGTTACAACATGTCTTTCTCCAAAAGCAGTGGCCGGCCGGCAACCATCTTGTACGGCCGACCAACTCTTTTGTATGGAAATGGTGGTTTTTCAACAAAATAGAGCAGATCTTGAGGTCCAAAACAAAACTGTTTTTCTGACTGTGAATAGGGCAGTT
Organism: Camellia japonica; assembly: GCA_030407325.1. Lineage (NCBI taxonomy): Eukaryota > Viridiplantae > Streptophyta > Magnoliopsida > Ericales > Theaceae > Camellia > Camellia japonica. The sequence goes on along the minus strand of JAPPVO010000017.1, from coordinate 112,259,802 downwards.
TCTGAGAGTAAATAGATGGGGTTTCTAGAGGATGTTCTTACTTGCGCATGTGTGATTTTAGATTAGTTGCTTTGAAATTTGTATTTGTAATAATTAGTTAATTCATTTGTGTTTGTAATAATTAGTTAATTAGGACATTTGGATCCTCTTGTGAAGAGGGCAAATGTGTAACACTTAATGTATGTCTTCCAAACCTCCATTTCTTTCTCCATTTTATTTACATGCTTACCATGGTTGTACAAAGCATCATGTTTTCCTTTATCATTCCCATGTTTTGAATCCATTTTTGCATGCATTTAGGTTTGGCTCATCATACTTGATGACTTTATCATTTCCTACTTGATTATGTGCGCTACCTCATGCTTTGAGTTGATTCACATGTCATGTTAATAGCCGAATCTAGTAATTACATTTTTGTGTGTGTTGCATTAGCCATTTTGCATATTAGGATCATGCATTGTTTCTAACTATCTTTTTTTCTTTGGCTTGCCTCAGTGGAGTACTAGGTGATCATTTTTGCCTTTAGCATATCATATGTGTGTTTGTATTACCATGTCGAGCATACTAACATGAGGCCACTTGTTTACTTGAAATACCTCTTTGAATGCTTGTGGATGGAGGCTATTTTGCTTAAATTGGAATGACTTTGATTGTTGTACATATGAGCTCACTTTTCCTTTGAGTTGCACATATTCAAAAACTCTTTCAAAATCACATAAAATCAAAGCATTCCAAAGTAAGTGATGTGGTCTATACTTGTTTGCTTCACGTAGTAATGTTAGCATATTAATAAATCAGAACATGAGCATATAATGTCTATAAGATTCACATCATGATTTACTAGAGGCTAATCTTTGATCGGGTGAGTGGGGTTCTCAATTCATGACCTTCCCATCTTATACCTAAGTTCCCGAATCAAGACATTTTGGTTATGACAGACAAATGACTTTTGGCACAAGTCATGGGTTTCTTAATTTCCTAAAAGTATTAGGTGGCGACTCTGAAATCTGGCAATGCAGTCTATTTTTTGCATTTCTGTGATTAATGGATTTTTCTAAGATTTGTCAAATCTGGACTCTCATTCATTTTTTCTGTTTTTCATTGCACTTGTGCAACCAAATTTAGAACCATGGGAGTCCAAACTGTAGGGAATCGCATCCAAGGAGACTAAACCTCTCCGAGGAGCACAAAAAAACCAGCTACATGCGTGTATCGTAGATCTTTTTGTACCGGACTTGACGGAGTCTGGGTCTGTGATATGTGGGTCGTGGGTCGTAGATCGTGGATCGTAGATCTTTGGACTTGGGACTTGGGCTTGGGCTTGGGCTTGGGCTTGGGCCTGGGCTTGAGGCTTGAGGCTTGTTGGAGTGGTAGGTTTGGGCTGGGCCGGATTGGTAGTCCACCAACCTAATCTTTTTGGGCTAAGTCTATTACATGGCTGCAGATATACATACATGTATATAGAGTGTGTAACTCACACACTTATTTCCTATCAGTTTTGTGCATTACTCCATTAGTTTTTCAGGAGTAATTGGCTGCATTTGTTACTAGCTTTCATGGCTGGAAAGCTCATTCTCTCTTCCCCATTATGTATAAAATGAAGCCATCTTCCTTGGTTTCTACACAGAAAATTCTTTGCTCTCATATTATAGTCAATCTACTCCTATAATATTATTTTTCTCGTGTAAGAGAGTGTTGCCGCTATTAGTTCGCCAGAGCTAAACAGAAGGTGTTTCTACATTAGCGGGTTCTAACTGTCATATCGTAGAAGATAAACGTCGACATATCACCAGCACTCACGGTGAGGCAACGAATCTGTTTTAAGGAGATTGTGGTATCATATAGGTTTCAATTTGCATTTTCTTATTGTTTTATCTTGTTATGTATTTTTGTTCATCTACTTGTAATTTCCAGCATGATTGTTTGTTCTATATTTTTCAATTTAATTAAATATGAATCTATTTAGTTTATCTAAATACACAATTTGTACAACAAGTTCTCCCGAATCCACTGATGAACAACTATCTCTTTTTGTGAATAAACGAACAAAATCAATCCTTGATGTTTATCAATATGTAGTTCGTTGATCAATCGATCACTTTCTATACATCAAGAAAACTCATATGAACCACCCTCCAATATAGAACACTTTGTATTTTACTCCTCTTTGAGAATTTGGATGGGTTAAACCTTAATATTTGCAAAAGGCGCACTTTATACTAAATAGAATCGCGAAGACCGCTCAAATACACACTTTACCGCTCGAGCGATGTGAGTAAAAGGCGGTGCAAACATATAGACCAACCATTCAAGTGCAACATCCACTGCTTGAGCGGTGAAACATATTTCCCAAAAATTCAGTTTGCAAGCAGAGATACTGGATGATGCACTTCACTGCTTGAGTGCATAAAAGACCGCTTGAGTGTGCAAACCATGAATGCTCGATTCCCATACATAATTAGCGAATTGACAAATAAGGAATGCTCAAGAAACGGAATGTCAATACAAACTCCTCTACATAGGTACAATTCGAGTTGGAATCGCATTTAAAAACTCACGACCTCACTAAAACAAAATAGCAAATAAAATTATAACTAAAAAGAGTTTTGTAAAACGTGATTGCTAATTACAAAAACCTAACAATGCATAATTTATAAGTGATTTTGTATATTAAGAATTTATTTATAAGACATTATATTGAATGGCAAGATGAATCTATTGAAATTCTTTGTTATTGAAAAAAAAAAAAAAAAAAGTGATTGTTAATTTATGCAAGTCACTCTCTTCATCAATAATAATTTTTGTATGTTTAATTTTTGGAAAAAAATGATATATATATTTTACTTTTTTAAAAGATTCAAAAGTCTTATAAATTTTTCTTGATACATATAAGTATTACAACCTTTTAAAATTTTGTCTAATTATATCTTAAATTGAATTAATGTTCTCATTTAGCCTCCTAGTTGTTTGATTGAACAATAAATTTCAATCATTGTATTTCTTGTGTCTTATAAATATAAATAATTGAACTCTCTTATCTAGCTCAAAATAAAATGCTTTTATTGCAAATAATATTTGAAAGGTAAAATTTTAGAAGACAGCTTTATATATGTATGATGCTAATTGTCCCATCATTATAAATAAATAAAAAAAATTAAAAATGCGATGCTAATTTTATGTGTTTCAAAAAAAAATTAAAAGTTATTTGTTATTTAATTTAATGATTTATATCATTGTGTAATTAAAGTAAAGTGGTACTTTTGAAAATTCAATCACTTTAGGATTTAATTTTTTTTTTTTAAATATTGTAATTATTGATTATAACACAGTCAATAGGACTTTTTAGTGCTTTTGAGAGAACAGTAAGATTTATTTGTTAAGTGCTACTAATTGACTTAACAGTTTGGTTTTTTTTTTTTTTTTTTTATATTTAATCTCTACCTACTTTGGACCCCATATACTAATTTTGAAATTTATCTTTTTATTTATTTATTGAGAAAATTGTTGAAAAGTCAAAGGTAAGCAATGTATAAAGCATTAGGTTTAGTAGATATTTTTTGTTGGTAAAAGATTCAGCCTTTGTGAAATAATTTAGGGGTTGTTTGGGGTGTCCTAAATAAGTGCACTTTTTGTCTTTTTGGACTAAAAACTTGAGAAAAAAAATATGCATGTTTGGGTTAACTTTTTGACTTTTTATGAAAAAATGTGTATTAAAAAATTATATAAAGAAGTGTGTAGAAGAAGATTAGAGGTGTGTGTTGTACAGCTCTATTCAAATTTATATCTTTTTGTTCAAAATTCTTTTATATCTATCTGTTCAAATTTTTTGACTATCTGTTTAAAATTTTCCCCTTATCTATTCAATTTTTTCCTTTATCTATTCAAATATCTGTCTAAATTTTATTATCTGTTCAATTTTTTTACTTATCTATTTAAATCTATTTGTATCCAAATCTATCTGTTTAATTTTTACACTGCTTCTTCTCTCAAGATGTCCCAAATCTCACGGCAGCTCTTCATATTTGGGGGTGGAAATGGGTTGCCAGAGGTAGTGGCAATGGTGACAACCAGGGGTGAAAATGGATGAGGATTTCAGATATTACAGTTAGAATTTAAAACTATAAAAATGAAAATAAAATTAATATTTTACCTTGAGGTAAATTTGTAATAAAAAAAAAAAATTATTTAAAGATAGGAACCATCGGAGTTTGGTGGGCCAAATGGGAGCACTCTATTATTTGTTTGAAATGACTTCTTGTGTAGCAAAGAAGTCCTATGCATGGACAACATTAATTTTGCTTGCTTACCTCTAGCTGCTTTAAGTTGGTGGGGTTAACGTTAGGTGGAGAAATTAATGACATATTTGTATTTTTAATATAGTTTTGTTATAGATATAAAAATGATGCATTTAATGGATTATAGATCAGACACAAAAAAATGACACTTTTTATATCTTATCTGCAACCCTGTGCTCTTACTTTTTCTCTTTTTAATAAGAGACAAACCATTTCATGCATACAAGCCGGACATTTATCTGTGGCCAATAAAATTTTGGCCAAACCTCACTTTTGCATACTATTTTCAACTATATTTGATTTTATCCTTTTAATTTTGAGATATCTCAAAATTGTCCCTGATATTTACTATGACTCCTATAACTTTCACCAATGTTATAACCACACTTTCAAAAGTATCCTCTTCTCAAGTCTCTATTATGGTTTTCATTTTCATTCTTTATTAGAAAGGACAACTAACGGATTAATAATTTTTCCCTTAATTTCTTTTTTAAGTCACTTGTGTTGTTTTTTGGCTATTAATTAATAAACTACGACAAGTGGTCGGCGAGACATGTCGTCATTGGTTACAACGATGGTCACTCATTAGTATGCAACATATAGGGTGATTGGAGGATTATCAAGGTCGTAGACTGGGAACTTAGGACCTCGGTGTTTCCTGGTGTTGGTTCTGACTGCAAGATTGTCGCTATGTCGGCGTTTGCACTGCCATTGAGATGGTGGGTTGATGTATGGAGCAGCTGATGAAGTGCTTGGTTGCTAGTCTGGTTCAGCTGGTAGAGTTTGAACCTTGGGCATGAATGGAGTATTCATAGCAATGAATGCTTCAAGAACAACAATGATGGTTTGCAGAGACGAGGAGAGAGAAGAGGGAGTTTTGTCAAAATTCGAAAGGGCGGCAAACCGTAATAAATTAGCCTTGGGCGACGTACCTGTCAGGCAGCGTGGTTAGAATCAACATGACTTGATGGTGCATGCCAGGTATGGATCGGTGATAGGGCAACACGTGGAAGAAACGGTTGAATTGACCGTGCATGATAGCTCATGCGCAGTTGAAACTCTTGCAATTCTTGAAATAATGTGGCAATAACCTCGGCTAGAGAAGCGATCTCGGATAGGATGCTTAGAGAATTTGGTTATTGGTTCTTGATTCTTGATAAAGTAGGCAACTAAGTCCTGGTTACTTGAAGCCGATAAGTCAAGATCTCGGTTGGAGTAGTATTTGAATTTTAGCCGACATGTTGGTTGGACAAAACGATGTAGGTTCCATCAGCTCAGATTGCCGAGGTAATAGAACCTAAGGGGCAATTGTGGAGAAGTATTTTGTGAGTGACAGCACATGGCTAAGGTGACGCCGAAGTGTCAGCCGAGGTGCCACGTGGCCTGATCATGCTTGCCGAGATTATCTTAGCTAGGCCGAGGTTATCTGCGGAGATGCAAGAATCCAAGATAAGTGGATTAGGGATAAGAATCCTACACAGAAAAGGATCTTAATCTGGATAAGTACAAGGCTCAAGAAGAGTTTATCCATATCTAACCGAGAGTCCAAGATGAGCATTGAGCCTGAGTCCACTAAAGTGAGGCTTCTAAAGAGATCAAGTCACTATTGGTTATAAAAGCAAGGCACCATCGTGGGTCTAAGGTAAGTTCTTTCTTGTGAGTTTAAGTACTATTTGCTATCAGTGAGAGAAAGTTTTACTGACTTGATTCTCGGAGTGCCCCCAGGTAGATAAACCACCGCAAAATTCTCATCTTCTTGTTATAGGTTGTTGGACTTAATCTATTATGCTGGTGTTCTCCAGCTGAGTTCTCCATTTGATTGTGTGGTCAAAAATCAACACCCACAAGTTCAATTCACAATTAATATCTTTACTTCAAAATAGAAAACAGGACAGTAAATACACACACTAGTAATCTCTAGATACGTGTCTGCAAGTGGGCTATAAAAGCACTACCAAAGTCACTTTACCGGCAACTAAACGGAAGGAAAGTATCCTAACCACGTGGATTTTTGGACTTTCACCAATGACACAAAAGCCAACTTAATTAACCACTACCACACCCCTAACCAGATTCATTACAGTATTCACTCATTTTTCTCAAAACAATACTCTTCGAATGCATTGGCATGAAACAGTTGAATAAATGGAATGCATTGGCATGAGTGAATTGGTTTCAGTTAACCTATCTCTCATGCAATTTCTACAAGTAATGTTATCCTCCATCAATAGCCAAAACAGTTATCTCTATTCAATATATTCCAAAATAGACAATATATAAAACAAGAGCATAACTAGCAATTCCAACTGATAGCTCGAAGTTATAAGTTCACCATGAAGTTCACAACTTCTCAACATTTCAAATGCTCCATCAACATGAAGCCTTTTTAGGTTTTGATAAAATTCTAAAGGTTTTCCATTTTGAAAGAATCTCTACAAGTTTCCAAGGCCACACTTCATTTCCAACAACCAAAAAGAGTTCCAACACAATAATATGAAAAAACCCCTCTTTCATACCTTCCAAATAAGCATAAATCAAAGCCCTAATCTCATAAAGCATTAATTTCTTTTACTGAATAACACATAGCAAAGCTAAATAACATGCAAATCATTAAAAGGGTCCCTACCTCAAAGCAAGAGGAAGAATGGAGCAACACCCAAAAATCAACGGAGTCGAAAACTTGAAATTTACATATTAAAATGAAGCCCTTCATGCACTCTACTTTTTTAACTCAAGCACTAGGGGTAGAAAATGGACGAAACTAGATGAAAACTAAGGTTTTATAGCTTAAAGACTTGAAAATGGAGAAAAGAGGTGTGTGGAAAAAGATAAGCTCAAAAAAAAAGATATTTTCAGCTTTTGGGTTCTATTTATAGTTAGTCACATTGTAGGCGCAAACTCAAAATTGCGGGCACAAAAGACACAACTGTGAGTGCAATCCTAAATCGTGACCTACCCTCGCGGGCCACGCAACTTCTCCATACAAAGGACCTAAAGGTGTGTTTTGGTCGTGGGCATCATCACAAGCGCGACTTTCCCATCGCAGGCGCGATCACACGGATCGCAGCTTTCTTCGCAGGCCACCGAGGGCTATGCAATTCTGCTAGGCCAACAAACCTGATGGCCATAATTGGTCACGACCCTAGTCGCGTCCACTCGCGAGAGCGACCTAACACCCTTGTAGGTGGGATAAGAATGGTTATGGGCGCGACCTAGCAAACAGGAGGAAAATTCTGCCAAAGTGCCAAGTATAAACCAAAGTTCCTTGTGACAATTAAACAACTCAAAGATACCGAATAACACCAACAGATGCAAACTCCAATACCAAAGAACATAAAACAATCGAGTCTTAACCTGAGCCGCTATATGCATATTAGACAAGTTATTATTTGTGAAACTCATTAAGCATTTACAATCAGTTCTTTTAATTAAAAATGACTTAGGTGCTAAAAATATTTATAAAAAAAAGTTCTACTAATCTAATTATAGTTAATAGATCTTTTTTCATTGTGGGATAGTTATATTTAGCTTAATTAAAACTTCCACTACAATATCTACATAGTTAATTATTTTCTTTTATTTTTAATATAGCACTCTAGTGATTATTACTAGCATATGCTTACAATATTAATTCATCATTTTTATTTGGAAGAGTTAATGTAAGTAAAATTTTACATTTTTTTTTTTTTTTTTATATCTTGCTAACAAAGTGTCGGTTGTGTTTCAAGTCCAATTGTCATAATTTTTCTTTTCTTTTCTTTTCTTTTCTTTTTTTCTTTTTTTTTTAATGATTTTTCTTAATTGAGAATATTATAATTCAGTGGAAGTTTAAAAAAATAATTACAAATATATTGAAAACTTATGCTTTTAATTATTAAAATTGATAAAGTTTATTATTAATTTATAATTATTTTTGTACAATTGCACTGATCCATAATTTCCCCTTCTTATTTTAGCTAAATTCTTTATAAAATTTTAACCATAAGATAGCATCTTAAAAACCTTTCTAAACTAGACTGGATGCACTATGTTTGGGCCACTAAGGCCTACTATAAGTTCTAATTTGATAATTTAAACTATTTAATTTGTCGTATATTAAAAAAAAAAAAAGACTAAAATTATGTTTTCAAAAATAATTCATTATTTTTTGACAACAAATACGATAAATTAAATATATTACGATTATCGAAATAACTTAAATTTTATTATAGATTAAATATATAAAATATTTAATAAAATAAACTATTTAAATTATTAAAATGTGACCTACGATCAACCTCACAAATCTAAGTAACGCTTTCCAATTCCCATTATAGACAGAAAGAATCCCATCCTATTTTTATTCCCCACCTTCTTCACTTTGACGATTAAAAGTCGCGTCAATCAAAGCTTCTTTCCTTTCAATTCACGTGATAATTTGATATTTTAAAAGTTGACATTTCTACTTTTAATTAAGAACCCCACTTGATCTTGATATGTCAAATTTATTACTATAAATAATATTCTTTATTATGCGACTCTCAAATGTTTTTCACTTTAAAAATTAAAGGCTAAACTTTATTGAGCAATCCTTCTTTTTCGATTTTATGTGTGAATGATACACATATTTTAATTGATATATAATATTAAAATTTATTATTTTAAATAGAATTATTATATATAATTTGTATATTATTTACATGCTAAAAAATATATGAATAAATTTATTTTTCCTACTTAAGTAATAGAAAAATTCATGTTGTTTTCTAACATGTACCACATTTAATGCCTATTATAAAGTCAATTTGTTAGACTTTTTCTTTTTCTTTTTCTTTTTCTTTTTTCTTTTTTCTTTTTTTTTTTTTAAGGGTTGTTAGGGATGTTTAATACTTCAATTGTTATTGTCTTGAATTTGAAAAATGGGTTAATTGTATCCAATAGGCTTATTATACTACCGTTCTAATTTCATTGTCGTCCCTTTTATTTTTATTTGTGACAAATAATTTCTTACATTTTAAATTCAATTACAATGTCATCATTTCATCTATCTACCATTGAAAAGGCTTATAAAACGTATCGTTTAGCTAAATGTGACATTTTTTTGGTCTCATTAACACCCCCACATTTTTATTAAATTTTACTTTAATCCTTACACTTTCACTAAAATCTTACTTCAATCTCTTTGCTTTTATTTTTTGTTAACCTCATTAATAGTAAATGGATGAAAGAGTGACATTACTAGTTGACTTAAAATGTAAGAGATTGTCTGTCATAATTAAGGGTAAAGGAACCAGGATGAGATTATGATAAGAGTGTAGAATGTAATTAACTCAGAAAAATAAATTGTTATTGCACTCGTTTGGCATAATAGTTTGGGGTAGTTTGAGGCTAAAATAGCCACAAAAAGACAAAATAAGGTAAAAAGTCAATAAGACAAAATGTCACATCTAAATCATAATCATTTTATTTTTTCTTTCACAAAAGTCAAAAAGCTAACAAGCCCATCTCCAACGAGACTTTTTAGTCCCAAGCTAAAATAGTCAAAAATTCAAAAAGCCAATCCATATCCCAAACAAATCCTGTCATGTAAAATTTGACAATTTAATTAAAAATGCTTTCAATCTTTGGGAATTTTTTTCCTTTTTTTTTAAAAGAGATTTTTGTGCAAAAAATTACAAATCAATGAAGAATGAATTTTAATAATAGTAAATGTGGAAAAAAAAAAAGGCTAATATGTCATGCAACTAAGGGAGTGGGAAGTGGCTGGCCAAGCACTTTCTACTCACCTACAGCTCATCTTCCATTGTTGAAGATGAGTGTGAAACATTTGTGGGAAACAAAGTGTAATGGTGGGAGCCACCACCATGATGTATTATTCTTCATCCTTGCCTATATAAGAGAGAGAGGGGAAGAAGAGAAGATCAGACAACACAAACACAGCATAGCAGAGAGTGTTTTGTAATCTAAGAGTAAGAGTTCCATAGAGAAGAAGTGAGTGTGAGTTCTGTAATTTCCCTCCGGGAATTCTATAGTGAAATCTCTCCCCGTGGACGTAAGCAATTGTCGAATCACATAAATCTCTTGTATTATTGTTTGTGATTGCTTGTTAGTGTGCCAAATAGGTTCTCGGATCCTAACAATTGATATCAGAGCCTAGTTGAAGAAAAACAGTGCATTTTTCAGAACTTGTCAGATTGCGAAGTTGTCGAAATCAAGTTTCAAGCATACCAGGGGGACCGTCTCGTCGAGACGAGTCCGAAACTATAGAGCAGAGTCCCAGAAGACTACCCACGCGCCCTCACACGTCACCGGAAGACCGACTCGTGAAGCCCAATCGTAAGACTCGCCCGTAACGCATCTGATCACGTCCGCAACCAACGTGACGTTAGCCGCCACGTTATGGACACCCTATTTTGACCGGCCCTAAGACTTGGCCGCTTTTTTTAATTACCCAATGATGAAAATCAGCATGTGTTTCTCACATAATTCTCAGTAAGAAAGATGGAATTTAAGCTTAATTTCCAACCTTAAGCCTATTTTGGCTTAGTGTTTTAGATCCGTTCAAAACTCTCTTTTAATATATTCTTTTTATGCATAGTTCCAAAAATTTTGCTGAAAACCCTTATTTTCCCTAAGAAAAAGAAAGGAAAAAAATTCAGTGAATAGTGTAATATTTTAGAGAGAGTTGTAAGGATTTAATTTTGTTGTAATATTTTTTTATTCCTCTTCCCCCCTTATTCGGATTTGTAATATTCAAAGTGTTATAATAATTTTCCGTCCCGCTTCTTTTTATCCCATTCTTTTATTTTCTTCTTCATATTCTGTAAATATGCATCTTATATTGTCTTGTCACCATATCAATGCTTTGCATCCATGTTTCATGCCTTAAGATTCAGCTAAATTTGCATCTGTGAGTTTAATTGATTATTATGTGATTTTGTGCGCTACACCATGTCTTGAAATGATTCACATGTCATATATTAGAAACCAGATCTTTAGTTACATTTTATGAGTGAATTAGGATTTTGTATATAGGATCATGCATTTGTTTACTAACTTTGTTTTTGTACCTATTTGCGGGACGTCAGTAAATATGTTAGTTTTTTCCTTTAGCATCTCGTCTATATGTGATTTTCTTACTATGTTTAGTATCCTACCATATGGCTGTGTTTATTTGATATAACTCTATGCATGCCAGTGGGTGAAGGTTATATTATTTAATTTAGAATAAAATTGATTTTCATGATTGCATTATTCAAAACATTTTCAAGATAATGAAATCATGCTGTGCCAAAATAGACGACACAGTCTATATTTGTTTGCTTCATAGAGTAAATTTTAGGATTTAATAAATAATTGGAATATGAACATATAAAGTCAATAAAATTTATATCATGGCTTAGTAAAAGCTGATCTTTTGATCGGGTGAGTGCGGGTGCTTAATTAACGACCTTCCCCCTTCATACCTAAGGTTCCGAGCCAAGCATCCTTGGTGATGATGAACATCAGCGTTTATCAATTTCACATTGCACTTGTGAGACTAGATTCAGAACCGCGGAAGTTCGAACTGTGAGGCCTTCTTTTCAAACCCTTTCTGAAAGGCGGGGCGCGGAAAAAGGCGAGTCTATAGAAGGTTTAGCCACCCTTTCATAGGCTTATCCATAGTTGTGCTTTCTTTGTTTTCTCCATGCTTTTGCAAATTTTTCTTCACTTTTAGATTGATTTCAGCACTGTTTTAGTTAGCTTTTGTATGAATATGGACTGAATATTTGTGTTTAAAGCTTTAAATAGATAGCTTAATTCTTGAATCTATCTCTCTTCTTCAAAGTTGTTGTGAGCTTTCTTCTAGTTCCCTCTTTGAAGTATGGAAATGAATATTTCATCCTTATTTCATGAGTAGAAAGATGAGCTTACAATAAATATTTTATAGCTTTCATTCATTTGCTTAGTCTTCTTTGATTTTGCTTTGAAACCATATAAGAGCTCTTTCATCAGAAGTATTAGAAACTCTCTTCTAGTTCCTTTTGAAGTATGGAAATGGATTTCAATCCATATTCCATGAGTAGGAAGAAGAATCTCTTTGTTTTCCTTAATGATGTAATCTTTTGTTTGTAAACTTTATTTTCAAGAATGACTTTCTCTAAATTTGAGTACTCACTTACTCTTATTTTTCGTGAGATAGAGTAAGTTTTATACCATCTCTTTGAATGCTTTGTCTTTTTCATTTGCCTTAGCTTTGTATTCATTGATTTCCATCTCGTTGCTTCATTAATCATCATCTAAATACCCTTGAGATGTTTGATGATTTGTGAAGCAAACCTATTCTCTTCTTGAAAATCTTCATGACATGAGGGAACAGGAAGGATGAACATCCTTTGGAAACCCTCTATTTTTGCTCTATTCCAGTTTTGTTACAACATGTCTTTCTCCAAAAGCAGTGGCCGGCCGGCAACCATCTTGTACGGCCGACCAACTCTTTTGTATGGAAATGGTGGTTTTTCAACAAAATAGAGCAGATCTTGAGGTCCAAAACAAAACTGTTTTTCTGACTGTGAATAGGGCAGTTTCTGAGAGTAAATAGATGGGGTTTCTAGAGGATGTTCTTACTTGCGCATGTGTGATTTTAGATTAGTTGCTTTGAAATTTGTATTTGTAATAATTAGTTAATTCATTTGTGTTTGTAATAATTAGTTAATTAGGACATTTGGATCCTCTTGTGAAGAGGGCAAATGTGTAACACTTAATGTATGTCTTCCAAACCTCCATTTCTTTCTCCATTTTATTTACATGCTTACCATGGTTGTACAAAGCATCATGTTTTCCTTTATCATTCCCATGTTTTGAATCCATTTTTGCATGCATTTAGGTTTGGCTCATCATACTTGATGACTTTATCATTTCCTACTTGATTATGTGCGCTACCTCATGCTTTGAGTTGATTCACATGTCATGTTAATAGCCGAATCTAGTAATTACATTTTTGTGTGTGTTGCATTAGCCATTTTGCATATTAGGATCATGCATTGTTTCTAACTATCTTTTTTTCTTTGGCTTGCCTCAGTGGAGTACTAGGTGATCATTTTTGCCTTTAGCATATCATATGTGTGTTTGTATTACCATGTCGAGCATACTAACATGAGGCCACTTGTTTACTTGAAATACCTCTTTGAATGCTTGTGGATGGAGGCTATTTTGCTTAAATTGGAATGACTTTGATTGTTGTACATATGAGCTCACTTTTCCTTTGAGTTGCACATATTCAAAAACTCTTTCAAAATCACATAAAATCAAAGCATTCCAAAGTAAGTGATGTGGTCTATACTTGTTTGCTTCACGTAGTAATGTTAGCATATTAATAAATCAGAACATGAGCATATAATGTCTATAAGATTCACATCATGATTTACTAGAGGCTAATCTTTGATCGGGTGAGTGGGGTTCTCAATTCATGACCTTCCCATCTTATACCTAAGTTCCCGAATCAAGACATTTTGGTTATGACAGACAAATGACTTTTGGCACAAGTCATGGGTTTCTTAATTTCCTAAAAGTATTAGGTGGCGACTCTGAAATCTGGCAATGCAGTCTATTTTTTGCATTTCTGTGATTAATGGATTTTTCTAAGATTTGTCAAATCTGGACTCTCATTCATTTTTTCTGTTTTTCATTGCACTTGTGCAACCAAATTTAGAACCATGGGAGTCCAAACTGTAGGGAATCGCATCCAAGGAGACTAAACCTCTCCGAGGAGCACAAAAAAACCAGCTACATGCGTGTATCGTAGATCTTTTTGTACCGGACTTGACGGAGTCTGGGTCTGTGATATGTGGGTCGTGGGTCGTAGATCGTGGATCGTAGATCTTTGGACTTGGGACTTGGGCTTGGGCTTGGGCTTGGGCTTGGGCCTGGGCTTGAGGCTTGAGGCTTGTTGGAGTGGTAGGTTTGGGCTGGGCCGGATTGGTAGTCCACCAACCTAATCTTTTTGGGCTAAGTCTATTACATGGCTGCAGATATACATACATGTATATAGAGTGTGTAACTCACACACTTATTTCCTATCAGTTTTGTGCATTACTCCATTAGTTTTTCAGGAGTAATTGGCTGCATTTGTTACTAGCTTTCATGGCTGGAAAGCTCATTCTCTCTTCCCCATTATGTATAAAATGAAGCCATCTTCCTTGGTTTCTACACAGAAAATTCTTTGCTCTCATATTATAGTCAATCTACTCCTATAATATTATTTTTCTCGTGTAAGAGAGTGTTGCCGCTATTAGTTCGCCAGAGCTAAACAGAAGGTGTTTCTACATTAGCGGGTTCTAACTGTCATATCGTAGAAGATAAACGTCGACATATCACCAGCACTCACGGTGAGGCAACGAATCTGTTTTAAGGAGATTGTGGTATCATATAGGTTTCAATTTGCATTTTCTTATTGTTTTATCTTGTTATGTATTTTTGTTCATCTACTTGTAATTTCCAGCATGATTGTTTGTTCTATATTTTTCAATTTAATTAAATATGAATCTATTTAGTTTATCTAAATACACAATTTGTACAACAAGTTCTCCCGAATCCACTGATGAACAACTATCTCTTTTTGTGAATAAACGAACAAAATCAATCCTTGATGTTTATCAATATGTAGTTCGTTGATCAATCGATCACTTTCTATACATCAAGAAAACTCATATGAACCACCCTCCAATATAGAACACTTTGTATTTTACTCCTCTTTGAGAATTTGGATGGGTTAAACCTTAATATTTGCAAAAGGCGCACTTTATACTAAATAGAATCGCGAAGACCGCTCAAATACACACTTTACCGCTCGAGCGATGTGAGTAAAAGGCGGTGCAAACATATAGACCAACCATTCAAGTGCAACATCCACTGCTTGAGCGGTGAAACATATTTCCCAAAAATTCAGTTTGCAAGCAGAGATACTGGATGATGCACTTCACTGCTTGAGTGCATAAAAGACCGCTTGAGTGTGCAAACCATGAATGCTCGATTCCCATACATAATTAGCGAATTGACAAATAAGGAATGCTCAAGAAACGGAATGTCAATACAAACTCCTCTACATAGGTACAATTCGAGTTGGAATCGCATTTAAAAACTCACGACCTCACTAAAACAAAATAGCAAATAAAATTATAACTAAAAAGAGTTTTGTAAAACGTGATTGCTAATTACAAAAACCTAACAATGCATAATTTATAAGTGATTTTGTATATTAAGAATTTATTTATAAGACATTATATTGAATGGCAAGATGAATCTATTGAAATTCTTTGTTATTGAAAAAAAAAAAAAAAAAAGTGATTGTTAATTTATGCAAGTCACTCTCTTCATCAATAATAATTTTTGTATGTTTAATTTTTGGAAAAAAATGATATATATATTTTACTTTTTTAAAAGATTCAAAAGTCTTATAAATTTTTCTTGATACATATAAGTATTACAACCTTTTAAAATTTTGTCTAATTATATCTTAAATTGAATTAATGTTCTCATTTAGCCTCCTAGTTGTTTGATTGAACAATAAATTTCAATCATTGTATTTCTTGTGTCTTATAAATATAAATAATTGAACTCTCTTATCTAGCTCAAAATAAAATGCTTTTATTGCAAATAATATTTGAAAGGTAAAATTTTAGAAGACAGCTTTATATATGTATGATGCTAATTGTCCCATCATTATAAATAAATAAAAAAAATTAAAAATGCGATGCTAATTTTATGTGTTTCAAAAAAAAATTAAAAGTTATTTGTTATTTAATTTAATGATTTATATCATTGTGTAATTAAAGTAAAGTGGTACTTTTGAAAATTCAATCACTTTAGGATTTAATTTTTTTTTTTTAAATATTGTAATTATTGATTATAACACAGTCAATAGGACTTTTTAGTGCTTTTGAGAGAACAGTAAGATTTATTTGTTAAGTGCTACTAATTGACTTAACAGTTTGGTTTTTTTTTTTTTTTTTTTATATTTAATCTCTACCTACTTTGGACCCCATATACTAATTTTGAAATTTATCTTTTTATTTATTTATTGAGAAAATTGTTGAAAAGTCAAAGGTAAGCAATGTATAAAGCATTAGGTTTAGTAGATATTTTTTGTTGGTAAAAGATTCAGCCTTTGTGAAATAATTTAGGGGTTGTTTGGGGTGTCCTAAATAAGTGCACTTTTTGTCTTTTTGGACTAAAAACTTGAGAAAAAAAATATGCATGTTTGGGTTAACTTTTTGACTTTTTATGAAAAAATGTGTATTAAAAAATTATATAAAGAAGTGTGTAGAAGAAGATTAGAGGTGTGTGTTGTACAGCTCTATTCAAATTTATATCTTTTTGTTCAAAATTCTTTTATATCTATCTGTTCAAATTTTTTGACTATCTGTTTAAAATTTTCCCCTTATCTATTCAATTTTTTCCTTTATCTATTCAAATATCTGTCTAAATTTTATTATCTGTTCAATTTTTTTACTTATCTATTTAAATCTATTTGTATCCAAATCTATCTGTTTAATTTTTACACTGCTTCTTCTCTCAAGATGTCCCAAATCTCACGGCAGCTCTTCATATTTGGGGGTGGAAATGGGTTGCCAGAGGTAGTGGCAATGGTGACAACCAGGGGTGAAAATGGATGAGGATTTCAGATATTACAGTTAGAATTTAAAACTATAAAAATGAAAATAAAATTAATATTTTACCTTGAGGTAAATTTGTAATAAAAAAAAAAATTATTTAAAGATAGGAACCATCGGAGTTTGGTGGGCCAAATGGGAGCACTCTATTATTTGTTTGAAATGACTTCTTGTGTAGCAAAGAAGTCCTATGCATGGACAACATTAATTTTGCTTGCTTACCTCTAGCTGCTTTAAGTTGGTGGGGTTAACGTTAGGTGGAGAAATTAATGACATATTTGTATTTTTAATATAGTTTTGTTATAGATATAAAAATGATGCATTTAATGGATTATAGATCAGACACAAAAAAATGACACTTTTTATATCTTATCTGCAACCCTGTGCTCTTACTTTTTCTCTTTTTAATAAGAGACAAACCATTTCATGCATACAAGCCGGACATTTATCTGTGGCCAATAAAATTTTGGCCAAACCTCACTTTTGCATACTATTTTCAACTATATTTGATTTTATCCTTTTAATTTTGAGATATCTCAAAATTGTCCCTGATATTTACTATGACTCCTATAACTTTCACCAATGTTATAACCACACTTTCAAAAGTATCCTCTTCTCAAGTCTCTATTATGGTTTTCATTTTCATTCTTTATTAGAAAGGACAACTAACGGATTAATAATTTTTCCCTTAATTTCTTTTTTAAGTCACTTGTGTTGTTTTTTGGCTATTAATTAATAAACTACGACAAGTGGTCGGCGAGACATGTCGTCATTGGTTACAACGATGGTCACTCATTAGTATGCAACATATAGGGTGATTGGAGGATTATCAAGGTCGTAGACTGGGAACTTAGGACCTCGGTGTTTCCTGGTGTTGGTTCTGACTGCAAGATTGTCGCTATGTCGGCGTTTGCACTGCCATTGAGATGGTGGGTTGATGTATGGAGCAGCTGATGAAGTGCTTGGTTGCTAGTCTGGTTCAGCTGGTAGAGTTTGAACCTTGGGCATGAATGGAGTATTCATAGCAATGAATGCTTCAAGAACAACAATGATGGTTTGCAGAGACGAGGAGAGAGAAGAGGGAGTTTTGTCAAAATTCGAAAGGGCGGCAAACCGTAATAAATTAGCCTTGGGCGACGTACCTGTCAGGCAGCGTGGTTAGAATCAACATGACTTGATGGTGCATGCCAGGTATGGATCGGTGATAGGGCAACACGTGGAAGAAACGGTTGAATTGACCGTGCATGATAGCTCATGCGCAGTTGAAACTCTTGCAATTCTTGAAATAATGTGGCAATAACCTCGGCTAGAGAAGCGATCTCGGATAGGATGCTTAGAGAATTTGGTTATTGGTTCTTGATTCTTGATAAAGTAGGCAACTAAGTCCTGGTTACTTGAAGCCGATAAGTCAAGATCTCGGTTGGAGTAGTATTTGAATTTTAGCCGACATGTTGGTTGGACAAAACGATGTAGGTTCCATCAGCTCAGATTGCCGAGGTAATAGAACCTAAGGGGCAATTGTGGAGAAGTATTTTGTGAGTGACAGCACATGGCTAAGGTGACGCCGAAGTGTCAGCCGAGGTGCCACGTGGCCTGATCATGCTTGCCGAGATTATCTTAGCTAGGCCGAGGTTATCTGCGGAGATGCAAGAATCCAAGATAAGTGGATTAGGGATAAGAATCCTACACAGAAAAGGATCTTAATCTGGATAAGTACAAGGCTCAAGAAGAGTTTATCCATATCTAACCGAGAGTCCAAGATGAGCATTGAGCCTGAGTCCACTAAAGTGAGGCTTCTAAAGAGATCAAGTCACTATTGGTTATAAAAGCAAGGCACCATCGTGGGTCTAAGGTAAGTTCTTTCTTGTGAGTTTAAGTACTATTTGCTATCAGTGAGAGAAAGTTTTACTGACTTGATTCTCGGAGTGCCCCCAGGTAGATAAACCACCGCAAAATTCTCATCTTCTTGTTATAGGTTGTTGGACTTAATCTATTATGCTGGTGTTCTCCAGCTGAGTTCTCCATTTGATTGTGTGGTCAAAAATCAACACCCACAAGTTCAATTCACAATTAATATCTTTACTTCAAAATAGAAAACAGGACAGTAAATACACACACTAGTAATCTCTAGATACGTGTCTGCAAGTGGGCTATAAAAGCACTACCAAAGTCACTTTACCGGCAACTAAACGGAAGGAAAGTATCCTAACCACGTGGATTTTTGGACTTTCACCAATGACACAAAAGCCAACTTAATTAACCACTACCACACCCCTAACCAGATTCATTACAGTATTCACTCATTTTTCTCAAAACAATACTCTTCGAATGCATTGGCATGAAACAGTTGAATAAATGGAATGCATTGGCATGAGTGAATTGGTTTCAGTTAACCTATCTCTCATGCAATTTCTACAAGTAATGTTATCCTCCATCAATAGCCAAAACAGTTATCTCTATTCAATATATTCCAAAATAGACAATATATAAAACAAGAGCATAACTAGCAATTCCAACTGATAGCTCGAAGTTATAAGTTCACCATGAAGTTCACAACTTCTCAACATTTCAAATGCTCCATCAACATGAAGCCTTTTTAGGTTTTGATAAAATTCTAAAGGTTTTCCATTTTGAAAGAATCTCTACAAGTTTCCAAGGCCACACTTCATTTCCAACAACCAAAAAGAGTTCCAACACAATAATATGAAAAAACCCCTCTTTCATACCTTCCAAATAAGCATAAATCAAAGCCCTAATCTCATAAAGCATTAATTTCTTTTACTGAATAACACATAGCAAAGCTAAATAACATGCAAATCATTAAAAGGGTCCCTACCTCAAAGCAAGAGGAAGAATGGAGCAACACCCAAAAATCAACGGAGTCGAAAACTTGAAATTTACATATTAAAATGAAGCCCTTCATGCACTCTACTTTTTTAACTCAAGCACTAGGGGTAGAAAATGGACGAAACTAGATGAAAACTAAGGTTTTATAGCTTAAAGACTTGAAAATGGAGAAAAGAGGTGTGTGGAAAAAGATAAGCTCAAAAAAAAAGATATTTTCAGCTTTTGGGTTCTATTTATAGTTAGTCACATTGTAGGCGCAAACTCAAAATTGCGGGCACAAAAGACACAACTGTGAGTGCAATCCTAAATCGTGACCTACCCTCGCGGGCCACGCAACTTCTCCATACAAAGGACCTAAAGGTGTGTTTTGGTCGTGGGCATCATCACAAGCGCGACTTTCCCATCGCAGGCGCGATCACACGGATCGCAGCTTTCTTCGCAGGCCACCGAGGGCTATGCAATTCTGCTAGGCCAACAAACCTGATGGCCATAATTGGTCACGACCCTAGTCGCGTCCACTCGCGAGAGCGACCTAACACCCTTGTAGGTGGGATAAGAATGGTTATGGGCGCGACCTAGCAAACAGGAGGAAAATTCTGCCAAAGTGCCAAGTATAAACCAAAGTTCCTTGTGACAATTAAACAACTCAAAGATACCGAATAACACCAACAGATGCAAACTCCAATACCAAAGAACATAAAACAATCGAGTCTTAACCTGAGCCGCTATATGCATATTAGACAAGTTATTATTTGTGAAACTCATTAAGCATTTACAATCAGTTCTTTTAATTAAAAATGACTTAGGTGCTAAAAATATTTATAAAAAAAAGTTCTACTAATCTAATTATAGTTAATAGATCTTTTTTCATTGTGGGATAGTTATATTTAGCTTAATTAAAACTTCCACTACAATATCTACATAGTTAATTATTTTCTTTTATTTTTAATATAGCACTCTAGTGATTATTACTAGCATATGCTTACAATATTAATTCATCATTTTTATTTGGAAGAGTTAATGTAAGTAAAATTTTACATTTTTTTTTTTTTTTTTATATCTTGCTAACAAAGTGTCGGTTGTGTTTCAAGTCCAATTGTCATAATTTTTCTTTTCTTTTCTTTTCTTTTCTTTTTTTCTTTTTTTTTTAATGATTTTTCTTAATTGAGAATATTATAATTCAGTGGAAGTTTAAAAAAATAATTACAAATATATTGAAAACTTATGCTTTTAATTATTAAAATTGATAAAGTTTATTATTAATTTATAATTATTTTTGTACAATTGCACTGATCCATAATTTCCCCTTCTTATTTTAGCTAAATTCTTTATAAAATTTTAACCATAAGATAGCATCTTAAAAACCTTTCTAAACTAGACTGGATGCACTATGTTTGGGCCACTAAGGCCTACTATAAGTTCTAATTTGATAATTTAAACTATTTAATTTGTCGTATATTAAAAAAAAAAAAAGACTAAAATTATGTTTTCAAAAATAATTCATTATTTTTTGACAACAAATACGATAAATTAAATATATTACGATTATCGAAATAACTTAAATTTTATTATAGATTAAATATATAAAATATTTAATAAAATAAACTATTTAAATTATTAAAATGTGACCTACGATCAACCTCACAAATCTAAGTAACGCTTTCCAATTCCCATTATAGACAGAAAGAATCCCATCCTATTTTTATTCCCCACCTTCTTCACTTTGACGATTAAAAGTCGCGTCAATCAAAGCTTCTTTCCTTTCAATTCACGTGATAATTTGATATTTTAAAAGTTGACATTTCTACTTTTAATTAAGAACCCCACTTGATCTTGATATGTCAAATTTATTACTATAAATAATATTCTTTATTATGCGACTCTCAAATGTTTTTCACTTTAAAAATTAAAGGCTAAACTTTATTGAGCAATCCTTCTTTTTCGATTTTATGTGTGAATGATACACATATTTTAATTGATATATAATATTAAAATTTATTATTTTAAATAGAATTATTATATATAATTTGTATATTATTTACATGCTAAAAAATATATGAATAAATTTATTTTTCCTACTTAAGTAATAGAAAAATTCATGTTGTTTTCTAACATGTACCACATTTAATGCCTATTATAAAGTCAATTTGTTAGACTTTTTCTTTTTCTTTTTCTTTTTCTTTTTTCTTTTTTCTTTTTTTTTTTTAAGGGTTGTTAGGGATGTTTAATACTTCAATTGTTATTGTCTTGAATTTGAAAAATGGGTTAATTGTATCCAATAGGCTTATTATACTACCGTTCTAATTTCATTGTCGTCCCTTTTATTTTTATTTGTGACAAATAATTTCTTATTAGTAGAGGCCGGTCTTTGACCGGGCGAGCGGGGGTGCTCACGAAGTGACCTCCCCAATCGTACCCATTTCCCGAGCGCGGCAACTTTGGTAATGACGGGCACGTGGCCTTTGGCACCGAGTCAGGGTTTCCTAAATTTCCCATTAAAAAACATTTAGGTGGCGACTCTGTATCTGGCAAAGCAGTCCATGTTTTGGCACTTCTTTCAAAAAATCTGTTTTCAAAACGATTTGCCGGATTTGACTCTTTGGTTCAAGTTAAGAACCGTGACATATGAGTCCTTCGAACTGTGGTGACCCAATATCGAACCAGAACCGGGGGGGGACTCGCACTCCCCTTTTCCCGGGATGCGTTCGGGGACGTCTACAGTTTCTGGCGACTCTGCTGGGGATTTAGAGAACTTGACTCGAACTCATGATATCTCGTTTTGACTATACTTGTGTGTTTCTTTGCATTGCATTTGCATTGGTGCGCCTAGGACACCGTGTTTGCCATATGCCATTCCCGAACGATTTGCCGGAGGCTTGTCTTGTCAAGGCATGTCCATAAGGCTGATCGGCTCTGGGCTCTGACAGCATGGGAACACAACCCCGTTTTTCTGGGCACCCTTTTTGACCATTCGACCTAGTGCATATTCGGATCCATATGACCATTCCAAACTAGGACAGGTTGCTTACCCTTTATAGGTTGTTTGAAACCGCTGCGTGCGTAGTAACCCTAGTTCCTGACAAAATAGGACAGGAACCCCTACCCCAACATAGGGGTGTTTTGGCTCTCACTTATCTTGTTATGTGCCTTAGAGTGCGTCTCTTCTCACAGAATGCAATTATCATTTGCAAGTTTGGGCATCAGCCCGCGGGCACCAGTTCAGTATTTGGGATTCAGTTTACCTGAGGGTAACAGTTTACAGGCAAATTTTGGGCAGAATTCAGTAGAGGCACAGTCATCCTACTATGCTCGTATCTGTTTTGGTGAAGTTAGGCTGAGATGCTGCATGTTTCCCTTTTGCTAGGTAGTCTTGGAACCATAGCTTCAGAAGGCTCCGAAATCCCCCGGGTACATTGGACTAGTGCTGATAGACTTTGTTTAGTCAGAGATTCAATTCAAGGGCAACCAGTGTTCTTTCGCTGAGGCAAGGCAAAGAAGGGCCAGACAGGGCTCATTGGTTCATCTGATCCGACAGTCACCAGTCACATCATTAGTAGACCCGTGATGGCACAGGGTTCGGAAGAATTTGTGGCCATGATAGCAGCGCTAAATCAGGGAACTGCAATGCAAGATAAGACCAGTGCTGAAACGCAACGCCCATCTGGGGCATCTGCCTCACACCCAGCTTCGGGACCCCAGCCGAACTTTGACCCTCTTTTGCCAGCTGAAGATTCGCAGGGCCTTTCCAAACCTGCTAAAGTCAACACAGTCGCCATAGCCGACCCTTTTTCCAAGGCCACCTACGAATAGCCAGCCCAGCCCGAGCTCAGGGTAGATTTTTCACCCCCCTCCATATGAGCCTAACCAGCGCATTCAAAGTCCTGATGGAAAGAGGGCATCTCAAACCCCTTAATCCTCAACCTTTGCCAAACCCACTCCCTGCCAGACATAACCCCAGCAAATACTGTGTATATCATCAGCAGCGCGGCCATGGCACCAATGATTGCTACCGCCTTCGTCATGAGATCCAGAATCTCATTGACAACCGGACAATAGCTCCATTTCAAAACCCCAAGGACCAAGTACCTCATCCACATCTCAACCTCAGCCATACACTGCCACCCACCTACAACCCCAGTATATACCCCCGACCCATATACTCAAGCCCGAGATGTTTATCCCAAAAAGCATGGCCTTAAGCACGATAGATGCACTTGAACCCAATCATCTCAAACCCGTGAACCCACTACTTCTGAGCTGGGGAGCATGATTGAAGATCTTCAGAGAACAGTGGCAGATTTCACCTTCGAAGTTTTAGTGCCATCATCAACCACATCGCCTACCAGGGAGTTCATGTCAAAAGGCTCCCCAAGCTTGGGACGGCTGCATTGGGAGAAAGAATGCTCCCTTGGCAAAGTGGAGGCGAGTGGAAAGAACAAGAGGGCGGACATGGATCCCCATGAGCATCTTCTGTTGGCTGTTGAGGCTTTGAAAGCCGAGGGACTGAACAAAGAGCAAGTGCTCGCAGTTTTGCAAAAACTGTGGATGACACTTTCGCTACTCAAGTCAGGGCAGTTTGAATCAAGAGGCAAGCCGGGAAAAGGGGCCGTTGTACCAAAATGATCCTGTTAGCTCTAATCCTGCACTCAGAAGAGATCAGCAAACAGGCCAGCACCTACCAATCCCTTTGCGGGTGCGCCCAGCAAAATCCACAAGCCTTGAAGTACCAACCCGAGGTCAGAGGGTCTTCCATGCCCTCCACATGCCTTTATCCAAAGCTCTCCAAATCCTTGTTGGACAAGGCCATCTCAAACCCCTTGAGCCTCGGCTCTCTCCTCGAACCCTCTTCCGGCTACACATGATGCTACCCAGTACTGCGCGTACCATCAGCAAACTGGCCATACTACCTACGACGACTGCTTCCGTCTTCGCCATGAAGTACAGGATCTATTTGACAACGGAGTCATCCTCCCGCCAGCTCAGCAAAGTCTATCGGCACTGGATCAGTGAACTTGGGGGATAATGCGATGTGATTAGGGGATGAACCAGCTGCGGTGGCGCTCGATTAACTCCAGACGTGGGAATGGCACGCACTGTTTTGAGTAATGTACAGTGCTGTTAATTTTGCATTTTGACTTGGGTATTGGGTCAGTCTTTTGTTTTGTTTGAGTCTGTCTTTTTGTTTTGAGTCAGTCTCTTTTGTTTGGGTCTGTCTTGTTGTATCGAGTCAGTCCTGTTGTATAGGAGTCGGGTGATTCCGGGGTGTTACCTCGGGCGTCACCATTTTGTTTTGCGTTTGTCTTTTTGTTTTGTTTTGAAGTCTGTTTCTGCCAGGGAGCCAGTTATGCCAACAGATTTTGAATGAAACAGCAGTGATTTCCACGCTCTCGCATTTGCTTCTGCCGTGTGCTAGTTGTGCCGGGATTTGAATGAAATGGCAGTGCATTCCACTTGCTCTCCTGTGCCCTGAAGTCATTGTAACGACCTAAGTTTTTCCAAAACTTTTTGAACACTGCGGTGAAAACGAAGAGGAAGGAATTCCTCGGGATTTGCAAAACTTTGATCAATGAGAGAAAGAGAGGCGTGCTAAGCCCTTAATGAATGAAATCATGCTTGTTAGTATGAGTACTGAGAAGGACCCTAGCTTTGATCCAGATTGGTCCTACACTGTCTTCAGCGCGAGCGATTTGTCGCTTTCTTAAAAACTTTCAAAAAATATTTTGCGCGGTCCTACGAAGACATATGTGGAATCGCTCTTGAGATTGTGCAGCTTAGGATCACTCTCAGCCTCGAGACTCAACCCCTTTGCTTTCAAACCTTGAACTTGGATTCAGAACGTTCAAAGGACAATCACAATATGAGGCCTGTGTGGCCAGATTTGAAGCAGCCCTCGAACAAGAGGCACCAAAGTCAGATCAAGAGGATCAGATGTCGTCAAAAGAAGCTTGCAAAGCTAGATCAGAAGCACCCCTCGAACTAGGGGCAAAAAATATCCGATGTGCTCGAACAGCCAACAGGTGGATCCTTCTGCAAATCAATACAACAGCCACTCTCCTGGATATAGAGGGCTTCAATCTCAAAACCATTTGGCATGGACTTGTTACACTTTTACCCTTCGAGAGGCTCGTTGGGTCGAAAACCCAAAGGGCGACCCAGGCAAAAGTTAGAGCAAAGAAAATAAAAAAAAAAGAAGAAGAAAAAATGCAGAAAAAAAGAGAAAGGGAAAAGAAAAGAAAAAAAGAAGAAGAAATGAAAAGAATTGAAAAGAAAAGAAAAACATAGCTCGCAAGGTTGAAAACCTGCAACAGGCGCCTTGGCAAAATTTAGAGCATAAAAAGGAGAGGTTAAATACTCGAGTGTACCTTAACCCCGAACTACGTAAGGCTTGATTCCCATCTTTGGGATACGTAGGCAACTTCATTCTGAAGTCCAGCCATAAACTCTTCCAAATCGACTGTGTCCATGCAATGGTTTTGACCATCCTTGCCTCCTCTGTATCCGAGAGTTCGATTGCAATCATCGCTCTGAGGGCTGACTACAATACGCTGCGGTGCCTTTCAAACAAGGGGCAACTTTCTGTTGCCATACAATACGCTGCGGTGCCTTTCAAACAAGGGGCAACTTTCCGTTGCCATTCAATGCGCTGCGGTGCCTTTCAAACAAGGGGCAACTTTCCGTTGCCATTCAACGCGCTGCGGTGCCATCCAAACAAGGGGCAACTTTCCGTTGCCATTCAATGCGCCGCGGTGCCGTTCAAACAAGGGGCAACTTTCCGTTGCCGTGCAGCTCTCTTCAAGCACGGGGCAGTTTTCCTTTGGATCCGAGTTTGTGCATCTCAGGAGTAGGTTTCATGCTCGTTGAGCAAGTGGCCATTTGCAAAAATAGTTTTTGAGAATTTTTACTGAGGTTGACTAATTTTCTCGAAAATTGTTCCATCTTTTCCAAAACTGGACCATTTCTTGGACCTAAAAAAGGAAAATTTTCAGTGCTCATAGCCTGACTTGCATGATTTCAAATCAAAAACTGAACAAGCATGTTAATCTAACTCTCATTTTGGTCAAAATTGTTTTTAGTAGAAAGCAAAAACAAAACATGGTCAAATGATGAACTAGGGGCACAGTTGAGTCAGGTGTTCTGTCTTTTCCTCATTATCAACATCATTGACAGAAGGGCACAATATCTACCAAGAAGGGCACTCTACCTGCCAGAAAAGGCACAACTGAAGGGCACAACAAAAGGCTAAAAGCTCTCTCACATCCTCCGAGCAAAGGTATCAAGCCGAGTGCGAAGCACGAACTGGAATGGATCGGGATATTCCACTCCCTCATCTAGATGGATCTAATCATGTCCAAACTCCCCGGCAGAGCATCGTCAATCGAGGTCAGCTGCAGATTTGCTACACACCCAAATGTAGCGCAACCCTTCTATGGAAGGAATTCACTAGCTGTGAGCGGAAGAATGAGAATCTGGTAGAATACCAGGGGCAAGAGCCCACAACTTCATGTTTATATCCATCAACCACCCAGGGGAGGGATTGAAAATGAGAGATTGAAGAATAGAGAGATGTGCGATGAGAGA
The DNA here is from genome assembly GCA_030407325.1 of Camellia japonica. Lineage (NCBI taxonomy): Eukaryota > Viridiplantae > Streptophyta > Magnoliopsida > Ericales > Theaceae > Camellia > Camellia japonica. The sequence goes on along the minus strand of JAPPVO010000017.1, from coordinate 112,232,453 downwards.
AAAAGTGAGAAAAGGGCTTTTTCAGAAAACAGAGTTTGAGGGCCGAGTAATGTGAGAACCACAAATGAGAAAGGGTGGGAAACACTACCCGGCGAAACAGGCTCCCTGTGCACGTCTGAGTGTCGTGTCTTTTTGTTTTATCTCGTTTCTTGCTTTGAGTCGTTCAAGTGTTACTCGATGTGTTTAGGTTGTTTACCTTTTGTTTTCCGTTGTTGAGTCGTAGTGCACTGTGTTCAGTCGTAGGCTCAATACCCAGTTGAGAACTTATGCTCACTCTCAATTTCAAAAATCATTTTGTGCTCCGACTGCCGTGCCGTTCTCCGCATTTGTGCAAAACAAATTTGTTCTTTCAGAAAACCGCAGGGTTCAACCCTAGGTCATATGAGAACAGTTGAAACCAGACCTAATCTGAAGCTAGAGTTTCGGCGCTGCAAAGCAAAAGCAAAAGAGAAAATATCGGGCATCTGAGTTCGTTCCAACTTCAGTAAGTTCCGAGGCTATATTTGTTGTACCTCTTCAGTCTTGCCATGTTCCGAAGCATGAGTGTGCCCTTACCCGAGCTCAAAATCAAGTCACTTCAAGCCAGAAATGGCGATCAGAAGTGCTCTCCCTGATACCATTCCCTGCCAAGCATCTTGGGCGTGTCTTGCATGATTCCTAGGAGACCAACTGCGACGGTGGAAATTAGAGTTCGAATGGCCGTGGCCTAGAACGCAAAGGTTCGGGATTTCCGAGACTAAAGTCTGGTTTAAATACCCAGAGCGTGCCCTCGGCTTGAAATCTGTATGGAAGCCCCATAGGTTGAGATAGCGTGTATGCACCTCAATTCTGGATACTGAACCAACCTAGTCTGTCATCCCGTTGGAGAATAGGGAAAGTTATGAGTATGATCAGGAAGACAAGTGGCATCCGTAGCTCCTACATGCAGATGTTATTACTTGTTAGCGTTCCAGAGCCTTTGTACTGTGAGTTCAAGGTAAAGTGTTCGAAGAGCACGAGGGGAGATCCCCATCAGAGTAGAGCGGCTCACCGCCACTCACTCATGAGGTGCTTTCTAAAGCACCGCTTTGTCCATTTATTGCTTTCCTTAAGCATCATGCATTGTAATGCATTGTACCTGTTAAGTTTCTTTCTCAGTCATGCACGATATTGTATGTACGGTTCATTCAAAGAAGTTCCGTTTGAGATCATTCACTTTGTGTATCCATCACACTTATTCACTTAGTGCATCTATCACACTTTGTGCTTGTCTTTTGTGTATCCATCACACTTCACCCTTTGTATATCAATTACACTCTGCTCAAATAGTGTATCTATCACACACTCGCTTTGCCTACTTTGTGTATCAATCACACACACTCGCACCATTGTTCCCCGGTTAAAACCTTCCCTTTCTCCGTATGAAATACGTTGAGATACGCCTGTTGGTTACACCATTGTTCCCCCGGTTAAAACCTTCCCTCTCTCCGTATGAAATACGTTGAGATACGCCTGTTGGTTACATCATTGTTTACCCGGTTTCTACCTTTCCTCTCTTGCGTGTGATACGCTGAGAGGTTTACCTTCTTCCTCTCTTGCGTGTGATACGCTGAGAGACGATCTTTTCCTCTCTTGCGTGTGATACGCTGAGAGGTTCACCTTTCTTCTCTTGCGTGTGATACGCTGAGAAACTTACCTTTCCTCTCTTGCGTGTGATACGCTGAGAGGTTTACCTTCTTCCTCTCTTGCGTGTGATACGCTGAGAGACGATCTTTTCCTCTCTTGCGTGTGATACGCTAAGAGGTTCACCTTTCTTCTCTTGCGTGTGATACGCTGAGAAACTTACCTTTCCTCTCTTGCGTGTGATACGCTGAGAGGTTTACCTTCTTCCTCTCTTGTGTGTGATACGCAGAGAGATGTCTTGTGTGAGACTACGGGTATTCTCAGTAGTCGCTTTTAGCCTTCTCCGCGTGAGACGCAATGAGCATTACATAATTTTCTTACATCCTTTCTACATGAGGTATAGTTTGGTTCGAGTTTACTTGCTTGCCTAGCATTCGCTTAAAATGTTGCATTTCTTTTGCATAATTGCTTCATTACAGCTCTCTTTGCATGGTCATGAGTGATAACCGGCTTCGCGTAGCGTATAAGTCCAATCTTCAAACCGGCTTCGTGTAGCGTATAAGTCCAATCTTCAAACCGGCTTCGCGTAGCGTATAAGTCCAATCTTCTAACCGGCTTCGCTTAGCGTGTAAGTCCAATCTTCAAACCGGCTTCGCTTAGCGTATAAGTCCAATCTTCAAACCGGCTTCGCGTAGCGTATAAGTCCAATCTTCAAACCGGCTTCGCTTAGCGTGTAAGTCCAATCTTCAAACCGGCTTCGCTTAGCGTGTAAGTCCAATCTTCAAACCGGCTTCGCGTAGCGTATAAGTCCAATCTTCTAACCGGCTTCGCGTAGCGTATAAGTCCAATCTTCAAACCGGCTTCGCGTAGCGTATAAGTCCAATCTTCAAACCGGCTTCGCTTAGCGTGTAAGTCCAATCTTCAAACCGGCTTCGCTTAGCGTATAAGTCCAATCTTCAAACCGGCTTCGCGTAGCGTGTAAGTCCAATCTTCAAACTGGCTTCGCGTAGCGTATAAGTCCAATTGTCAAACCGGCTTCGCTTAGCGTGTAAGTCCAATCTTCAAACCGGCTTCGTTTAGCGTATAAGTCCAATCTTCAAACCGGCTTCGCGTAGCGTATAAGTCCAATCTTCAAGCCGGCTTCGCGTAGCGTATAAGTCCAATCTTCAAACCGGCTTCGCTTAGCGTGTAAGTCCAATCTTCAAACCGGCTTCGCTTAGCGTGTAAGTCCAATCTTCAAACCGGCTTCGCGTAGCGTATAAGTCCAATCTTCAAACCGGCTTCGCTTAGCGTATAAGTCCAATTGTCAAACCGGCTTCGCTTAGCGTGTAAGTCCAATCTTCAAACCGGCTTCGCTTAGCGTGTAAGTCCAATCTTCAAACCGGCTTCGCGTAGCGTGTAAGTCCAATCTTCAAGCCGGCTTCGCGTAGCGTATAAGTCCAATCTTCAAACCGGCTTCGCTTAGCGTATAAGTCCAATCTTCAAACCGGCTTCGCGTAGCGTATAAGTCCAATCTTCAAGACGGCTACGCGTAGCGTATAAGTCCAATCTTCAAACCGGCTTCGCTTAGCGTGTAAGTCCAATCTTCAAACCGGCTTCGCGTAGCGTATAAGTCCAATCTTCAAACCGGCTTCGCTTAGCGTGTAAGTCCAATCTTCAAACCGGCTTCGCTTAGCGTATAAGTCCAATCTTCAAACCGGCTTCGCGTAGCGTATAAGTCCAATCTTCAAGCCGGCTTCGCGTAGCGTATAAGTCCAATCTTCAAACCGGCTTCGCTTAGCGTGTAAGTCCAATCTTCAAACCGGCTTCGCTTAGCGTATAAGTCCAATCTTCAAACCGGCTTCGCGTAGCGTATAAGTCCAATCTTCAAACCGGCTTCGCTTAGCGTATAAGTCCAATCTTCAAACCGGCTTCGCTTAGCGTATAAGTCCAATCTTCAAACCGGCTTCGCGTAGCGTATAAGTCCAATCTTCAAGCCGGCTTCGCGTAGTGTATAAGTCCAATCTTCAAACCGGCTTCGCTTAGCGTGTAAGTCCAATCTTCAAACCGGCTTCGCTTAGCGTATAAGTCCAATCTTCAAACCGGCTTCGCGTAGCGTATAAGTCCAATCTTCAAACCGGCTTCGCTTAGCGTGTAAGTCCAATCTTCAAACCAGCTTCGCTTAGCGTATAAGTCCAATCTTCAAACCGGCTTCGCGTAGCGTGTAAGTCCAATCTTCAAACCGGCTTCGCGTAGCGTATAAGTCCAATTTTCAAACCGGGTTCGCGTAGCGTGTAAGTCCAATTTTCAAACCGGCTTCGCGTAGCGTATAAGTCCAATTTTCAAAACCGGCTTCGCTTAGCGTGTAAGTCCAATCTTCAAACCGGCTTCGCGTAGCGTATAAGTCCAATTATCAAAATCTCCCTGCATATCATTTTGCATTTTGCCCCTGCCTGCGGGCACACATATCTCTGTTTATCTTGTATGATTGTCTAAGTCTTCGGCCTTGTCAAAAATGGGTCGTCTCTGGGCTTTGACATTCACTCCCGTCACTTGTGACTTCCGAGTTCTGTCAAAGAGGGGCAACTGTAGACACCCCATTTTTGACCGACCTTAAGACTCAGACGTCACCGATTGAGCGCTCGGTGATGTTGCATATTGTGCTCATTCAGAAGTCTCAGAGTCGCGGCCGTGCGCCCTGCCTCCGGACTTCCGAACCCTCTTCTGTGCCTTGCCTCGGTTTGCGAACCAGACTCGGTTTTCTCTGTTTTCTTTCCTGAGGGGAGGGAGAGGTCCCGTAGACTATCTCTCAGTGGCCGTGGGCTACATTTCGTGCCCGTAGGCCATTTTGCCCATTTCGGAGCTCGGTTCCCGATTTTCGGAGCCGTCAGGCCGTGTGCCTCGGTTCGGGACCGTCTAACCATCTCCGATTCCTCCGGTTTTTGGCATGCATCTTATTTACTCCCTTCTGAGGGACACCGGGGTCTTAGATACCCACTTCGTGGTTGAACACCACTCCCGGTACCCAACAGTCAGTTTTCGGGACCCCGAACTGCGTGTTTTGGCCCCCGAGCCTTCATTTTGCATCGGTTTGGGCTCATTTTTGGTGGAGGCCTTATTTTCATGGTTAGGAAGCTTGTAGGAGGGTGGGAGGCCAGCAATTGTTTTGACAACCAACTTTTTGTTTGGTCAAAAGTGGTTCAGCATGAATCCGGGAAGGAGAAAAGTCTGCGCGGCTTCACCGAAATGGGCGTAACTCTTTGTACAAGAGGAATTAAAATATGAGGCCACCACCACTGGAAAGATTACTTTCGGGGCTTCATTTTGCACTCAAGAATCTCCTAAGTCCAAATCCGAGGGGAGGAGATATGGTTGGTTGAAGCCCAGTTGGACTGAATCTGCGCGGCTTTACGGAAACTGGCATAACCTTTTCTACAGGAGGAATTTTAATGCAAGGTTTGCGGCATTGGAAAGCTAACTTCTGGGGCTTCATCGTAGGGGGTGGCCGGCCATTTTTCTCCTATACCTGGCCGGCCGGCCACCTTTTCCAGCCGGCCGGCCACTTACCAAAAAATGACCTTTTTTTCCCCTTTAAGCTGGCCGGCCATTTTCCTCTCCCTCAGTGTATTCCAGTTGTGCCAGCTGGTTGCCAATTGGACCATCTTCCATACACGTGTATGGAGGATTAGAGAGGTCCCTTAGATATTTTTCATGCTTCTCCTCTATAAAGGAGAGGCTTGGCTTCTTGGCTTAAGGTTGGACACTTTTTAGACACATTTGAGAGGGAGCCATACCTTCCACCTCCCATTTCTCTCCATTTCCAAGCTCAAAAGTCATTTTTCTTGTACCATTTCTACATCAACCCCTAGCACAAGACCCCCACACTCCATTCCAACACTTGGAGCTGGTTTTTCAGAGGCAAAGAGCATCCAAACTTGGTCCAAAAAGGCTGTCAAGACTTGTCTACAAGGGTAAGTTACCATCTCCCTCTTTGGTAGCATTTTCTTGCCTCATTTCTTAAGCCTATTTGTTCACTGTTTTAGGCTCCGACCCAAACTAAAAGGGTCACTCTTTTGAGCTATTCTTCATGTTTGTTGAAGGGTTCAACCCTATTTGAGATCACCATCTTGTACTTGCTTCAATATCATCTTATATGCCAATATTTTGCATGAAATTTATAGCTCATGTGTGATCTGTTTTCGAGCATAATGTAAACTGTGAGTGGGCCTCTTTTGAGCCCCTCTTCAACATTGAAGAAGGACTCAACCCTGTTTGGGCCCCCTATCTTGCACTTGCTTCACAATTCCTCCAATTTACCGTAAATTTGCACGATTTGTTTGGCCTATATGTAAATTGTTTTGGAGCATTTCATGAACTTTGAGTAAGCTTATTTTGTGTCCCTCTACAACATTGTAGAAGGGATCAACCTTGTTGGGGGTCTCCATGGCATACTTGTCATTATACCCCTCTTTGACCCCCATTTTTGCATGCCTTTTTAAGCTTATATAGCTTCTGTTTTCGGCCATCATCAGAACTGAAAAGAGTCATATTTTGACCTTCTTGACATATTTAATTAAGGGTCTTTTCTGGTTTGATGGATTTTTAGGGTACCTCATGTTATAGCCTTATGTATCCTATTTCTTGCATGACATTTTTAGCATGTTTACATACTGAGTTGGGGGATGTCATCTACTGTAAATGTTCATATTTTTAGTCCCTCATCAGTGTTGTAGAAGGGTACTTTTCCATTTGGGCATCGCATGTATCACTTGCTTCAATACCCCTCTTGCGGGGCCATTTTTGCATTCTTGCTTAATCCTATGTGTGTTTGCTGTTTAACCCTTTTTATGACTGAAAAATGCTTGTCTTGGGGCTTTCTTGCTACTGCATTTTCATTCCATGTCCATATCGTGCATGCATTGCATAGCTATAGGCCATTTCGGGCGCCTAATATCGCATTTCGGGATCATTCCATGCTTCGTGTGCACTTTCGCCTCATTTCGGGACTGTTTTTCCCCACATTTCAGTGCCAAAATTCTATTTGCATGTTTACATATCATTTCCATGTCATTTCATGCCTTACGGCCCTCGCCTCGGTTTGCGTGCCCGTGTGCACGCATTTCGAGGCATCTCATTTTCATCTCGTGGCCTCTTATGTGAGTGTGGCTGAGGCTCTCTCATGTTAGTATAAGTCCAATTTGCATTTGGAGTGCCATTTCATGCTTTAGTACCATTGCCTCGGTTTGCGTGCCCGTGTGCACGCATTTCGAGGTACTTCATTTTCATCTCACGGCCTCTTACGTGGGTGTGGCTGAGGCTCCCTCATGTTAGTGTAAGCCCACATTTCATTGTTTATGCCATTTTAGTCTCATCGCATTGCGTATGCCAATTGCCTCGGTTTGCGCGCCCGTGTGCACGCATTTCGAGGCGCTTCATTTTCATCCATTGGCCTCCCGTGTGAGTATAGCTAAGGCTCTCTCACGTTGGTGTAAGCCCATATTGCATCGCATATCTCATTTTAGTCATGTTGCATTCCGTATGCCATTTTCTCGGTTTGCGTGCCCGTGGGCACGCATTTCGAGACATCTTATTTTAATCTCATTGCATATCATTTCCATGTCATTTCATGCCTTTATGTCATTGCCTCGGTTTGCGCACCCGTGTGCACGCATTTCGAGGCATCTCATTTTCATCCATCGGCCTCTTATGTGAGTGTGGCTGAGGTCCACTCGTGTTAGTGTAAGTCCAATCGGCATTGCGTATGCCATTTCATGCCTTACGGCCCTCGCCTCGGTTTGCGTGCCTGTGTGCACGCATTTCGAGGCATCTCATTTTCATAGCATTGTGCATGCTAGGATTGCATATTAGCTGCATTTCATGCACATCATGCACATTGCATCGTGTTCGGGATAGGAGTTAGCCCGGGCACGGGAAACGAGGCACGTTTCGTACTCCGAGTGACGGAACGGGTCTCAATTCCCAAGTCACCAACACTCCGGATTACCCATGATGGAGTTAGGTTTTGTTGTAGCATTCATCTGCATTCATCCTATATTGAGTTGTGCAATCCGACTCCTCGGCCATCATGCATCGAGATGCGTGATTGGTGGCACGAGGATCGAGGCATGCATATATCTGTGAAATACATTGCTATGCTCCTTTCCTGCTCTCTGTTGCAGCAAAATAAAGAATCAGCAACTTTTCGGAGTCTGGCACGCATTTCGAGGAACATTGCAAACAGAGGCTAATTGGGGCATCCCAGTGGATTTCCGAAAAGGCAGCCCAGCATACATCATTCAGCGGAAGTGAGGCAGCCCCTGGCTTGCATGCCAGTTTACAGTTTTTTCTTAGTTAATTTGTTAATTAATTAGGAATTTGTATATTATTCGGACTGTATATTTCGGACTGTATTATTCTTTCATTTCGGACTGTATTATTTATTCGGACCCTCTGCGCGAGGGCAAAATTGTAATAAGTGTGGGTGAGTGTGATGTATGTCTTCCAACCCCGCGTCTTTCTTCCCTTTTATTTACCCGCTTACGATGGTTAGATATAGGGCATATTTCAATTAGCATACAGTGTGACAGCATGTTTGCATCATTCATCTATTTTGCACGCACCGGGCTCGGCGCATCATACAAACTGCATTTGTATTTCAATTCCAAATTGAATACGTGTTAGTTGTAGCATTCCATATGCCATGTTTAGAAAAGCCGAGCCTGCTATAGTTGCATTTTTGCATGTGTTGCATTAGGCATTACTATATAATTAGGATCATGCATGATTTCTAATGAGCTTTTGTTTTGGCTTGGAACACTCGGTGAGTTTTATGCTTTAGCATCCTTGCATGCGTGTGAGTGCTGCCATGAATAGCATGCTTACCATGAAGCTATGTGCTTATGTGATATAACTGCCTGAATGCCTGTGGGTGAAGGTTGGGTTACTTGGATTGGAGCAATTCATCAAATGTTTGTTTTAAGCCCACTAGATAGTGGCAAAATCATGTTTTCTAAGCCCACCTGAGGGTGGCAAATCCCCGTCTTAGCCTACCTGCGGGTAGCACCATCAAACCATTTTCAAACAAACGAACATGAAATGTTTTGTTCCAATTCAGGCGGCCCGGTCTATACTTATTTGCTGCGAGCATCACATAGTAACCTAGGCTAATAACCGGAGTAAGAACTCACAATGTTTTCGAAACAGATATCATGGTTAGTAGAGGCCGGTCTTTGACCGGGCGAGCGGGGGTGCTCACGAAGTGACCTTCCCCAATCGTACCCAAGTTCCCGAGCCGAGGCAACTTTGGTAATGACGGGCACGTGGCCTTTGGCACCGAGTCAGGGTTTCCTAAATTTCCCATTAAAAAACATTTAGGTGGCGACTCTGTATCTGGCAAAGCAGTCCATGTTTGGCACTTCTTTTCAAAAAATCTGTTTTCAAAAACGATTTGCCAGATTTGGACTCTTTGGTTCAAGGTTAAGAACCGTGACATATGAGTCCTTCGAACTGTGGTGACCCAATATCAAACCAGAACCGGGGGGGGGGGGGGGGACTCGCACTCCCCTTTCCCCGGGATGCGTTCGGGGACGTCTACACTCGCTTACTATACTAATTTATTTTCTCAGGTTAAAATAGTTATAAAGTCAAAAATCAAAAAGTTAACTCAACTTCCCAAATTCATTTGGGAAATTGAGTTGGCTTTTGGGTTTTTTTCGTTTGGAAAGTTGGCTTTTTAAGTTTTTGGCTATTCTAGCTTCAACTACAAAGTTCATTTGGATTGACTTTTTTGGTTTTTTTAACTTTTGTGAGAGAAAAAGTGAAATGATTACTGTTTAGATGCAATATTTTATCCTATTGATTTTTTAGTCTAGTTTATCTTTTTATACCTAATTTAGCCAAAAAATCAAAGAAACCCACATCCTGAACGATAGATTGCTAAAACTTATAAACAATCAGGAAAGTCAAACGAAAGGTGGATTGATAAAACTTTTAGCAACAACAAAGTTGCTGCTGCCACTTTTTACGACAAAAAAGTTTTCTTTCAAGTGAAGACAATATAATTGGAACTTTTTTTAAGTTAAAAGTCGATAATCAGAAAGCAAAAGCTAAAAACATCCCTACCCCAGTTTCCAAATAATTAGCTTTTTTTAGCTTATTTAAACTATTTTTGTCTAATAAACTATAAGTAGAAGTTGTACCAAACAATCTAGCACAGACTCCCAAATCAAAATAAGCTATAATCACCCCCAAAAGCCATAACAATCCCAATATCCATAATTGTACAAAAAGTTAGACTTTTGCGATGTCGCTATTAAAATTCTTTTGAGACAATAGATTTCCTGTCGCAAAAGTATTCAAAATATATGTATGTTTAGTATTATGCAATGAATATGAACAAAGCTTAGACAATATAGGGGTTGCTCGATGGAATCAAGGATGCCAAGAATGGGAGGTTTGGTTGTTATATCACTTTTCTTTACTCAAGCAATAATCCCTACTGCAAGGTTCAAATGAAAGCTTTCTTCAAGTCCCCTAATAAGCGAGTCTGACTTTCTATAGAGTTCGAATATGAGTGAGCCCCCAATGAGATTGATACTAGCACTAATGAAAGAAAATTTATACATAATGAAACAAGACTGACTTTGATGGCAGGAGTTATTAGGCACTATATGCAATATTCAATCGCACCTAGCAAGTTCAAGCAAAAATAAATCAATTTGCCAAATAATTGATTAAATTAACCAAATTTTGCAATCCATTAGATGACTGGGAAATTAATGTAGTTAAATAGGATTTCTTAAAACTTGTTAATCAATCAATATGAAGGAGAATGTGTAAGACTAAAGAATAAGAAATCCCATGGCATACTCACCCTTTTCGAAAATGGGAATTATATTAGTTCATGTTAATATTTTGAAACCCTTACTTTTATTTTATGTTTGGTTCAATGAAAAGATGGGAAATAGTTCATTATTGAGATATATCAAAATCAAGTGGAACATAGTTATAAAGGAAATTTTTTATCTGTGCAAAATTTAAAAAATAATTATAAATAAATGCTAAAGTTTATAAATATTAATAAGTAAAATTCTAAAAAATTTCACAAATATGTAATAATTTTTTCAAATTACCACTGAGTGGTAATTTCCCAAAATATAAATTTTTCTTTGAGGAAGGGTGGAGAGGGAAGACAATATATAGCGATATTTATGTCACCATAGTAAAATAAATTAAAGAGGTAATAAAAATACCACTTCACTTGTAAGATAAATGGGAAAATGGCCAAACCAATTCTCTTCTTTTATTGTTTAATGTAAAATAAATGTTTGTGCAATACAAAAATTTATTTTATTTATTTATTTATTATTATTAAGAAGAGCACCAATAATCAAACTTATAATTATAATGACAAAGGTAGATGTTTTATCATCACCCTTTTGAGAAGAGGGATAATTAACAATATTTAGATATGAGAATGATTAAAATTAAAGTTTGGGAACCAATGTTTGTTGAAATTGTAATTTAACTGGAGGGATGAATTGAATGGGGTTTGGTTTGTATTTGTTGGAAATTATATTTAGACGGGTTTTAGTTTGTCTTTATTCAACTTTTTTCATATTATAGCATTTTATTTTTTACTTTTTAGATACATTAAGATTAGATGTATTTAAAAAATTAAAATTAAAATTAACTAAAATATGAAAAATAATTACTAAAGATAAACGAAAACCTGAACAAAAATGCACACACATTTTTTTTCCAATTTATTTTTTTTAGTAGTTTGGTCAATCTGTTTTATTTTTTAAATGCATCTTGGTTAGGTGTACATAAAAAGTATTTAAAAAAAAAAGTGTAAAATACACCAACAAAAAAAAAAATCACTAAAAATAAATAAAAACTCATCTAAAAACAATTTTAAAAAAATTAAACCAAACAGTTTTTGAAAACTCATATTTTAGATTTTGTCCTTGTGGGATTCCTACTATTGCTTTAGCAAAATGGATAACTTAAAATCTAGCATCACATATGTGGTATTAATAATCTCATATTTGTGGGATTATTCAAAGGGAAATATAGCGATCCCGGTTTTCTCTCTATTGGTTATTGTATTCCGGACTCGGTTCCGTAGATGTTTGTTGTTGTATAGATTTCATTTCCGTCCTTTAATTCTTTGTTTTTGAGTTTTGGGATGTGTTTGGCAGGTTTGTAACAAATTGGGTGTGTTTTGAAACAAATGGTTGTTGCCCAGTTTTTGGTGTCTTCGCTCGAGCGAGGCTTTTGTCGCTCGAGCGAGCTCTGTGTTTTAGTTCCTTCGCTCAAGCCAGGGTTCCTTCGCTCAAGCGAAAGTTGAGTGGTGTGTCTGTTAGCTCGAGCGAGAAGTCTTGCGTTCGAGCTTGCGTCTGCGTCTAGTTTGGACCTGAAGGTTGCATTTCTTGGCTCGAGCGAGCTTTCCTTCGCTCGAGCGAGCGAGGACTATGTTTTGGGTTTCTTCGCTTGAGCGAGCATTCTTGCGCTAGAGCGTGCTTCTGGGTTGCAGACCTGAAGCTTCGTGTTGTTGGCTCGAGCGAGGCTTTCTGCACTCGAACGAGGTTTCTTTGTGTTTGGTCGCTCGAGCGACCATTCCTTCGCTCGAGCGAGCCTCAAATATATCAGTTCGCAGCAGCAGCTTCTTCTTCACTTTTTCACCATCTTTTTTACACAAACCCTAGATCCGACTGCTCTTCTCTCTCTACACATCTTCTCTCTAAGAATACACCTAGTTCTAGTGTGTTTCTATTCTAGTTCCTTTATAAGAAAGGTGGAGCTTGGTGTGGGCTACGTTTTGATCCGAAAATCATTGGGTTTGAAGCATCTTGAGTTTTCTTCATCTTCTCCATTTGGTCTCTTCATTTGAGGTAGGGATACCCTACTCCTTCTTATGAGTTTTAACATAGATTTTAGTCATTTTATATAAATGGTGGATTACGGGAATTTTGGGAAAGTTAGGGTTTGATTTGAAGTTGTAAAAAAGGGGTTTTAAATTGTTAAACTCCATGTATACGTGAGACCTCGGAAAATGGAATTATTGATATTAAATTGATGAAATTGAGCCTTAGGGTTGATAGTTGAAAAAGGGGGAAATGCCCTAATTATGTTGAATAATTAATTTGGGAAAATATGAAATTGAGTTGGAAATTATGAAATTGGGAAACTATGAGGTTGAATAGTGTAGTTGGATAAATAAATCGCTCACCTATGAATATGTTGATATTTTATCTGTTTGACAAATTTATTATCTGTCTAGAGATTACTGCTTTGGGCTATCGGTGGAGGATAGTCTTGATTAATGTAGACACTGTATGTTGATTAGGAGAAACTGAAACTAATCAAATGGTTAAGTCATTGAATGTGACGGTTGAATTAACACATTGAATATGTGCCTGGATTGATCATTGTATATGATAAGCTGTTTAAATACATTGCATATGTATTCTGTTTGGGAGGAGATAGGGGATGTACTCCATGGTTTGAGAGGAGATAGGGGATGTACTCTCAAACCTATTTGGGAGGAGATAGGGGATGGATTCCATTGATAACTAAGTTGGCCTGAGTGTCTAGGGTGAAAGTCTCGAAATTTTAATTACGTTTGCATAACGTAAATATTTAAAGTATTGAAATGTTTTAATATGAGTTGTAGTCTCATTCGAATTGTGGATAATGGAAGTGTTTTACTATGAGTTGTAGTCTCATTTAACTGTTTGGCTAGATAATGAGTCATGTTTATGAATTGAATTTGGATAAGTAAAGGAAAGTGGAATGAAACATGGACGTATTTGTCATGGAACTGGAATGCGTTGTAAGTTGATTTACAAGTGTTAATCATTTATCGAATGCTAATGTTTTAGTCAATTCTCATATTTGGTTTAGTATATTTCTACTGGGCTTTGACTCAACCTTTATGGGACATCATTTTCAAGTACAGATGGTATACCACCTCCAAGGACGTAGCTTGGGAGGCTTAGAGGCTGAAAGATCTTTTGTTGTTATCTTTTTGTATTACATGTAAATCAAGCTAAGGGATTATTTTGTATATAGAGTTAGAACTCTTCTTTTGTTGAATCCAAGTGTTAACTTGGAAAGTTGTAAGCCCGTAGGGCATTTACTTTTGTTGTCAACATGTAATATTTTTGTACTCAACACTCTGATGTATGGAATATGATATATCTTTATTGTATCATGAATGCATAATTTATGGGTTTATTTTGAGGGCGTGACAGGAAATTTGGTCATAAATTTCTTAGGAGACACTTATCTTGTCAAAAGGACAAAAATTATATGAGTACTTTCAAAAGCCCTTAGTATTTTAAAACATCCTTCTTATCATTTTTATAGTCACTGTTTGTCTCCAATTCCGGGAGTTGATTGATTACTAAAAATAATCATATATAGTTAGTAATTTGATTCTAACTCGTTTAAGAACATATTATTTTAGTGATTTTTTCACTTTAAAAAAAATCATAAAAGTAGAGAAGTTATGTAATAATTTAATGACTTTTTAATTTTTTAACTAAAATTAAAAATTGCCAAACAAAACCAATCCAAATCTGACTGACCCATTTGGTACCAAACAAACTTTTATTTCTAGAAACAGGCACCTTTTCAAAAAAAAAAAAAAAGGAAAATTAGGTGTCTCACGGACACCAAAGTGTCCCTACACCGAATCAATCACCAATTGTTGGGAGAGGTTTGTCTCCAATCTATTCTTGTTGGGCATTATGGAACTTAATTTGAAGATCTGAACTATTTATTTTATTAAGTTTTAAGTGAAAATTATACACACACAAAAAGAAAATAAAGAAAATTAGATCAATCTAATAATCATAAATATATAATTTTATTAAATTTATTTTTTTTTAAAAAAATGAATGATTCATTTTTAAAATTATAGATATGATTCATTTTTTTTAAAGATAAATATAATAAAATTATATAGCTATAATTATCAGATTAATTTGATTTTTTTTTTTTATGTAAATGATTTACACATAAAATTTAATAAAATGAGCGACTCGAATCATTAAAACGGGCCTTGTGGTGGGATCCACGAAAGATACATGTGATATCCCGAATAATACTTTTTTTGAAAATTATGCGATAATTTATTTTTGAAATATTTTAAGCTAAATTAGTTATCGTATAATATTAAATAGTTAATTTGATAGTTTGAAAATCACATTTAATTTTAGTACATACAACCATCCCGAATAATACCTTTTTAGGAAATTATACGATAAAAAGGTATTATTCAAAATGTTACACAACAGAAGAATCTAGGATGCACAATACTCGTTATTGTAGCTAGAAGTTCCCATCCCGCTATTTCGTTCTAAGAATAGAGTAAGGATGTCCTTCTTATAACTCTCTGAGAATAAGCTAAGTACCTTATTTCAGTATTAGTGAATTAAGGAAGTAATGTTTTAAGTTCTCATCCGTCTATTCCTTAAGGATACCCTTATTAATAGCCGTAGTTCCCATCTTGCTAATCATCAATAGGGTAAGGATATCTTTAATATCATTATCAGTAGTAGAGAGCCGCATCAAATAACTTCTCTTTTCGAAGAAAAAAAAAATGTGATAGTGAGAATTCAGAAATTTTTGATTAACTAGAAAAGGGTTGGGTTGTGCATTGTTGGTAGGAAGATTTAAATGTTGAAAAATTCAGAAATTTCCTAGATGTTGATTTGTGATTATGTATCAATTTTAAGCAGTATATAACAATACCAATCAAACAATCAAGACAAATCGACACAACGATTTTACGTAGAAAAACCACAATTTGACACCTCCAATTGTGATAAAAAATCGGGGGATTTGGTGATAGCCCCCTCACTATCTAATTTGTCTTTCAAAATGACAAGAATTATATAAGTACTTTCAAAACCCCCTAATATTTTAAAACTTATTTCTTTTACTATATTACCCTCATATCTATCAGCTCTCCTATTAAGCCATCTTCACTATATATTTCAGAGTAAAATTTTACTCTATATAAAAGTAAAATTTTACTCTGTATAAAAGTAAAATTTTACATTCTGAAACTAAAAGTAAAATTTTACTCTGTATAAAAATAAAATTTTACTCTGAAAAACTAGTAAAATGTTAGACTCTACAGAAAAGTAAAATTTTATTCTGTATAAAAGTAAAATTTTACTTTGAAAAATGAGTAAAATGTTAGACTCTACACAAAAGTAAAATTTTACTCTGTATAAAAGTAAAATTTTACTCTAGTTCTGTCAAATGAAAAAAACAAAGCAATAGAACCAGAGTAAAATTTTACTCTGGTTCTGTCAAATGAAATTAGATAAAAAACAACAAAAATAAATCAAAAACAAACAAACAAACAAAAACAAAACAAATTAATCAACAAATCAACATATCTAATTGAGAAAAAAACTTCAAAAAAAAAAAAAAACAAACAAAACAAAACAAATTAATCAACAAATCCACATATCTAATTGAAACGAAAAACTTCTAAAACTTGATCAACAATCACACATCTCAATGAAAAAGAATACATGTGTTCAATAACACTCATACACACAAATATATATATATATATATATACATATATTCTACTGTTCCTCATCCACATCCTTCCCAACCTCCTGTTCAACTTCTTTCAATCTCGAAGCTTCAGCCTTCGCATTCAACATTGCCAGCATCTCATCAACAACCTCATCATGTTTCTTCTCTGCTTCTAATTGAGCCATCTCCACCGCGCTCTGAATCTCCCCCATATGCTCCGAAACCCTAGCTTTCGAATCTCTAACGACATCCTCATTCAATTTCAACATATTCAAAGCCTCATCGTTGCTGATTATGAAGATGAAGAGAGGACCTTCTGCTGAAGCTTGGAAGACGCGACTATGGCGGCGGCTTGTCGACGACCTTCTGCTGAAGCTTGGAAGATGCAACTATGGTGATTATGATACAGTTGATGACGAAGCTGATTATATTGCAGAAGTTGAGGGTATAATAGTCCTATAAAATATTTAAATAATAAATTTTGTCCTTTATGCAAGACTTTATAATTATGAGGGGGTTTAGAAAGTATAATTTTTTTCTTAGTCCTTTTAACAATGAAAGGAATGTAAAAGGGGTTTATATCTAAATTTCCCTAAAAAATCACGGGCAAAAGCCACAAAACAATCCACTAACAAGACATAAAGGAATTACATAGGTATACTCTCAATTACCTAGCGAGTCCACGCCCGAATTGAACCAACCCCTATGTGCCTCTTCCAACCCCGTCTTCACCTTGGAATTGTCTTGACGATGAGCCACTCCAGAATCCACCAAAGCTTCAGGCTCGAATTCTTCAGAATCCACCGAAGAACAACTCTCTCTTTTGTGTAGAACAAACAAATAATCCTTTGATGTATACTTTTTAAACCATAAGTTGAATACTCAATCAAAACATCAAAGAAAACTAGCAAAATATCCTAAAATATAAACCCTAGAACCCAAGAAGAAGATCTGGAGAAGTTATCCTAGATTTGGAGCAACTTGTCAATTTATAAAATCTGAAATCGCGAGGTCCGCTCGAACGTGGGAATTGACGCTCGAGCGGGGACTCGATATGACGTGTTCCGCACTAGGGTGTACGCTCGAGCGGGGAAATGGACGCTCGAGCGTGAAAACACGGATCACAGTATATTTGCAGACTCACCAAACTTCTGAAACTCAGCATTCTCTGCTCGAGCGGACAGGCAACTTTGAATGCATTTTTGCATTTTGCTTCGGGGGCACTGCCCTTCGACCCCGTGAGCTGACCGGGTAGCTCGACCCCCATCATAATCAGCGAAGTGGCAATCTTGAAAGCATTAACATCACAAACTTCTCTGCAAGGCTTGATTCGAGTTGGATTCGCATCTAATAAACTCATAGCCTCACTGAAATAAAAGTATGAAAACAAATACAACTGAAAGGAGTTTTGTCAAACGGGGTTGCCAAGAATGAAAACCTAATAATCTCCCCCTTTGGCAATGCCGTGACAAAACACACCTAACAAATAAAATCCTAATTACCCCAACCCATTACAGCCAACAAACGCAAACTTCTTTGTCAAGGTCATGATCTGCAAAATAACTATCAGTGCCACAATCTCCAAAACAACTATTAGTCCCACAAGAGCATATGGAAAAAGCAATAAACATATTACAAGATTATCTTGAAGCATGAGATGGAAAACATGAATAGATGTGACTTGGAGATTTTAAGAGCATGTAGCATTAAAACCTGAAAACTAAGACACATGCACCCGACACATGGCATGAATACATGAAATCCTAAGACACATGCACTGGACAACATTACTCCCCCTTTTTGTCATGAATGGACAAAGGAAGCTTAATCAACTGAACCAAGATCAAAAACCATGATATGATGAAGTAAATATCATGAGCATTCAAGAAGGAAACAATAAAGAAGCAATGCAAAGCAATATACAAAACAACTAAAGCCAATCTCCCTTACCAAACAAATCAAAGTGATCATGCTAACAAACTCTTGTAATAATAAACCAAACTCCCCCTCACTAAAAACATCCACAAACACTGAAAACAATAAACAAGAAAAACAAAATATAATATGGTGGAGCAAGCAGGGAATTTCAGATTTGTAAACACATAAGACTATCCAAGAAGCACAATTACTTGAAAACACAATGTGCACCGCCTCTAGAAAATTCCTCATAAAAGAAAGTGATACATTATGTGAAAAGCATAAATCCCATGAGAAAAGTGTGTGTGTGACTCTTGGAGTTCGACAAACACGAGATTCAAATCCTAATAGTGATCTGATTGCTGGACCTCCGACAAGAGAATCTAAGCACAACTAAGGAAAGTCAAACCACTAGGAATCAAGGGGTATTTGTTGAGTAAAAGCGGAGGCTCCCCCTCAATCAATGAATCCTTTTTTTTTTCCCTTTTTTTTCACATCTTTTTCCGTTCTTTCTTTTGCACATCTTTTCTTTTCTTTCTTTTGCACACTCATTGGCTGCTGACACGCTCAAGAGTATGGAAATCGAACTAGAGAAGCATGGAGATAATAAGGATAGCCTGGTTGGTAACTCTGAGGTAGCCTTTTCCTCATGGCTGGATTACTAAGAACAGAGGGGAAAGCTGTGGAGATGCAAAAAGATGGAAGGTGGTTAAGAGACTCAACATCACCCAAGGTCAATTCCTCTAGAAAAACAAAAGATACCATGCCAGAAGTCCATAGAGAAAAAAGATCACTGAGGCAGAAGACTCCAATATTTGCTAATTCAAGAGTGTGTACAGAATGAGACATACCAATCAAAGAACACACACTCCGAAATGAGTAATGACCACAGAAAGCACACACATATTAACATGTAATGGATATTCTCATCAATTCCAATATGCACCAAGGACCACTCAAAAATTTCAAGCTTTGCAAAACCATACTAAGAAAATCTTTTTGGGATTTTTATTTTTTATTTTTTATTTTTTTATTTTTCTAAACAAAGCAAGACAGAAAACGAACATGCACACATTAAATGGCTAAAAAAAAAAACACACAGAAATCCAAAAACTAAAATGAATAAACAAATTAACACAAGTCAAGTTTTCTCACCCAAACCACTTTAGTATGAACAAAGTTGTGAGAATTACGGTTCTTGGGTGGTGTCTTGACGTTGTGATTCCCTTCCCTTTCAATGGGAACCCGTCTCAACTTGGTTTCAAACTTCTTATTTCTAGGTCTAGGCAAATACAAACTCGCTCCATGTTTGGTCTCAAGCACATCGAAATAACGAGGTCTAATATGTCCTTTTACCTCATTACCACCAATGAAGTGTCTCCTACCCCACGAGATGTTGGAATTTCTTCCATCTCTATGAGACACGCTCCCATGCAACTTATAACAATAAGGGCGAATATGACCATGCATACCACAATGATGACAAATAAAAACAGGGTGTACCTTCTTTTCTTTTACCTTACCAACTCTAAGAAGTTTGAGAAGTCCATCCTTATGTTGAATTTTTTGTTCTCCTTTTCCTTGAGTTCTTGTATCATGAGATGTAGATGCACTCTGTTTTTGCTCTTTGTTATCACCAAAGCCAATGCCACTCTTGTCACAACACACTTGTTGAGACCCAATGATATCCTCCAAAGTCTTTGATCCTTTGTTCCAAAGACCAATGGTAGCCATAGCACACTTGAGCTCTTCCTCTTCTTGATCATTAGTTTTTCCAAGGCAACTTGAGACATCTCGAGAGATTCAATCTTTTCTTCGTACAATGCATATATTTGCTGTAGCTCATTCCTCTCTGTCTCACAAGTCAAGAGTTTTGCACAAAGAGCTTGTCGATCATTAGCTATCTTGATGGCATCAGTCCTAGCCTCAGAAATCTCCTCCTTAAGTTTGACATTCTCACTTTCACATGCTTTGAGTTTCGTTGTGAGTTTGTCATTCAATTTGGATAAGTTAAGAGACTCCTTATACAACTTTTCATAAGCTTGCTCAAGCTCTTCATCATCACTCTCTGAGGATTCATCATCAATGGCATTCTCAACCGACCTCTTCGGATACTCTGTTCGTCCTTCAGTTTCGGAAGCCGCCATGAAAGCAAGGAATTGTTTATGTCCCTCTTCGCCTTGATCTTCGTTGTCACTTTCATCTTCATCAAATTCTGATTCATCATCCCAAGTGATAGCGAGGGCTTTCTTCTTCCTCAAACGAGTGGGGCATTCTGAAGCAAAGTGGCCAAATCCTTGGCATTCATAGCATTGGACTCTTTCAGAGTTCCCTTGTATCTTTCCTTTCTCCTTCTTGGCTATAGAATTAATTTTGAGTTTATCTTTGCCTTTAGATTTATGAGTATGAGTAGATTCCAAAAGATTATGATTCTTTTTCAAAAAAGATTTTTTAAATTGTTTAACAAAAGCAGCCGTAATCTTGGAATCTATCTCACAATTCTCATCAGAATCCTCTCCAACTTTATGAGCGCTACTAAAAGCAATAGCATCTTTTTGTTTCTTTTTGAAATTCCTATATGCCTCAGAAGTTTGGAGATTTCCAACCAAGTGATCCAGCTTGAGGTTGTCAATATCTTGAGCCTCCTTAATAGCTGTAACTTTTGGTTGGAACCGATCGGGCAAGGATCTCAAAAT
Organism: Camellia japonica; assembly: GCA_030407325.1. Lineage (NCBI taxonomy): Eukaryota > Viridiplantae > Streptophyta > Magnoliopsida > Ericales > Theaceae > Camellia > Camellia japonica. The sequence goes on along the minus strand of JAPPVO010000017.1, from coordinate 112,211,694 downwards.
TTTTCCCACAACTTTGGATTCTGGTATTTTTTTCACCTAAATTGAAGCTGGAATTTACAATGTCACTCAACTTTGAGTAAAATTCATCAAAGGTCTCACTATCTTTCATTGAAAGGTTTTCGAAACTAGACGTGAGCCTTTGAAGTTTTGAGCGTTTAACAGAAGAAGTGCCCTCATGAATAGTTTATAAGATATCCCAAGCCTCTTTTGCGACTTCACAATTACAGATACGACTAAAATCTTCAGGTGTGACAGCGCAAAAAAGAGAATTGATAGCTTTACTATTCCAGCTACTATTTTGCTAATCAATTGTGTCACACTCATCAATTGGTGTGGGAAAAGTTACTTCATCAACGGTAATTGTTAGTTCAGTCCACCCATACATGACAGATTGCCAAACTTTTTCATCAATAGATTTTAAAAACGATCTCATCCGAGCTTTCCAAAACGAATAATTGGATCCGTCAAGTAGGGGTGGTCGAACCATAGAATTTCCCTCACGAATTGAATCCATTATCACAAATCAAACAAGATCTCGTTCTAAGAGATTTTTTAAAAAAATAGAACGACCCGCCCTGATACCAATTGAAAAATCTAGAAATCCCCTAGATTTTGATTTGTGATTATGTATCAATTTTAAGCAGTATATAACAATACCAATCAAACAATCAAGAGAAATCGACACAACGATTTTATGTGGAAAAACCACAATTGGACACCTCCAATTGTGATAAAAAACCATGGGCAAAAGCCACAAAACAATCTACTAACAAGACATAAAGGAATTACACAAGTATACTCTCAATTACCTAGCGAATCTACGCCCGAATTGAACCAACCCCTATGTGCCTCTTCCAACCCCGTCTTCACCTCAAAATTGTCTTGACGATGAGCCACTCCAGAATCCACCAAAGCTTCAGGCTCGAATTCTTTAGAATCCACCGAAGAACAACTCTCTCTTTTGTGTAGAACAAACAAATAATCCTTTGATGTATACTTTTTAAACCATAAGTTGAATACTCAATCAAAACATCAAAGAAAACTAGCAAAATATCCCTAGATATAAACCCTAGAACCCAAGAAGAAGATCTGGAGAAGTTATCCTAGATTTGGAGCAACTTGTCAATTTATAGAATCTGAAATCGCGAGGTCCGCTCGAGCGTGGGAGTTGACACTCGAGCGGGGACTCTATATGACGTGTTCCGCACTAGGGTGCACACTAGAGCGGGGAAATGGACGCTCGAGCGTGAAAACACGGATCACAGTATATTTGCAGACTCACCAAACTTTTGAAATTCAGCATTCTCCGCTCGAGCGGGGGAATGCCCGCTCGAGCGGACAGGCAACTTTGAATGCATTTTTGCATTTTGCTTTAGGGGCGCTGCCCCTCGATCCCGCGAGCTGACCGGGCAGCTCGACCCCCGTCATAATCAGCGAAGTGGCAATCTTGAAAGCATTAACATCACAAACTTCTCTGCAAGGCTTGATTCGGGTTGGATTCGCATCTAATAAACTCATAGCCTCACTGAAATAAAAGTGCGAAAACAAATACAACTGAAAGGAGTTTTGTCAAACAGGGTTGCCAAGAATAAAAACCTAACAAATGTGTCATGCGAGCTTTGTGTGATAAGATGCTGTGGTGGGGTCTATACCTATCTACCAACTTCATAATCTAACATCCCCTATTTCTAATGGTATTATTGCATTGCCAAGTAGTAGGACATCTTGGTCGAACTTTTTTATATATTTTTTGACAATTTTTATAAAGGTGTCTATCATATTTACTTTTGTTATGACTTTTAAGGTTTTTTATTATAACATATTATGGTACTAATTATGATTTATTATAATGTTAGCTATGATATTATTTTGATTATTATCTAAGAACTCTTTAGTAAATGTTTACTTCTTCTTTTTTTTTTAAGTTATGACTCTCTTTGATGGGAGTTAAGCCTTAGTTTAATTTATCTCTTATCTTGCTTTGTACATTGGAAGAAAATAATGTCATGATCTCTAAATTTAATATGGTTACTGTAACTAAATGAGTAATTTTAATAAGCTTGTTCATAGAGCAGCTTTTCCTAGTTGCCTGCCTTTTTTGAATAATAGTTGTCTTGTCTTGGGAGACCAAGTACAACATGCTTTGAGTTTCTACTATGAGGGTCTCCTTCTCTAGCCTACTTAGTTTGTGTCTTCTTAGGTATTATTTATAAGTTCTCGAGTTACATTATTTGTTAAATTATTTTTATTACTATTAATATGTTCTATTTCAGAAAATTTATCCAGAAATTCCATCGCAAGAGTCTCCCTTGCACTTGCGTTGTAATGCCCCAAAGAAATATAGAAACCTGAACTATCTATTCCACACCTCAAGCATATAATATATTCATTCAACAAGCGGAAGTTTAATTAAATCCCAAAACATTCTATATATATAACAACATTGTTAATATTACAAAATCATATCACATGCATTAATACATTCACGATTCGAAAACCTAAATTTTTAGCACGTGATCGATGAGCATTAATATTTAAACTATTATAAATTCATGCCTTATTGGCTACAGGTTTCCAAGATTATACTTGATTACAACAAAGATGGGTTTTAAGCTTAATACATAGAAAGCCCTAGGCTTACACAAAACAAAACTCAAAACGAGTGCTCAGCTTCAACGTCCTCCCGAGCTATCCCATTGGCGGATGCACACCAGCCTAAAACCCAATAGAGACAAGTTTAATATTATGTATGATGTTTAACAAAACCATATAGTGAATGCCTATGAAACATCATTACATAACATGCATTTCTTTTGAAACAATGCTATGCTAGAGTTCAATTCACAATTAATATCTTTACTTCAAAATAGAAAACAGGACAGTGAATACACAAACTAATAATCTCTAGGTACGTATCTGGAAGTAGGCTATAAAAGCACTACCAAGGTCACTTTACCGACAACTAACCAGAAAGAAGGTATCCTAACTGCGTGGATTTTTGGACTTTTACCAAGGACACAAAAGCTAACTTAATTAACCACTACCACACCCTAACCAGATTCATCACGGTATTCACTCATTTTTCACAAAACAATACTCTTCGAATGCATAGGCATGAAACAATTGAATAAACGAAATGCATGAGTGAATTGGTTTCAGTTAACCTATCTCTCATGCAATTTCTACAATAAGCAATGTTATCATCCACCAATAGCCAAAACAGTTATCTCTATTCAATATTGTCACGACCCCAACCCGCCCCTAGTAGGATGGTGCCATGATGGCCAGTAATCCGAGATTACCGAAGGCCAGCTTTCAAAATTCACACACAAACAGAGTATACATAGGGGCTTACAAATGCGGAAGCGATAACTTTGAAATACAATGGTCCATAAGAGCCGTGCATAGATCAAATGAAATGACATACAAGATATGGCTTTACAATTTATCGTTAATCAACAAAATACAAGTTACATCTTGATCAAAAGGCTTCTCGAGCCGACATGTACAAAATACAATAAATACAAGCCAAGAAGCATGATTTTCAAGATTTGCCGACGTAAATACAACATTGCCGACATGAATACAAAACAAAGCCGACATAATCATGAATCCAAAACAAGCTTGCAAACACATCTAGGCGTCGCCGCCGTCCTGTTCATCACCTACATATATATAGAGAGGGTGAGCTTGGATACTCAGTGAATGGTACAAATAATAAAGGTTTTGCACGAACCATAGCCGAAGTTCTTTCAAGACAAAACATGCCAAAACCATACAAATATTAGCCGAGATCCGTTCAGAGCAAAACACATCAAAACTTCATCAAATCAAGAGATGAACCGTATTCATCTATCAAGTCTTACAAGTCTCAAGGGATGCTTACTGGCATCGGCAAAACACAAATCAAGCTTTCCGAACAAACAGATCCACGCGGTAAGCCGTCAGTGGCAAAACAAAGACTGCACGATCCGTAATCAATTAGTCAAAGGTACTGCGAAAGTTTAGAGTCCTCCAGCACAAGGGACTTGTGTTACTTAAGCCCGTAGCTCTTTTTAACACGATGGTCTTGTGTTACTTAGGCCCGTAGCCCGCTTTAACACGATAGTCTTTCCAAGAAAGGACCGTATCCTTTTATACTTAGTGCGGCGAAAGTTTAGAGTCCTCCAGCACAAGGGACTTTTCAGAAATGACATCAAAGCAAAGCTTATACTTGATACATCAAAATAGAGCTAATCAATCATGCTTAACAAATACTTTCATCAAAACAAAGCAAAGCAAGATTTATCAAAACAATATAACATAGCTTTATTAAAAATACCACTCACATAGTTCTGCTCGGGTGTAGGCTCAAAGCGAAGATCAAGGGCCTACAATCACATGATAATCACATTTTCAAAACAAGCTTTACATGCATGCAAATGATCCCGGCATTCTCACCAGACCCAAGTCAATATCAAAGCAAAACATGCTAGGAGTTAAAACACAGCTTCCGTCTCATGAAAACACACTGGGTACCAACCAGGTCTTTGCCGAGGTCCCACACTTCCTTGCCGAGGTGTGGTCCCGATGGCCACATTCAAAAGCAAAGTCGGGAAAACCTGGGTTTCCCTTTGAAGAACATGAAGAACATGATCATGAAGAAGATGAATGCAAGATCATACTTGTTACGAAATCTGAGATTTCATGCCATGAGTTCAAAAACATGGACCTGGGTACCCATTCAAGAAGATCATGCAAGAACAAACACAAAAACATGGTTCTTGTTCCAAACTTTCGGATCAAAACGAGACTTTTCCTCAAGAACACATGAATATCATTTTTCTCTTCCGAAAGTAACTTCAAACCGATGCATGACATGCAAAACAATTCCGATCATGCAATGCAGCTAGATGATCAACAAGAACAACAAGAGTAGGTTAAGATTCTAACCTCACGACACGAATCTAACGGCTCAAACTCCAAAGATCAAGCTTGGAAGATCTACTCTCACTCAAGAATTCTTCCTTCTTCCTCTAGAGCTTCTCTCTCTAAAGACAAAGATTTGAGACAAAATGATTTGTTTCTAGGTCTGCCGGCTGTCTTAATACTCAGCTCGGGCACGTGGCACTACCGGGTTGGTTCAGCTCAAAAAGGTGACTGATTGATAAGACAAGTCTATGACAAAGCGTATCCAACAAGCTAAATGGCCAGACACATCGGCAAGCAATGATATCGGCTAAAGACAAAACTTCGGCAAGTGGGGTTACAAAAACATCGGCTTGGAAGGACGACACTGGACTAAGCTGTGCCACACCTCGGCCTAGGTGTGCCACACCTCGGTCTAGGTCATACCTATCCGGGTATAAGATCGCTCAAGTGCAAGGATAAACATCTCGGGCCAGATGATACACATCTCGGCAAATATGCCAGGGTGAAGGTGGAGATCAACCAAAATAGTTCCAAGGTAGCTCTAGGTACAAAGGTCAAAGGTGAACTAGACTCAAGATGACCTCGGCTATACACCAAGCAAGGAACAAAATCATGCAAGCAATCACTTAAACAAAACAAGATACGACAAGACTTGCAAATACTCCATAACAAGGCAAGATCATACATAAATGTATGCAAGTATGACTAAATCAAAGTGAGGGTTGTTACAAATATATTCCAAAATACACAATATATAAATCAAGAGCATAACTAACAATTCCAACTGATAGCCCAAAGTTATAAGTTCACCATGAAGTTCATAACTTCTCAACATTTCAAATGCTCCCTCAACATGAAGCCTTTTTAGGTTTTGATAAAATTCCAATGGTTTGCCATTTTGAAAGAATCTCTAGAAGTTTTCCAAGGCCACACTTCATTTCAAACAACCGAAAAGAGTTCCAAAACAATAATAGGAAAACCCCTGCTTTCATACCTTCCAAATAAGCACAAATCAAAGCCCTAATCTCATAAAGCATTAATTTCTTTTACCGAATAACACATAGCAAAGCTAAATAACATGCAGATCATTAAAAGGGTCCCTACCTCAAAGCAAGAGAAAGAATGGAGCAACACCCAAAAATCAACGGAGTCGAAAGCTTGAAATTTACAAATTAAAATGAAGCCCTTCATGCACTCTACTTTTTTAACTCAAGCACTAGGGGTAGAAAATGGACGAAACTAGATGAAAACTAACGTTTTATAGCTTAGAGACTCGGAAATGGAGAAAAGAGGTTTGTGGAAGAAGATGAGCCCAAAAAAATGGATATTTTCATAATATTACAAATTCTCGTATTCCACTAAAATCATATCTAAAAATCAAACACGCCCTAAGAACTGATGTAGTCTACTATATACATAAACCTAATGCTTTTATCTCACATGGTGAGAGATTTTGAGTCCAACAAATATATATATTTTTAAGTATGGAAAAACAATTATGAATTAGATTTGATTTTGTAAACAAATTGAGACATGCTCCCCCACCATTCAACTAGCAACTCTTCTTAATTTGATACATGCATGGGGAGCTCTTAAGACTTTTTCTTCTAATTTATCACCAATGAAACTAAATTATCTCTCCGAAGCATAAAAAGATATTGATGTAGTTCTATTCTTTAGATCTGGCTATCCAAACATAGCTTTACAATGTTTAAGGACGAAATTGACAAAACTAAAACTTTGAATAGCAAATTGGTACCAAATGCAAATTTTAGGAACACTTGAAAAAACAAGTTTCATTCCCTTAATAATTTAGATGATAGTTCAAAATTCGATCATTTTGACTCAAATTTGAAACTTCATAAATGAAATTGATATATTAAAAATTAAAGGACTAAGAATATTGTTGCATATGACAAAAGGACAAATACAAATATTTTATTTATTTATTTTTCTATTAATGTCTAATGTGAAAAGGGCTACACAAGGGGGCAGCCCTCCCCCTTCATTTTATTTATTACTTAAAATACATAAGAAAGTGTCATTGAAATTAAACAGTCTTGATGGGTACAATTTATGTTGACACAGAGGCTAATAGGCCATGGAGGCAAAATATCACTATTCAATTGCTCTTATTAACATACAAAAACAGAACAAGCATTTAAACCCCTTGCATATTACATTAGACCCAAAATCACTAGAACAACAACCTCCCAAGATGAGTAACCATTTTATTTGTTTTGTGGAGAGTAGTGACAATAGCTGCATGAGGATGGCAAGATTAACTTGAGCTGAGAGAATTTTAATTTTAATTTTCTTTATTAGATGGCAATTTGACTTTGTTACGGTATTCTGTAAGTGCCCATAACGGAAATATATTCCTGTAGGCTGCATAATGTAACATGCAGTTCTTCAAAAAAACTCCGGTAAGTTCCTGTGTTTGTCAACAAAAAAAAAAGGGGGGGGGGGAAGAATGTAAATTTATGATAAAAAGTAAAATAATATTGATCGAAGAACTGAAATTAATTTTTGTTTGTCCTCTCTTTTGTGTATTAATCCTATTTATGACAGACGGTAAAATTGGTTGTGTCGTAGAGAATTGATGAATACCTCTTGAGGGAAATCTCCGTTTTCCATTTGGGAATTGATCAACAACTTTGCAGCCTGATGTAGAGGTCTTGGGTCTCTCTTGGCCTAGTTAGTTACAGAATTTAAAGAACATCACAAATTTTGTTTGAATATTGTTTGTGTTAATTTGTCGGGTATATGTATATGTAGATGAAGTTTTACCTGGCCGGAATGAATTAGACCCATCATGGCCCATGAAGTATGCACCAAATTGGCTCGATTCTCTTCTAGTGGTACATATTTCTGTTGTGACACAAAGAATATAGAATTAGTTAATTAATTATACAAGGAAATAAATGAAATAATAATTAAAAGAAAAAGTTAACTAGCTAGCTAGCTAGTATGCATTGATTTTGGTTAAGGATTCATATTTTGGAAGGAAGTTAAAAAATAAACCTTGAGGGGACTAGAAAGGTAACTCTCTCCCCAACCTCCATTGTCTCGTTGGGACAACAACAAAAATTCAACACCTTTACGGATGGCTGCACAATTGTTGTATGTCTTCCCCGCTGCTACCAACCCTCCCAGCGCAAACCATGTCCCGTACGTGAAGCAAACCCCCCAATTCCCATACCTACCACATTCACATTCATAATTGCATGAGAGAAATATAGCAGGTTCAAACAAAACTAAGACATGCATTCTAATAATATGAGATCAATTCTTTTTCATTATATTCTGCTCTGTTAATAGTTATATGCTCAATTAAATTAAATAAATTCATATAATTTTTTTTACTATTGCATCTCATGCTTGTGTAGGCCTTTCACCCAAATATTTCCATTTATAGTAATTATACACACACACAAAGAAAGTTGGGAACAACATACCATGGCCCATCTGGCAATTGGATATCTTTAAGGAAACAAACTGCTTTTTTGATGAAAACTTCAATCTCCATTTTGCGGTATCATGGATATAATTTCATGAATAACACAAAAGCTTGGATTGATGCTGCTGTGCATTCTACATACTCGTGTTCAATTACAATATCAGCAAAGTTCTCTGTAGGATTAAGAAGCTGCCCCAAAAAAAAAAAAAAAATCAAAATTGCAAATTAAATGAAAAAAGGGTGTTTGTGTTTGCACTGCAAAAAACGCATTAAGAAGTATTACCTCTAGCCAAGACCCTGCTTTTACTGGCTCCCAAGCTGCTAAACCTCCAGTTTTACTCTGTAAACATTGAGAAAAAAAAAAAAAAAAATAATATATTTTTCATACAATCTCAATGTACGAATAAAAAATCTATACAAATATTATGTAAAAAAGTGCATTAAGAAGATTTTAACTATTATCATTATTTATATTTTAGTGACAATTCAGTGAGCGGTTTTTAACATGACCCTTTCTTTTAAACCATTTACTAGAGCTGTATTAACAATTAAGAAAAATTGAGTGTGCTAATGCCATTGTACAATTTTAAATTACAGACGTGTTACCTGTAATGAAAGAATGACATTCACAGCATCATACAATCTTTTAGCCTCATTTTTTCACCAACAATTTCGGGTGGCAATTGAGACAGCAACAGACAACATTGGAAAAGGAAAAGAACTCATTCATATTTACAGAACTAATATCACAACATCAAATTGTACTTTGAAAAACATAAAGAGCAAAAACAAAAGAAACAAAGAAAGAAAATGTCACCTTAAACCCTTCTGCTGTGCAATCTGAGACTTGCCAACCATGATCTTGATCAGAGAAAGTCCAAGATCCTTTAGAAATGTGCCTGAACATCTTTTTAAAATCACCAGAAGGGTTGTCCTTCACCTTTGAAATTGAAGGATAAGAAGAGAAAGAAGCAGGGAAGAATGAATAAAATTGATTGTTATTATAAATTATAATTTAAAAATAAACTCAAAAATATTTATAAAAAGAAAATAAAAGATAAACCTGTGATTTCTTTATGAAATCATGGCCTTTCCTAAGAACTTCCCCTGTTTCTTCAAGCATATTACAAGCCAATATCGCTTGAACTGACAAACTCGTGTCCCATTGTTGACTGCCAAAACTCTGCAATAAAATAATAAAAAAATAAAACAAAACAAAAAGAAAGGAGACATATCAGAAATAGCATTGTCCTCCATTAATTTTTATTTTATTTATTTATTTATTTATTTATTTTTACAAATAACTAGTAGTACCTGCATTTTAATTCCATCTTCAGCAAGCCAGATGTAATCTGGGATCCTAGCAAGATGCTTCTTATAATAATCACCATTAGGATCTTCCACCCAACAACAAAGCATGCATAAAACCTTCTCGACACATCCGATGGTAATGTACCGACTAACTGTTGTTCATATTGTGAAATTAAATAAATAAATAGATTTATGAAGAAATCAAATTATATATATACTAAGAACACATGCTGATAATTACAACTAAATTTCAACAGAAATACACAAAATAATAAAAGGGTAAAGAGACGAAACCGAAGCTTGCACGGAAGCAGTTTCCTTAAAACAGATTTCGCCGCCTCACGGGTCGAGTGCTTGAGGAATCCCGGCGTCTGTCTCCCAGGATACGATAGTCAAAACCAGCTACGGCAGAAGCACTCTCTGTCTAGCTTAGCGAACAAAACAGTGGCAGCACTCTCTCACTGTAGGAACTTTCAGGCAAACTGACTTGTGAAATGGAAGTAAAAATTTCTGTTTTTGAGACTTGACAGGAGGGTCTCAATTTATACATGTATACGGGAGAGAGGAAGAGCCTCCAGCCTTTATGGCTGGTCACTAATGCACCATTAACCTCTGCAATAAAGGCAGGAGTTACAAACCCCATTAATGCAGAAGTTACAAACCCCATTAATGCAGGAGTTACAAACCCCATTAATGCTCTATTAAACTCTGTAATAAAGGCAGGAGTTACAAACCTCATTACCTTTTTTCCATGAAGCTAACTTCATGAGGCAATTTCTCATTCAAATCTCAATGGTTTTTGGCCATTCTATCTGTGGTGTAAAGATCTCAATGCAAAGTATCTAGACCCACTTGGACCCAACACAATAGATGGTTGGGACCCACTTTAATATTTAATTAAAGTCACCAAAAAATCATTTTTTCCAACAATCCCCCACATGAATAAAATTGACCGAATGACTCAACAAACGGACACCGTTCAACAATAATGACTCGGAGAGAGAGTACAATGGACTAACCCCGACATCAGAGAAGGTAGCTTTTGGCTTTGAACCTCTCCCAGTGAAAACCTATCGAGTTTACTGGCTGATCAGTGAATATGACATCTTGAACTGCTCTGCCGTTTATGTAAACTGAGACAATAGATCTCACACGGGAATTACTCCTACCACCATTCTGTTCTCACTGGTGTGCCCTGTGTGGCCCTGGACACTAGCCTGGTTCAGCGAGTGGTTTCAAAGAATCTTGGCCTCCCAATTCTTCTAGAAGCGGCCCCACTTCACACTCACATAGGTGACTCTACTTGAGTATCCTGCTATACTCAGCTCAACAGCTTAACACACTAGAGTCATTAAAAGCTCAGCTTAACCTCTACACTTGCAGGTATCACTGATAGAAGGAATGGCTGGAGGTTTAACCTCCTCAGTGACATACCACCGTTACACGCAATTAGGTTGTCCCATTGAACCTAGATCTTGGGATCTCCAGTCAACTAGGTTGGGTTTCCATTCCGGTAACTTCCAAAGGCCTCAACCCCATTCCTTTTGACGACGTTTCGACTAACACTCGATTTAACCCTTTGGTTAGCGGATCCGCAATGTTGTCCTTAGACTTTACATAGTCTATAGAGACAACTCCATTCGAGAGTAGTTGTCGTATGGAATTATGTCTACGACGGATATGTCTAGACTTTCCATTATACATATTACTCTGTGCCCTACCAATTGCAGATTGACTATCACAATGAATACAAATAGCAGGCACAGGTTTAGACCAACGTGGAATATCTTCAAGGAAATGGCAAAGCCATTCAGCTTCTTCCATTGCTTTATCCAAAGCAATAAACTCTGATTCCATCGTTGATCTAGATATACACGTTTGCTTGGAAGATTTCCAAGACACGGCTGCTCCACCAAGAGTGAACACATATCCACTAGTGGACTTTGAGTCTTTTATATCTGATATCCAATTTGCGTCACTATAGCCTTCAAGCACCGCTGGATATCGAGTATAATGCAGCCCATAATCCCGAGTATAGCGTAAATACCTTAACACCCGCACAATGCCCTTCCAATGAGAAGCATCGGGATTACTTGTGTATCTACTAAGCCTGCTAACCGAGTAAGCTATATCCGGCCTAGTACAACTCATCAGATACATTAAACTTCCAATTACCCGAGAATATTCTAACTGTGAGACACTTTCATTATTATTCTTGGTAAAATGTAGACTTAAGTCTACAGGTGTCGATGACACACTCGTATCTGATCCACTAAACTTCTCAAGTATCTTATCAACATAATGAGACTGAGATAGTACAATTCCGTCAGAGATTCTGGTAATCTTAATTCCCAGAATAACATCTGCAATGCCCATATCCTTCATGTCAAACTTAGAGTTTAACAACTTCTTGGTAGTTTTGATCATTTCATCGTTACTACCTATAATGAGCATATCATCAACATATAGACACAAAATGACATAACCTCTGTCAGTGTCTTTGACATAAACACACTTGTCATATTCGTTGATTCTAAACCCATTTGACAACATTGCGTTGTCAAACTTCTCATGCCATTGTTTAGGCGCTTGCTTCAAACCATACAAAGATTTGACAAGTTTACAAACTTTCCTGCTTTACCCTGGAGCTGAAAATCCTTCAGGTTGCTCCATGTAGATTTCTTCATTCAAATCTCCATTTAAGAAAGCTGTCTTTACATCCATCTGGTGAATTTCTAAATTGCGCAAAGCAGTAATCGCAATCACCATCCGAATGGATGTTATCCTAGTAACAGGTGAGTACGTATCAAAGTAATCCAGGCCTTCTCGTTGCCTGTACCCTTTGATAACAAGCCTCGCTTTATACTTGTCAATTGACCCATCGGCCTTCATCTTTCTTTTAAAAATCCATTTGTAGCCTAAAGGCTTGCAACCTGGAGGTAAATCTACCAACTCCCAGGTGTGGTTTTGTAAGATGGAGTCAATCTCACTTTTGATCGCTTCTTTCCATAATGGACTCTCAGGAGAAGTCACAGCTTCGTGGAAAGTTTGAGGTTCGTTCTCAACCATATAAGTTAAGAAGTCTGGACCAAAAGATTTGGATATCCTAGCCCTTTTACTCCTTCTGGGCTCATCTAAAACCTCAATTTGATCATCACCTGAATCATCAATATGATCATCCTCACTAGCAAGCTCATCAAATTGCTCCAAAGACCTTGGAACCCTTTCATGGGTTCGGCAAGGAAAAATGTCTTCAAAGAAACATGCATTCCTTGACTCCATAATTGTATTCCTGTGTATGTCTGGAATTTCAGACTTATGTACAAGAAACCGATATGCACTACTATTATGTGCATAACCAATGAATATACAATCCACGGATTTCGGGCCTATCCTAACCCGTTTGGGTGTAGGAATTGCCACTTTTGCAAGACACCCCCACATTCGTAAGAATTTATACGAAGGCTTAACGCCTTTCCATAACTCATATGGCGTCTTGTCCACCTTCTTCCAGGGTACTTTATTCAGAATGTAATTTGCAGAGAGAATTGCTTCCCCCCACATGTTCTGTGGCAATCCAGAACTTATCAACATTGCATTCATCATTTCCTTTAGCGTCCTATTCTTCCGCTCAGCAACCCCATTTGATTGAGGAGAATAAGGCGCCGTGGTTTGGTGGATAATCCCGGATTGAGCACAAATCTCAATAAACGGTGATTCATACTCACCACCACGATCACTTCTTAAAGCCTTAATCTTGCGGCCTAATTGATTCTCAACTTCATTCTTATAAAGAATAAACTTGTCAATAGCCTCATCTTTGCTTTTGAGCAAATAGACATAACAATACTTAGTGCAATCATCAACCAAAGTGATGAAGTATTTATTGCCACCACGTGATTGTATAAACTTTAAGTCACACACATCACTATGCACTAAGTCCAATGGCTCTGAACTTCTTTCAATAGAATGAAACGAAGATCTTGTCAACTTCGCTTCAACACAAGTCTCACACTTGTGTTTTGGATTAATCTTAAAAGATGGTATGTGATCTAACTTGATTAATCTACGTAAAGATTCAAAGTTCACATGTCCTAGTCTACCATGCCACAAATTGGAAGACTCAAGCATGTAAGCAGAAGAAGATGCATCTTTATTCATCTTTGGGATAATAGTCATTACATTGAGTTTAAACATACCCCCCAACATATAACCCTTACCCACATACACTCCGCTCTTGGTCAAAACGACCTTGTCGGACTCAAAAACAATGCGAAAACCATGTTTGCTGAGAAGAGACCCTGAGACAAGATTCTTACGAATGTCCGGAACATACAGGACTTCGTTCAAGGTCAGCTCATTTCCTGACGTCAACTTCAGGACCACCTTTCCTTTTCCCTCAACAATCGAGGTAGTAGAGTTTCCCATAAACAACTTCTCACTGGTTGTAACCGGTTCGAAAGTTGTAACAACTTTTTCTCGAAGCAGATGTGGCGTGTAGCCCCAGTATCAATCCACCATTCTCTTGGGTTTGAACCTACCAGATTCACCTCAGAGACAACGGCAGACAAGTGCATATCATCCTCCTCATGGGAGTGCTCTTGTAAATCTGCCATATGAGCACGAGGTTTAGTCTTGTATGACTTCTTCTGCTTGTGGCAGTCACTAGCCCGATGCCCATTGCTACCACAGTTATAACACTTCCCAAAGAACCGATTACTTGGTTTCGGTGGCTTGTAAGCCGGCTTCTTTGCAACACCACCTCTAGGCCCCAACTTAGAGGGCTTCTTTCTTATTCCAGAAGATTTGCCATGCTCAATGACATTGGCTTTTACTGAGGTGGTACTCCCTCCTTTCTTTCTATTATCCTCCTCAATCCGGAGTCGGACAACCAGCTCTTCAACTGACATTTCCTTGCGCTTGTGCTTCAAGTAGTTCTTGAAATCCTTCCAACCATTGGGAAGTTTCTCAATGATCACACAACTTGGAATGACTCGTTCAAAGGCATTCCTTCAGCATGAATTTCATGCAAGATCACTTGAAACTCCTGGACTTGGCTTATCACAGTTTGAGAATCTACCATTTTAAAATCAAGGAACCGGCCAACCACAAATTTCTTTGCCCCGGCATCCTCAGTCTTGTACTTTTTGTCCAGAGATTCCCATAACTCTTTTGCTGAGCTCTTGGAACAAAACACACTATAGAGTGAGTCTGCCAAGCTGTTGAACACATAGTTCGGCAAAGATAGTCTGTCTGCTTCCATGTGTCAAGCGCCATGACTTTCTGCCTATCAGGCTCATTCTCTGCCACGGCTGGAGGATCCTCGCTCAGAACCTTTGCAAGGTTTAGCGTGGTCAAGTAGAACAGCATCTTTTGCTGCCATCTCTTGAAGTTCACCCCAGCAAATTTCTCTGGGCGCTCATGATGACTGAGCGGTCCTCCGGAACAGCCGGAGTAACGCCATGGTTGACCACAGAGGTCACAACAGTAGGGGTTGGCAACCCAGTTGCCCCGGGGTTCAGATCCCCACCAACATTAGCAGTAGCAGCAGCATCAGTGATAGTTGCCATTTCGAACAAATAAAAACTCCTTTTTAGCCAAGGCTAAACACTTTAGTTTCTATTCCAGAAAACCAAACGAAATTCCAAACTTACAAGCAATTTAAACTTGCAAACAATTTAAAAAATTGCTACAACCAAATACATGCATATAAAATGCGTCTAATAAGCAAATAAAACTTGCTACTACAAATTGGTAAACAAACCAACTAAATCTCAAGCAAAAAATTTCTTCAAACATAAAGAAAAATTAACCAATCCAATTGAGGATTATAAGTAGTCCATACACTTCCTTTCTACGCTTAGGTATGCCTACAAAGAGAGTTAGTAGAAAACGACAACATAATATAAAGCAATTGTACATACAATCAAATATTATTTAACCTTCTAGCAAATCATAGAATAGCAAAATAACTAAGGAATTAAGATACTATACAAGTTACACAAATTTTATAACTCCAAAGAACTACATTTAATTCGCACTTTAATTCATCCAATTAAATCAGACACTATTCATGGAAATAATTTATGTGTATAACTCTAGAAAACTAGAAGCAATTTCACATGCAAATTAGATAGTAAAACTAGAAGCATGCAAAATCAAATGCAAAAAATTCTAAAGATTAAATCATGTAATCTAGTCTAGAAAATAATAAGCATGTAACAAATAAAAACCTAGAATAGAATAGAATAGAATTAGCATGTCAAAATTGCAACATCCATAAATTATATTTTATAACCTTAAAATTCATGCAAATCATAGAAGGGGAATGATGAACCATACGCATAAAATAAGATCAGAGTAATACAATTAAGTATACAAATTATGATAGAGCATTCTAATTAAACTAAGCAATTAGAGAATCACATTGCATAATTTACAATCATTGAAATAGGGAGCAATTCCGCAACTGTTCCTAGTAACATTATACAAATGACTATATAAATCTATTCGATCAATTTCATAGGAAAACCATATATGAGAAATCTATTTTAAGCTTGTTGTTCATATTGTGAAATTAAATAAATAAATAGATTTATGAAGAAATCAAATTATATATATACTAAGAACACATGCTGATAATTACAACTAAATTTCAACAGAAATACACAAAATAATAAAAGGGTAAAGAGACGAAACCGAAGCCTGCACGGAAGCAGTTTCCTTAAAACAGATTTCGCCGCCTCACGGGTCGAGTGCTTGAGGAATCCCGGCGTCTGTCTCCCAGGATACGACGGTCAAAACCAGCTACGGCAGAAGCACTCTCTGTCTAGCTTAGCGAACAAAACAGTGGCAACACTCTCTCACTGTAGGAACTTTCAGGCAAACTGACTTGTAAAATGGAAGTAAAAATTTCTGTTTTGAGACTTGACAGGAAGGTCTCAATTTATACATGTATAGGGGAGAGAGGAAGAGCCTCCAGCCTTTATGGCTGGTCACTAATGCACCATTAACCTCTGCAATAAAGGCAGGAGTTACAAACCCCATTAATGCAGGAGTTACAAACCCCATTAATGCAGGAGTTACAAACCCCATTAATGCTCTATTAAACTCTGTAATAAAGGCAGGAGTTACAAACCTCATTACCTTTTTTCCATGAAGCTAACTTCATGAGGCAATTTCTCATTCAAATCTCAATGGTTTTTGGCCATTCTATCTGTGGTGTAAAGATCTCAATGCAAAGTATCTAGACCCACTTGGACCCAACACAATAGATGGTTGGGACCCACTTTAATATTTAATTAAAGTCACCAAAAAACCATTTTTTCCAACACTAACTTCATCTTCATAGTGGATGTGCTGCATTGTCTTTGCAAGTGCTTTCTCTCTCAATTTGTTGAAGGGCCAACGCGTAAGCAACGGCTCTCTTGTTATGTACAGACTATCCCACATCAAATCTTGTATTAGAGGACGCTGGTGATACAAATCTTCCTGTAATGTAATGCCATGGCACCACCACCCAGTAATTTGTTACAAATTCATTAATTTCAACAATAAGTTTAAAAAACACATAAACTAAACACTGATATACCTTAGCACAAGCATGCCGGTATTTCTTCCAATTAACTTCATCATAAGGTTGAGAATGAAGCTCTTTCCTCAATTGTTTAACAAGATCAGTAATTGGCCCAACAAATCTCTTCCCGTATAGGTATGACAGTAGCACCACATTTTTGCTGCATTCAAGTCATCAATATAAAAAGTTATAAGCTTTTCTTTTTTTCTTTTTTTTCAAATGTAAAGTATAATATAAAAAACTTAAAAGTAGATCAACCTAAATACCTGGATGCATAGGAAGATAAGAAGGCAAGATCCAGAACTCTGGTGGCATGGGGATGCACCCTGACCAATCGAATAGACCAAATATCTACACAAAACCAAATTAAAAAAATAAATTACATAAATTAATTATATTGAAGATGATGAATAGGATAAGATTGAGATTGAGATTGAAATAGTAGTGAGTGAGTACCGAAAGCCAAGTCTTTCCCCAAGAGGGAATAGCAACAACACCGCCATGATCATGGATCCATTTACGACCTCTTTCAACAGCATTGTTACGACCACCAAATGGGCCATCTCCCAGAATTCGCATGCATATGTAGCTGAGTGCTGTACAAAACATTACGCTGTGCCTTTCTATGTGGAATCCCCATCCTCCGTCTTCATTCTATAGTCATCAATTATTTATTAATCACACCAATAAAAAATCACACTTACATACATTCATAAAAGATTTTATCATATATGTTACTTGGTGGTTGTATACGTATCGAAGAATCTCCTTTTGTGTTCTGGTGAAAATGTTTCGTCCAGATGCCCTATAATGTATAAACACATCACCTGCACCATCATGTAGTACAACCATGTATTAGTATGCCTTTCTAGATAGTAATTTCACATGTACCAAATTCAATCATAAAATCGGACACAAAACACTTGTCTCGTTGTGCAATCTTTTTTTTTTTTTTTTTGAAGTATGAAAAAAAATTAAAATTGGGAAGTGGCATGCATGTATACCAGTGGAGGAAGAAAGAACAAGGGGCCGGCATTCTCAGCAGCCCAATGGCCATCTTTGGTCTGCATAGCAGAAAAGAAGCGTAGCGCCCTCTTGAGGGTGATGTTGGCAGCCTCATGCGTTACATCCTCGTCTTCACCAACCTTTACTGGTGGTATTGTTTGTTCAAAATTATTTTCCTTCAACATCTGCATAGAAATGGAAACACAACATGATTTAATTGTTAGATTTAAAATTTAAATCTTATGATTTTTTTTTTAATAAAAAAATTCTAATATATTTTTAACCAGTTGATAGGAGATGGTGTATTAATCAACCTAACTTCGGACTTAGAACCTTTAATCTCAACAATTCTTGTGTTTAAGCCTTCCATTAAATGTCTGTCAATAAGTAGTTTGGGATTAATACTGATATAATCAGAAAAAGTTGATTAGTTTAGGCAAAAAAATGATTAAATCAGCTCAATTTTTTTCTTTTTTCAAACCAAATGAGCACTAAACAGGAAAATAGGGAAATATATCCAATATTTGAATGTGCGAAATTAAATAATTAGATGTGATAAAAAATAAAAAAATAAAAATGATACGTGCAAAGCATCTCCGGCAATCACTTAAACGCATTTTTTTATTCCCCTATTTTGAGGGGCTAAAATTTAAAAACACCAGTATACACTACAAGAAAAAGCATTTTTGCCGACCACTTTTAGCTACTAAAACCAATTTAGTCGCCAAAAGTCATGGAATTGGCTACCAAAAAAAATTTTAGTCGGCAAAAGTCAACTTTTTAGCTACTAATTTTTTTAGTAGGGGAATGTTGATTATTGGCTACTAAAAAAAATTTAGTAGCTAAAGATATTACAATTGGCGACTAAAAAAATTTTTAGTAGCTAAACATATCACAATTGGCGACTAAAAAAAATTTAGTAGCCGTAGAGGTACCTTTAGCTACTAAATCTTTGGTAGCCGAATGAAAATAAAAAAATTAATTTTTAATCTTTCCCAACCAAAGTTTTGGTCGCCAAATGTCAAGTTTCGGCGACCAAAATTATTTTAGTCGCTAAAAACCTACTTTCGGCTACTAAATCTTTGGTAGCCGAATGAAAATAAAAAAAATTAATTTTTAATCTTTCCCGACCAAAGTTTTGGTCGCCAAATGTCAAGTTTCGGCGACCAAATTTATTTTAGTCGCTAAAAACCTACTTTCGGCTACTAAATCTTTGGTAGCCGAATGAAAATAAAAAAAATTAATTTTTAACTTTCCCGACCAAAGTTTTGGTCGCCAAATGTCAAGTTTCGGCGACCAAATTTATTTTAGTCGCTAAAAACCTACTTTCGGCTACTAAATCTTTGGTAGCCGAATGAAAATAAAAAAAATTAATTTTTAATCTTTCCCGACCAAAGTTTTGGTCGCCAAATGTCAAGTTTCGACGACCAAATTTATTTTAGTCGCTAAAAACCTACTTTCGGCTACTAAATCTTTGGTAGACGAATGAAAATGAAAAAAATTAATTTTTAATCTTTTATTTATATTTTTAATCTTTGTAAACCTATTTTTATTTATATTTTTATTTTTTTTTATTAAGAGGTTGTACACCCACCATCCAAAAATATTAATTTTTTTAAAAATTAATTATTAAAATAATATGAATTTCTTATTTTGTCCTTTTTTTAAATCCATTAATAATAAAAAATTTACAATTATGACAATTGATATTTCTAAAAAAAATATACTATGAAAAGGTAATTTTTAAAATGTAATAATTGTATTATAAAAAGAAATTAAAATGTATTATAACAATTGATAGTTCAGTTGTATCCTTCTTTTTTAAAATTTTCTTTCTTTCTTTTCTTTCTTATTTTATATATATATATATATATATATTCTTATATATAAAATATAAGAATATAAAATTAAAAGCTCAATTTGTGATTATATTTTTCAGTAAAAAAAATATTAGGATAAATATTTAAGATAATTTAATATTTGATAATTTGCTCACTCTCTCGTTCATCTCTCTTCTCTTTATGTCTCTCTTGCTCATCTCTCTTCTCTCTGTCTCTCTCGCTCATCTCTCTTCTCTCATGACTTATAAGTAAATAAATCTGATTTGTAAGACTTATTGATATTATTTCAGATTTTAATACGAATCTCGCCTATCTCTCTCTCTCTCTCTTCTCTCTCTTATCTTTCTATCTCTCTCTATCTCTCTTGCTCATTTCTCTTCTCTTTCTGTCTCTCTCTTTTTCTGTGTCTCTCTCTCGCTCATCTCTTTTCGCTCTATTTCTCTCTCTTTTTGTCTATCTCTCACTCATCTCTTGTTTCTCTCTCTTTTTCTATCTCTCTCTCTCTCTTTCTCTCTCTATTTCTTTTTCTGTTTAAAAAATTTTAAAAATTGATTTGAATTAAGTTTTGAAAAGAGTTTTGAATTATCTATCTTCTTTATTTATTGAGCTCCCTTTCGATTTATCGATCCACTACAAGAAAATGCACTTTTAGCAACCACTTTGTCTCTTTCTCGCTCATCACTCTGTCTCTTTCTCTGTCTCTCTATCTCTTTTCCCTATTCGTCTCTCACTCATCTCTCTCTCTCTCACCACCCATCTTCTCTACCACATTTACCACTACTGCAAATGCCATTCAACTACCACCACTCTTCTCTTTCTCTCTTTCACTCATCTCTCTTCTCTTTATGTCTCTCTTGCTCATCTCTCTTCTCTCTATCTCTCTCTGTCTCTCTCGTCCAACTCTCTTCTCTGTATGTCTCTTTTCTGTCTATCACTCTCTCTCACCACCCATCTCCTCTACCACCTTCACCACTATTTGGTTTTTTGGCTATTTTAGTCAGGCTAAAATAGTTGTTTTTGAGAAGATGGTTTTTTTTTTTATAATTAATTTGATGGCTGTGAGGGAAAAATATTTATAATTATGAATTAAATGTGACATTTTGCTTGTCTTTATTAGATATTCTAACTCAAACTTGTCAAACAGGGCCATTGACAACGATGTATGGTGGCGATTGAAAGATAAAGAATACATGACTACCATCATCATTATATCTTATACCGGATTATTGGTTAAAATCAAAAAATTCTCTTAATTTATTTTTTTATTATATATATTAATTAAACTTTAATAAAGATAAAATTATGAACATAAATAATAAAAATTAAAAAATGTATAAATTAAGGCCAAATCAAATTTTACTACAAAATTTTGTCCTAAATTGAAATTTATTCTCAATATTTAAAACAAACCGTCCAAAATTTTGGCTAAATTAAAATTCCCTCCTTAAATTTTGCCTAAAGCAAAAGAGGGGGAAAAACAGAGCAACAACTACAACACGGCTGGAGAGAGAGAGCAGTCCTTCAGAGCGAAGAGCAGTCCTTCAGAGTTACCTCCTTCGCAGCCCAGTTCGTCTTGGCTTCTCCCTCCGCTCGACGAAGACCCTCAAACGAAGCAAACGGAGCCGTCTCCCCTCTCCAGGTATGCTATTTCCAGTTTTGGTGCCTGCCTCTATTATTGTAATGCTTGTATTAGTTGTTTCTGAGCCATAAAAAAAGTTATTTTGGGGTTTTTTGCCTTTTTGGTGGTCAGTTATTTTTGGTGGTCAGTTCTATTGACCCAGTCTTGGTTTCGTTTTGAAGACCAGTTTAACACCTCTAATATTATTATTCTATAGAATTTAGATCCATTGCAATATTCTGAATTTTATCAAGGTCAGTTTTGTGGTAATTGGCATTTGAGTTTTGGGGGGTATCCGTTTGAAATTCTTGAGGTTTTTGTTGAGTTGCATAACGAAAGTGTGCATTGTTGGTATATGGTTGGGTATGGAAGTTCATGGATGTTTGATTAAGAAAGGTTTTGAAATGGATGTCTATTCAAAGTGTGCATTGATGAATTTCTATGGGAGGTGTTGGGGCATAGATTATGCAGATCAGATGTTTGATGAAATGCCTGATGAAGAAGTTCTATTGTGGAATGAGGCAGTTTTAGTGAATTTGAGGAGTGAGAGATGGGTAGTGGCTCTACAATTATTCCGAGACATGCAATTTTCATTTGGGCTTGATTATGAATTCATAAGAAATTCTTGCGTACCCTGTTAGAATTCATTCATATTATTCTTTATCAAAAATGATTTTTATGCTTATACTAGCTTCTTTCCAATGATTGAAATTTAAGCAAGATTTAATAAGATGCACATTATTACTTACATGCTGCTTCTTGTTCCCAGGCTCTGCCACCATCAGACATAAACTTTGTGCCACTGAAACAGGTAAGCAGTTCTATTTTTTAATCTTGCTGTTTGGTATACAAATATTTGAAATGAAGCTCATCTTCCAACATAGCATGAGCACTGTCATGATGCGGAGCTAGGAAAGGAAAAGGGGGACAAATATGAAATTTTTCATGGAGAACAATTTGGATGTATGATTAACTTGTTTAGGGTCAATTTAAGTCGTATTATACATATATATATATATAGTTGGAATGCTGTTGGACTGATTTGTTGACGTTTATTAAGTTCTATTTCATAATTCATTTTATTATGTTTTTGGTTCCTATTCTTGAAAAGATCTCTTCTTCTCTGCAGAACTGTTCTGTCATTGCCTCCAATCATCAATGGTGCTCATTCTGCCATTACTTTGAAGACAAAGAATGTTTTCATTGAATGCACAGCCACTGATTTGACAAAGGCTAAGATTGTTTTAAATACAATGGTAAGACTTAAAAGTTTCAATTACATTTGTTTGTCATTTTTACTTGGTGTCAACAGCTGGGTGATATAATTTTTCTTTTATTTTTCAAGGTAACTATGTTTTCAGTGTACTGCGAAAGAAAGTTTGAGGTTGAACCAGTTGAAGTAATTTATTCTTTTAAGTTCACCAAGCTAGCACTTTGTTCTTGATTTCCTTTTTATATATTTTTTATTTTTAAAACCTTCTTGAAGTTTTATATTTTCTAAAACCTTCCTGGTTGTGCTTGCTTTTGGCTTTTTCTGTGCTTCCTACATGCTTTCTGCTTCATATCCATGGGGACATTGAAATTTTGTTTAACTGCTTCATCTCATGATAGCTATCTAATTGAGATCTTCTCCATTTGTAAATGCAGATATTGGCTAGATGGAATCCTGTTGGAGCGTGCAGTCCTGTCATTGATGAAGCTCCTGTTTTTTACCCGACTATTGAGGTATCTTTTTTTTCTTAATAAGATGTGATTTTGTACATTGGTAACTTTATTTGTTAAACAAATAATGTTTTTCTTATGCGATGAATTTGATGGTTAATTCAAATGTTAAACAAATAATTCAAATGGCTTCACAATGCCCAGTGCTGTGATTACAAACACTTCATGTGATTACAAACTTATTGATATTATTTCAGACTTATTTAAGATTTTAATTTTTTTTTATAAAAAGATTTGTAGAAAAATAAAAAAAAGTGATATTACAACTTATAGTGACTTTTTAGTTAAAAAGGAAAAAAAAACTTATAATGACTTTTTGACTAAAACTTATATTTTTAAATTGAGAATTGTAGAGAGAGAGCTATAAGAATCACTACGCCATCAATATATAGAAAGAAATATTATAGATAATGAAAATTTTTATCAAAAATTACTATAAACGTGTGTATGTAGTGTAAACTTAAAATTGATAAGATGTGGGCTATATCCACAATCACTATAAATCATTGATTCTGTTTTATCTGAACAATTTTATGAATACATAGCATTGCTGAAATGTAGAAATAAAGAATCAACGTGTGTATGTAGTGTAAACTTCTTTTTTACATGATTGATGTGAAGAATTACATAGGTAATCACTTATGATATTTCGAGATTACTGAATAATTACTGTATTATGTGGGATAATGACCATTCTTCTTCTTCTTTCTTTGTTTATTAAAAGTTTAAAAAATAGAAGAATAGTTTAAAAATAGAAGAATGGTAGGGAAAAAAATATAAATTATTAGAAAATGTGGAGTATCAATAATAATTGTAACATGGATGGAAAATTAGAAGTTAATTACAAAAACATGTTTCAAATTATGTTTTTCCCTTCCATCTGAAGGGGGAGATTAAAACCTTCTTCTTCTTCTTCTTCTTCTTTCTTTAGATATTAATGATTCATATATTATTTGAATAATTTCTGTGTCTCTGTCTCTCTTGCTCTCTCTTTACATATTAATGAATCATGGTGACCTCTCTCTCTAAGTTTCTATGGTTACCTTTTACTTCAGAAGAAATGATAGTCTATTGCAGCCTAATTTGAAAGTGTCATAGCTTTCATTCTTAATAGAAACTCTATTTGAATATTTTGCTTGTTATAGGAATTTTCTTTTAAAATTGATCTGCTATGCCACTCTCTTAGTTTCAAAACAATGTTTTAGTAGGAATTTAGGAAACAAAGTTGGTAAAGATTGATCCTGGGAGTTCTATTCTATTTCACCATTGAACAATTCATGGACAAAGAACCTAGTATTACGGTACTGTGAATGCTAACATTTTTACAATTATGTTAAAATCTATAGTCACTGTCAGGTGATGTTAGTCTACTCTGGCAGTTACCTTTGATCATAATTTATAAGAGAACACATTATCACCATTCCCCGTTGTGCATATGAATCAGTGAGCATTCATGCTAGGGTCTCATTTTATTTGAATTTCTTCCTATGGATCTTAATCATTTTTTAGATCATTCCTATGTGGAATTATTTTGGAATTATTTTAGCCTCCTACTATATTTGATTTTTAGCCTCCTACTATATTTGAAGGTGCGATTATTACAATGTTTTATGAGACGTGGGCAATGGGTGTATTGGAAAATGTTCTGGCATCTTTCCATTCCATTTCTCGATTTTCTGATTGCATTACTACATTTGCATTATTTTGCAGTTGGTGTCTTCAGAAAGAAAGGTACCAAACTATATGAAGGAAGCTTGAAGGATGAGAAGCGTTTAGATCAATGGCTTCATTGTTAAAATTAAGCAAAGTGTTTTAGTAAATAAATTTAATTTTCCCATCATGTTTACACCTTCAAAATATTCTGTAAATGACATTTGATGTAGAATTTTTTGTACAGAGGACATCTTTTTTGTATGATTTTGTGTTTGTATGGAATTATTATTTTGGGTTGGATTGTATTTGATTTTTATAGAATTTGATGTTAAAATATCAAATTTTTGTATTGTTGAAACGAAATAGAAATAGATATATGTATTATTTTGTTTAAATACAGGGTGCAGGTTGCACGGAATTTTTTTCAGGTTGGGAAGAAATTAATTATAATAAAAAAAAAACACAAAATAAAGTTTTTGGCGACTAAATTCTTTAGTCCTAAATGTAATAATGTTGTGACTAAAACTTATCTACGACAAAAAGTTTTAGTCATTGAAAATTTAATTAATTTTATTTGAACACTTTTGGCTACTAATATTTGGTAGCCAAAACATAACCTTTGCCGACTAACAAAATTTTAGTAGCCAAATGCTTACTTTTGGCTACTAATATTTTGGTAGCCAAAACATAACCTTTGCCGACTAACGAAATTTTAGTAGCTAAATGCTTACTTTTGGCTACTAATATTTTGGTAGCCAAAACATAACCTTTGCCGACTAACGAAATTTTAGTAGCTAAATGCTTACTTTTGGCTACTAATATTTTGGTCGCCAAAACATAACCTTTGCCGACTAACGAAAATTTAGTAGCCAAAACGTTCACTTTCAGCGACCAAAAATAATTTAGTCGCCAATACTATCGCCGACAGAGTATAGGCGACCAGTTTGGCGACAAAAAATTTTGGTCGCTAAATGGTTTCGGCGGCCAAATTTTGGACTTTTGGCGACCAATATTTTGGTAGCCAAAAGTGACATTTCTTGTAGTGATAACAAATGGAAAATGCATGAGACCTCAGTGAGGGTGCTCGGGGTCCTTTTAATTGGTCTAAATTTGTTTTTTTTTTTTCTTCCATTGGCAGCCCCCCACGTGGAGGTGGGGGGTGCTGGGTGCTGGGGGTCACCCCACTGAGGTTCCTAGCATTACTCATAACAAATATCCTAACTTATTTTGGAGTGTACTTTACCCTCCTTATAAAAAAAAGAGAAAGCCCTTTCCTCAGAATAAAATATCATTTTTCTCTCTAAAATAAAAAAAATTGTATTTATGACACCTAAGGATATGGCTGTCATAAAGAATATTTTTTAAAATATTTACATATCCTTTTCACGATTTTCAATACTAACAACTCTCTAAGAGCATCTCTAAGGAATAATTAAAAAATATTTGTTAGCATTTTAGTTAATGTAACTTTAATTTTGAGTTTCAATGAACTGACTATTGAGCTAGCTACTTTATCATCTTATTTTTTTAGTGGCTACAATTGAAGAGCCGTAGAGGCTCTCCAAACAAATATGTATGTATATATCTTGGATTTTTGTATATTTATGTCTTGAATTTGGGATTTTATATATTTTATACATATATATGTGTATGTAGCAATTTTATATGTTCTTTTAATTCTGTTTGATGAATTACGGAATAACTTATTTTGTATTTTGTATTTTTTTCTCCTCATTCTACAGGTTTTGTATGTTTGTATTGGCAAATGTCTTGTTATTGCAAATTTATACTAGTAAAGTATCAACAATTAGTATTTTTTGTTTTAAAAATTAATTAAGTTAGTTTGAATGATTAGCTAAAATAAAGAGCGGTTGGAGAACAGAATAGCTAAAGTAATTAGGTAAAATAAAGAGTGTACTTTTTTCGCACTTTAGTTAATGAAAAGTAGAGAGTGTGGTTGGAGTTGCTCTAATAGGTGTGTTAGGAATTTTTCTTTAATTAAAAAAAAAAGAGAAAGCGTAGGAATTAGAGACAGAAGAACATGACTCTTTAAAATATAAAAATCCACCTTTTCATGATAATTTAAGGTAAATATTGGCCACATTTGACAATTTAACTCTTTGACTAAAAAAAGTCAATAAAAAAAATACTTATCAATTAAATTTATTTATTTATACATCTTAATTGATAAATTTATTTATAAAAATAAAAAAAAATGATAAATTTATCAATAGGACTTAATGGGTAAAAATTCTTAAAAGTAAGACCTATTAATAATTTATCAAAAAAAAAAAAAGTTTCAAAAAATTAAAAAATTACTAAAAAAAATTAAATCATAAACACAGTTATTCATTTTTTTTTTTTGAAAAATATTTGAGACTCCCATTTTGAGGGATTCCCATGACCCCAAATGATTGTGATTTGTCATGCATCTTTTTGTTTTTGTTTTCTACCTGTACACGTGTGTGCAGGGGGTCATGGGGTGGAGTGTTTGTGGAAATCTTTATCATTTCTGTTTTTTTTTTTTTTACAAAGAAGCTTAAAATTTTAAAAATTACTAAAATCTAACCCCAAGTGAGATCATAAGTAATCTTAGAGATGCTTAGGCCTTGAGAATAAATTATTTTAATAATTTTTTAATTTTTATGAAAAAATATATAAAAAAACTAGAGAGAGCGATGTCATAACTATAATAACAGACGTTAATTTGATAACATGTGAGAGAGAGAGAGATAGAGTGAGAGAACCTGCAGGCGGAGAAGAACATCGCCGCTAGGCTTGACACGAGAGCGGTTGAGAGTGAACAATTCACGAGCCTTTTCAACCTCGGCTCGTTCTTCAGACGTACCGTAATTTGGATCAAACTTCCATATTTGGCGCCCCACAAAGTTGTTTGTGCTGTATAGGTATGGCTCATATGGGACCCCTCCTGTTGCTACCTTCAACCTCCACATTCTTCTACCAACAACCTAGTATATATATATTTTTTTACCATTTTTGTCACTTACATCATTAATTCTATCAAAACTTTAAATGAAAATTATATTTTTCATATGTGGAATGAATAGAAGAAATATATCACATAGAAAGAATAGATTGAGTGCAAGAAATGAGTTTTGAACTCAATACCTCTTACAATTAAAATTGTTCTAAAAATTTAATTTATTAAGAAATGTGTTTAAAAAAAAAAAAAAAATTGACCCATGTATATATTAAAGAAAAGTAAAATCTGATAGATTTATAAGTAACCAATACCCAATAAGATCTCTCTCACAAAAGCTTCATTCAATAGCTTATCTTTCCTCTACATATGGTAAAAGTAAGTAGCTATTAAGAGATCTTCTAACAAAACTTCAAATATACAAACATTTATTCCTTCCCTCCACTTGGTTGTTTGAATTGAATGGTAGTGGCTTTGTCATGATTATCACCACTTCTTTAACAACTAATAAATTTCACAAACATGTTTTATTATTATCCAAGTGGATCTTGTTTCATTTTTTTTTTCTTCGTAGGTATTTGGGATAAATTAAAAAAAATGTACTTTTTTTACCTACATATACTTATTTGGGTCATATCAATTAATATCTATCAACATCTATATTAACATTTTCTCTCTACTTTTTTTAACCACTTTCTCTATTTTTCTACATTTTTTATTTATTATAAAAAGTTAAAAAAATACACTTATTAAATATTCCAAACCACTCCTAAATTTTATTATTACATAATACATCAGTTAATAAAAAAATTATTAAATTTATATGACTTTTTCATTTTTGTAGTAAAAAAATAGCTTCAATAACTGAAGTATGTGCCTGTAAAACGCCAAACCAAAAGAGAAAAAAAAAAAAAAAAGAAGAAAAGCCCCGCCGGGGGGGGGGGGTGTGTGGAGTTGGATTACCAGTTGTAGTTAGGCACTTGAGTCTGCTGAAAAAGTTAGCTATTAGTTTCAGGCAAGCACTAAGAGAGAGAGAGAGAGAGTGAGAGAGAGAGAGGACTAGAAGATGCGAGAGAGAGGAGGTGGTGGTAGAGAAATTGTGGTTGGCCAAAACACAAGTGTGTGCCTATATATAGGGAGCAAAAAAATCTAAGTATTAGAGTATTCTTAATGGACGTGTTAGTGAATGCAAGTGTGTTAGTGTTAGTGACCAAAATTTAAGAGAGGCAGAATAATTTTTAGATTTATAGTGGAAGTGTTAAGGAATGTGTTAGTGGAGTGTGTTAGTATCAACGGTTAATTTCTTTGTTAATTATGGCTAGCATTTTAGCCAGCGAAAGAGAGAGGAGGAATGTGGGAAAAAGAAAGAGTTGTATGTCTGGGAAAGTCCTTCCGAACATCTGGTCAAAAGTCCACCTCAGACGTCCGGACCCTTCAAAAAAAGGAAAAAGAAAAAAACAAAAAAATGGTTCTAATCGATTGACCGGTCGGTCAACCGGCAGTCAACTTTTTTTTTTTTTTTTACTTGGGTTTTTTTTTTTGGGCTTGAAATTTAATTTTGGACTTGAAATTTTTTATCACATTAAATTATTTATTTATTATATATACACATGTATATATTCTTAACACACACTTTAACACATTCCTTAATACATTCATTTCACCACCACTCACTCTCAAAATTAACAAACTATTAACACATCTTAACATATATTTTTTTATTATATTTTTATCACTTTTTATCATATAACACACTTTAACATACTTTTTTAACCATTCCACATTTTGGGAAGTTTTTGTTGAAGTGACCCCATTTGTATAAATAAAAATAAAATAAAAAATAAAACTCTTTATATTCCACATGTTGGGGTTTCTTTGACGTAAGCTTCCCACATGGTTCTTAATTAACACCGCCCAAAGGATAAGAATAGAAAGGTTGATTTAGAATATTTAAAAAAAAAAAAAAAAATAGGTTAAAAATTAATTTTTTAATTTCTTTTAAAAAAGTGGGTAAATAAATAAAAAAAAATAAATGTAACTCAAAAAAGTTAAAAAAGTTGAAAAATTAAAAATTTAATTTTTCGTCAAGTTTTCAGGACAGGCCTAAAGTTAAAATCTCGAAGGTCCACTAAGATTAAAATTTATTTTATTTTATGTTTTTTAAATCGGATGGTTAGGTCAACTTGCATGTATTTCGATTAATTCTAAAATCATGAAATTAATGATCAAGTAAATATCAAATAGCCCCAACAAGTGACATGAAATGGAAATTTTAAATTTTATTCCCAAGTTTTTACGGCTTGACGAACCCTTTGAAATTTTGCATAATTTGTATGTAATTTTAATTTTGTATATGCATGAAAAAATCTAAAACTCACGAAATATTGATTCGTGATTGTGCTTCACTTTTAAACAGTGAATATCAATCACAATCAACCAATCAACAACAAATCAGTACAATGATTTAACATGAAAAAAATTACAATTGGAACACCTCCAATTATGATAAAAAATCATGGGTCAAAGTCATAAAAATAATTCAATAAGAAGACAAAAAATGAATTACACATAAATACCCTAAATTACCTAGCAAATTCATGCCCGAATTGAACTAAACCCGATGTGCCGCTTTTACCACTGTCTTCACCTCAGAATTGCTTTGCCCAACGCTGAATTCACAACGCCGATGTTGAATCCACGACGATGAGCCGCTTTGGAATATACCAAAACTTTAGGCCCAAGTTCTGTTAGAAAAAAAATGATTTTATGGTGACTTTAATGTAAAATTAAAATAGCTCCCAATCATCAGTTGATGTGGTGTTAATTATGATTTATTATAATGTTAGTTGTGATACTATTTTGATTATTATCTAAGAACTCTTTAACAAGTGTTTTGTTATGATTTTTTTTATTTATTTATTTATTTTTATTTATTTATTTTTTAAAGTTATGACTCTTTGATGGGAGTTAAGCTTTAGTTTAATTTATCTCTTATCTTGCTTTGTACATTGGAAGAAAATAATGTCATGATCTCTAAATTTAATAGGGTTACTGTAACTAAATGAGTAATTTTAATAAGCTTGTTCCTAGAGCAGCTTTTCCTAGTTGCCTGCCTTTTTTGAATAATAGTTGTCTTGTCTTGGGAGACCAAGTGCAGCATGCTTTGAGTTTCTACTATGAGGGTCTCCTTCTCTAGCCGAGTTAGTTTGTGTCTTTTGAGGTATTATTATAAATTCTTGAGTTAGATTATTTGTTAAATTATTTTTATTACTATTAATATGTTCTATTTCAGAAAATTTATCTAGAACTTCCATCGCAAGAGTCTCCCTTGCACTTGCGTTATAACGCCCCAAAAAAATATAGAAACCTGAACTATCCATTCCACACCACAAGTATATACAATATTCATTCAACAAGCGGAAGCCTAATTAAATCCCAAAACATTCTATATATATAACAACATTGTTAATATTACAAAATCATATCACATGCATTAATACATTCACTGATTCGAAAACTTGAATTTTTAGCATGTGATCGGTAAGCATTAATATTTAAACTATTATAAATTCTTGGCTTATTGGCTACAGGTTTCCAAGATTATACTTGATTACAATAAAAATGGGTTTTAAGCTTAATACATAGAAAGCCCTAGGCTTACACAAAACAAAACTCAAAACGAGCGTTCAGCTCCAACGTTCTCCTCGAGCTATCACCTTGACGGATGCATACCATCAGCACCTGAAATGTTTTTCTACATAGGCAAAGTTAAAACCTAGTAGACACAAGTTTAATGTTATGTATGATGTTTAACAAAACCATATAGTGAATGTCTATGAAACGTCATTACATAACATGCATTTCCCATTTTTGAAACAATGTTATGCTACAGTTCAATTCACAGTTAATATCATTACTTCAAAATAGAAAACAAGACAGTAAATACACACACTAGTAATCTCCAAGTACCTGTCTACAAGTAGGCTATAAAAGTACTACCAAAGTCACTTTACCGACAACTAACTGGAAGAAAGGTATTCTAACTGCATAGATTTTTGGACTTTCACCAAGGACAGAAAAGCCAACTTAATTAACCACTACCACACCCCTAACCAGATTCATCACGATATTCACTCATTTTTCTCAAAATAATACTCTTCGAATGCATAGGCATGAAACAGTTGAATAAATGAAATGCATGAGTGAATTGGTTTCAGTTAACCTATCTCTCATGCAATTTCTACAACAAGTAATGTTATCCTCCACCAATAGCCAAAACAGTTATCTCTATTCAATATATTCCAAAATAGACAATATATAAATCAAGAGCATAACTAGCAACTCATAAAGCATTAATTTCTTTTACCGAATAACACATAACAAAGCTAAATAACATGCAGATCATTAAAAAGGTCCCTACCTCAAAGCAAGAGGAAGAATGGAGCAACACCCGAAAATCAACAGAGTCGGAAACTTGAAATTTACAGATTAAAATAAAGCCCTTCACGCACTCTACTTTTTTAACTCAAGTACTAGGGGTAGAAAATGGACGAAACTAGATGAAAACTAAGGTTTTATAGCTTAGAGACTCGGAAATGGCGAAAAGAGGTGTGTGGAAGAAGATAAGCTCAAAAAAATGGATATTTTCAGCTTTTGGGTTCTATTTATAGTCAGTCACATCGCAAGCGCAAACTCAAAATCGTGGGTGCAAAAGACACAATTGCGGGCACAATACCAAATCGTGACCTACCCTCGCAGGCCACGCAACTTCTCCGTACAAAGGACCTAAAGGTGTGTTTTGGTCGCGGGCATCATCAAAAGCGCGACTTTCCCATTGCAAGCGCGATCACATAGATCGCGGCCTTTTTCGCGGGCCACCGAGGGCTACGCAATTCTACTAGGCCAAAAAACTTGAAGGCCATAATTGTTCGCAACCCTAGTCGCGTCCACTCGCGAGAGCGACCTAACACCTTTGCAAGTGTGATAAGAATGGTTGTGGGCGCGACCTAGCAAACAGGAGGAAAATTCTGCCAAAGTGCCAAGTACAAACCAAAGTTCCCTGTGACAATTAAACAACTCAAAGATACCGAATAACACCAATAGATGCAAACCCCAATACCAAAGAACATAAAACGATCGGGTCTTAACCCGAGCCACTAGATGCATATTAGACAAGTTCTTATTTGTGAAACTCATTAAGCCTTTACAATCAGTTTTTTTTATTAAAAATGACTTAGGTGCAAAAAATATTTATAAAAAAAAGTTCTACTTATCTAATTATAGTCAATAAATCTTTTTTTCATTGTGGGATAGTTATATTTAGCTTGATTAAAACTTTCACTACAATATCTACATTGCTAATTATTTTCTTTTATTTTTAATATAACACTCTAGTGATTATTACTAGCATCTGCTTCCAATATTAGTTCATCATTTTTATTTGAAAGAGTTAATGTAAGTAAAATTTTGCATTTTTTTTTAAAATCTTACTAATTGATTGTCGGTTGTATTTCAAGTCCAATTGTCATAATTTTTCTTTTCTTTTCTTTTTTTGTTTCTTTTTTCTTAATTGATAATATTATAATTCAGTGACAGTTTAAAAAAATAATTACAAATATATTGAAAAACTTATGCTTTTAATTATTAAAATTGATAAAAATTTATTATTAATTTATAATTATTTTTGTACAATTACACTGATCCATAATTTCCCCTTCTTATTTTAGGTAAATTCTTTATAAATTTTAACCATAAGAGAGCATCCAAATCTAGATGCACTATGGGCATGTGAGGCCTACTATGAGTCTTATTTTGATAATTCAAACTATTCAATTTGTCGTTTGTTAAAAAAAAAAAAAAAATAGACGAAAATTATGTTTTTAAAAATAATTCATTTATTTTTTGATAACAAACACGATAAATTGAATATGTTACGATTATCGGAATAACCTAAATTTTATTGTAAATGAAATATATGAAATATTTAATAAAATAAACAGTTCGAATTATCAAAATATAACATGTGATAACGCTCTTCAATTCGCATTAGAGGCCGAAAGAATCCCATCCTATTTTTATTTCGAAAAATGTTTGATGGTCCGAATTTGTGTGGCTCGAATGTATCAAAACGACGTCATTTTATTCCCAAAATGACATCATTTTAATACATTCGAGCTATTCGTATAATGAATTTTTGGGTCACCAAGTATTATTATTTTATTTCCCTTCTTCTTCACTTTGACAGTTAGAAGTCGCGTCAATCAAGCTTCTTTCCTTTCAATTTACGTGATAATTTGATATTTTAAAAGTTGACATTTCTACCAATCAAGCTTCTTTCCTTTCAATTTACGTGATAATTTGACATTTTTAAAGTTAACATTTCTACATTTGAACCCCACTTGATCTTGATATGCCAAATTTATTACTGTAAATAACCCCACTTGATCTTGATATGTCAAATTTATTACTATAAATAATTTTGTTTATTATGCGACTCTCAAATGTATTTCACTTTAAAAATTAAAGACTAAATTTTATTGAGCGATCCTCCTTTTTCGATTTTATGTGTGAGTAATACACATATTTTAATTGATATATAATACTAAAATTTATTATTTTGAATAGGATTATTATATATAATTTGTATATTCACTACAAAAAAATTAAAGTTTTAAAAACCAAAATTTAAGGACAAAATTATTTTTTAGGTATCAAATATTTTTATTGTTAAAAGTGTCGTTATTATATTTTTAGCAACGAAAATTAGACATTAGTGATGAATTATTATCTTTTTAGAACTAAATTTTTTGTCTTAAAAAAAAAACCTATTTTGAGACCAAATTATTTTGTCCCTAAAAATCTATTTATTAGTGACATTTTCAAAATTTTGTTGCTAAAAGCCTTGTTTTCGATTTTTCGGGACGACCTTTTAGCAACTATCCTCATAACGATAGAAATTGGTCCTTAAATGTCTTTTACAACAAAATTTTCACTTTTAGAGACCAAAACATTTGGTCTCTAAAACTCTTATATGTTGTACTGATTATTTACACGCTAAAAAATATATGAATAAATTCATTTTTCCCACTTAATTCATAGAAAATTTCATGTTGTTTTCTAATATCACTACAAAAAATTATGGTTTTAAATTCTAAAATTTAGGGACAAAATTTTTTTGTAAGGACCAAATATTTTTGTTGCAAAAAGTGTTATTATTATATTTTTAGCAACGAAAATTAAACATTAGCGATGAATTATTATTTTGAGACCAAACTATTTTGTCCCTAAAAGTTTATTTATTGGTGACATTTTCAAAATTTTGTCGCTAAAAGCCTTGTTTTTGACTTTTCGGGACGACCTTTTATCGACTATCCTTACGACGATAGAAATTGGTCTCTAAATTTCTTTTACAACAAAATTTTCATTTTTAGAGATTAAAAAATTTGATCTCGAAAACTCTTATACGTTGTAGTGCATGTACCACATTTAATGCCTATTGTAATGTCAATTTCGGCTGGTTAGACTTCACTTTTTTTCTTTTTTTCTTTTTTATGTCAAAAGGTTGTTAGAGATGCTTAATACTTCAATTGTTATTGTCATGAATTTGGAAAATGGGTTTATTGCATCCCATAGGCTTATTACAGTACCGTTCTAATTTCATTGTAGTCCTTTCATTTTTAATTGTGATAAATAATTTCTTGCATTTTAAATCAAGTTACAATGTCATTATTTCATCTATCTACCATTAAAAAGGCTTATAAAACGTATCATTTAGCTAAATGTGACATTTTTTTTCACCTCATTAACACTCTCACATTTTTATTAAATTTTACTTTAATCCTTACACTTTCACTAATATCTTACTTTAATCTCTTTACTTTTATTTTTTGTTAACCTCATTAACAGTAGATGGATGAAAGAGTGACATTACTAATTGAATTAAAATGTAAGAGATTGTCTATCATAATTGAGGGTGAAGGAACTAGGATGAGATTATGATGAAAGTATAGAATGTAATTAACTCAGAAAAACAAATTGTTATTGCACTCATTTCGCATAATGGTTTGGAGTAGTTTGAGGCTAAAATAGTCACAAAAAGACAAAATAAGTTAAAAAATCAATAAGACAAAGGTCTTGTTTGGCAATCCCTAAAAAAGCCAAAAAACTAAAAAGTCACTATCATATTTAAGTCATATCATCTTATTTAAGTTACATCACCTTTCTACCACATCATTTCAAACCCAACCCATATTTCGTAAAAAATCAAAAAAGTGTACTTATTTAGAACATCCCAAACAAATGTCACATCTAAACCATAATCATTTTATTTTTCTCTCACAAAAGTCAAAAAGCTAAAAAGCTCATCTCTAACGAGACTTTTTAATCCTAGGCTAAAATAGTCAAAAACTCAAAAAGCCAACCCATATCTCAAATGAATCCTATCATGTAAAATTTGACAATTTGATTAAAAATGCTTTCAATCTTTGGAAATTTTTTTCCTTTTTTTTTAAAAAACAGATTTTTGTGCAAAAAATTACAAATCAATGAAGAATGAATTTTAATAATAGAAAATGTGAAAATAAGGGGGGAAAAAAAACAGGGTGATATGTTAGAAGTTTCGATAGTTCATACCTATTGAAATCATCTAACTCATATGCAACTAAGGGAGTGGGAAGTGGCTAGCCAAGCACTTTCCTACTCACCTACAACTCATCTTCCATTGTTGAGGATGAGTGTGTGACACTTGTAGGAAACAAAGTGTAGTGGTGGGAGCCACCACCATGATGTATTATTCTTGATCCTTGCCTATATAAGAGAGAAAGGGGAAGAAGAGAGGATCAGACAACACAAATATAGCAATCCCGGTTTCACCTTGACCTTCATGGTGTCCCGGACTTAGGTTCCGTGGTTAAATATTGTATCCATGTCTTGTTTTTCCCCTTTGACTCGTTGTATTTGAGTTTTGGAACTTGTTGGGCGCGTTTGGAATAGGTTGGTTGTTAGTTGGGTTAGATGGTTGTTGCCCAGATTTTGGCCTCTTTGCTCAAGCTAGGCTTCTTGCGCTCGAGCAAGGCTTTTGTAATTTGCCCCTTTGCTCGAGCGAGGTTTCTTGCGCTCGAGCGAGAGTTAGGAGTTCTCAGGTTTCCTCCCAGACGCAGCTTTTCTGAAAAGGATGAAGTTCTTCGCTCGAGCGAGGCTTCTTGTGCTCGAGCGAGCCTTGTGTTGTTTGTTCCTTCGCTCGAGCGAAGCTTCTTGCGCTCGAACGAGGGTGTGCGTCTATGAAATACCTGAAGGTTTGTATTCTTCGCTCTAACGAGGCTTCTTGCGCTTGAGCTAGCGTGTGCGTCAATGGCAGACCTGAAGCTTTGCATTCTACGCTCGAGCGACGCTTCTTACGCTTGAGCGAGGTCACTTGTTGTATCTGGTCGCTCGAGCGACAACTTCTTCGCTCTAGTGAAAACCGCGTATATCAGTTCGCAGCAGAGTTATTCTATATCACTTTTGAATCCCTTTTTCCTAAAAACTCTAATCCGGCACCTTCTCTCTCTAAAACTCTCTCACTCTCTCTACAAATACTCCTTGATCCAAGCACCATTACCCTACTCCCTTTGAGAAAAAGGTAGAGCAACTCGTGGGCTTCCATTTGATCTAAGAAAAGTCGAGTTTGGGCACCTTTGGGTTTCTTCATCATCTCCTTTGGGCTTCTACATTTGAGGTAGGGTTATTCTACACTTTAGTATGGTTTTTAACCTAGGTATTTGATGTTATACGTAAATGGTGGGATTTGGGAGTGATTTGAGTAAACTAGGGTTTGGGTACAAATTAAAAGAGGGGTTTTCTCATGTTTGGATGCAAAATGACTTTGGGACTTGAATATGTAGCTCTCTTGCAATTAGATGGGAAATTTGGCCTTGGGGTTGACATTTGAGAAAAGGGGAAAATTGCCCTAATTTGGATTTATAGCGATCCCGATTTTCCCTCTCATGTTTACTGTATTCTGGATTCGGTTCTGTTGATAGTTGTCGTCGTCTGTATTTCATTTCTGTCCTCTAACTCTTTGTATTTGAGTTTAGAATTGTCTTGGCCATGTTTCGAACAGGTTGGTTGAGCTTTTGTCCCAACTCTTGTTGCCCAGATTTCTGGTGATCCGCTCGAGCGGGTCTTCTTGTGCTCGAGCGGAGTTTGCATACCTTTTAGTAGTTTGTTCGTCTACAAAATACTGTAGATGTGTTTTTCACGCTCGGGCGGATTTCCTTACGATCGAGCGGGTAACGCTCGAGCGGGTATTCTTGCGCTCGAGCGAGTGTTCGTTGTCTGTAAAAATACTGGAAGAGTGTAATCTACGCTCGAACGGGTGTTCCTTTGCGCTTGAGTGGGTGGAGTTTTGCAGTTGTGTCTTGGTGCTCGAGCTGGTATCCTTGCGCTCGAGCGGGTCCAATTTTTGGTGTTTGACGCTCGAGCGTCCTATTCTCCGCTTGAGCGGGTCATACGTATATCAGTTGGCAGTTGGGTCATTTTAGATCACTTTTTCAACTCTCACTCTCTCTCTTACTTTTCAAAAACCGTATTTTAAGAGCTTCTCTCACTACATTTCACTTTCTCTCTAAGGTTTGATCTAGTTTGAGTGATCTTCTACCTTAGTTCTTTGCAAAGAGTGTAAAGCTTGGCTTGGGCTATCTATCAATCCGAAAATCTTGGGATTTGGAGCACTTTCGATTTTCTTCACCTTCTCTTTTGGGCTCCGAATTTGAGGTAGAGATAACTACTCATATTTATGGTTTTTGACATAAACTTGTTGTCATTTTGATGTAATATTGAAGTTGGGTAATTGTGGGTGTTAGGGTTTCAAATATGAAAAGAGGGGTTTTGGTTCTTTTGGCCAATACATGTGTTTTTGGGCCCTAAAATGAGATTGTGGATGTTTAATGAAAATATTTGAACCTTTTGGGTCAATTTTGGAAAAAGGGAAAAATACCATAGTTGGGTTTTATTGGGTCATTAGTGTAATTAATGACTTTTATTGTGAAATAGTGAAATTGGGAAGTTATGAGAAAGAATGGTGGAGTTGGATTGATTAATCGCTCACTTTTGAGAATATTGATAATTTATCTGTTGATCTGTTTAGAAATAATTGCTTTGGGCTATCGGTGGAGGATAGTCTTGATTGTTGTAGACACGGTATGTTGATTAGGGAAAACTGAAAATAATCACGTTGAATATGTAATTGAATATGGTGGTTGGAATAGTACATCGAATATGTGTATTGATTGATTCTGTATATGATACATGTTTATATACATTGCATTGTGTGGGAGGAGATAGGGGATGGACTCCTAAACCAGATGTTATTTGGGAGGAGATAGGGGATGGACTCCATTGATACAGCGAATCTGTCTATCATTCATGAAGTATGGAAGTGTTTGAATATGGCATTGATACAGCAAATATGTGTATCTATTGTGAAGTATGGAAGTGTTTTGTTATGAGTTATAATCTCATTTAAATTGTTGATATTGGAAAAGTTTTTAACATGAGCCGTAGTCTCATGGGAATTGTTTGGCCAGGTTCTGAGCCATGTTTAAAAATTGAAATTGTTAAGTAAAGGAAAATGGAATGAAGCATGGACGTATGTGTCATGGAGCTGAAATGTGTTATGAGTTGATTTATATGAGTTAAACATTTATCGAATGCTCATGTTTTAGTCATTGCTCATATTATGTTTAGCATATCTCTACTGGGCGTTGGCTCACCCTATATGAGACATCATTTTCAGGTGCAGGTGATATGCCACCTCCAAGGACTTAGCTTGGGAGGTTTTAGAAGCTGAGGGCTTACTTTTGTAATTATTTTGTGTATTACATGTAATTCAAGCCAAGGGCTTATCTTGTGTTTTGAGTTAGTACTCTTTTTTGTAACCAAGTGTTGGCTTGGAAAGTTGTAAGCTTGTAGGGCATTTACTTTTGTTGTCAACATGTAATACTTTTGGATTAAATACTCTGATGAATGGAAATATGTTTATTTCTCTTATGTTCATGGATGTCACGAATGTATGATTTATGGGTTTATTTTGAGGGCGTTACAGGATTGAACAAGTCATCTTGTATATATAATGAAATTGATATGGAAAAATATGAAATTGGAAGGGTATATAAATGAATGACGCAATTGGATTTGCTAAATCACTCACCTATGGAAATTTGATAAATTTTCTGTTTGATAGATTGTACATCTGTCTAGAAATATCTGTTTTGGGCTATCGATGGAGGATAGCTATGATTGTTGTAGAAACTACATGAGAATTAGGTAAATTAAAACTATTCATATGAATTATGTCATTGAATATGACGATGTTTTAAATACATTGTATATGTATCTTTGTTTGGGAGGAGACATGGGATATACTCTATTGTTTGAAAGGAGATAGGGGATAGACTCCATTGAGAATTAAGTTGGCCGGAGTGTCTAGGGTAAAAGTCTCGAAATCTTATATATATATATATATATATATGGGTGCCGGTTCCCTTGGATGTGATTCCATACAATGGCAAGAAAATTTAAGTGTTTGAATAATGTTTGTTGTTTAAGTATTGATAAATGAGTTGTAGCCTTGTTTGGGATTTGTTTAGATAACAAGGGATTATATCTATGAGTTGATTTGAATAAAAGAATGGAAACGGTTTGGGATATTTATGTCATTATTGTTTGGTCTTGAAAAGAAAATGTTAGTTGGTTTTAAGTGTTGAACATTTATCTAATGCATATATCTTAGTTAAATTTCATACATTGTGTTAGCATATCTCTACTAGGCTTTGGCTCACCCTACTTGGGAAACCATTTTCAGGTACAGGTGACATGCCACCTCCAAGGGTATAACTTGGAAGGACTTGGGGCTGAAGACTCTATTTTGTTGTTCTTTTTTTTATGTCAAGTGTTTATTTGAGCCGAGGACTTTACTTGTATAAGAGACTTAGACTCTTCTTTTATTGTAACCAAGCGAAGTCTTGGAAAGATGTAAGCCCATAGGGTATTTATTTTGTTGTTATCAATTAGAGTTACATGCTATAGTTTCAGAATGAACGTTTATGAAAGTGTAGTGCATGTAATACCTTTTGTAATATAAACTCTGATGAATGAAAATAATACCTTTTATGTTATGCTTATGAATCTCTTGGGTTGGTTTATGTCATATTTTGAGGGCGTCACAACAAACACAGCATAGCAGAGAGTGTTTTGTAATCTAAGAGTGAGAGTTCCACAGAGAGAAAGTGAGTGTGAGTTCTGTAATCTCTCTCCGGGAATTCTATAGTGAAATCTCTTCCCATGGACGTAAGCAATTGTCGAACCACAAAAATCTCTTATGTTATTGTTTGTGATTGCTTGTTGGTGTGCCAAACAGGTTCCCGGATCCTAACAAGTGGTATCAGAGCCTGGTTGAAGAAAAATAATACGTTTTTCAGAACTTGTCAGATTTCGAAGTTGTCGAAATCAAGTTTCAAGCATACTAAGGGGACCGTCTCATCGAGACGAGTCCAAAACTACAAAGCAGAGTCCTAGAAGATTGCCCACGCACCCTCATGCGTTGCCAGAAGACTGGCGCATGAAGCCCAATCGCATGACTCACCCACGACATATCTGATCGGGTCCGCAACCGACGTCACATCAGCCGCCACGTTATGGACACCCTATTTTGACCGGCCCTAAGACTTGGGTGCTTTTTTTAATTACCCAATGATGAAAATTAGCATGTGTTTCTTATATAATTCTTAGTATGAAAGATGAAATTTATGCTTCATTCCCAACCCTAAGCCTATTTTGGTTTAGTGATTTAGATCCATTCAAAACTCTCTTTTAAGATATTCCTTTTATGCATAGTTCCAAAAATTTTGTTGAAAAACCCTATTTTCCCTAAGAAAAAGAAAGCAAAAAAATTCAGTGAATAGTGCATGGTGAATAGTGCTGGTCAGCCAAATAATGTCTATGAATAGTGCCGGCTGGCCAATTAATTGACTAGCCAGCCAACTTTTTAGTCGGTCAGCCAATTAAATGGGCTGGCCAGCCAACAAATTGGCCGGCCGGCTAATTTACCCAAGAGTAGAGCAGTTTTGGTAGAATTCTTGATGAAAACGTGTGGGTTATGCCCATTTCAGATCTTTCTAGATATATTCGTCCACGAGATATGTATCTACCCCCCTTACATTATCTTTCTTTGGCCTCCATTGTGAAAAGGGAGTTTGTCCTCTTCCATAAGGTTGCATTCATTTCAACCACCCTTGTCATCCCATCATCCTTGTCACCCATCTTCTCCTTGACTTAGCAACCTTCCCTAATTGCATATAGAGATAGAGAGGATCAGAATGTAGAGGGGGAAGTGAATTGAAAGATAGAGTATCAATTAAGAGAAGAGAGATAGAAAGAGAAAAGAGAGAAGTCTTATGTTTTGATCTATAAGCTTACAACTTCTATATACACTAATATCCTATATTTCTATATATATCAAAATTATCCCATAAATTCTGAAATAGCCATATTCTTGAGTATTGATCAAAAGAGAGTGAGTGTTGTTGAAATTAAGAGAAAAACAGAGAGTTGGAACAACTCCCCCCTCACACATTGTTAAACAACCCCAAAACACCATTCTAACTAGAAATTCAGATTTTCGAACTGAGAATTGAGAGCACACTTCCTAAGCTTAAGGGTGATCAAAAGGAAGTTTGGAAATCAAATCCTTCCTTGGAAGGTAAATTTTGTACACTTTCCATTTTCTTTTACTTTCTTATATTGTTTTTCTTGTTTCAATTTCATATTATAAACCTGTTGTAAGCTAACTGAAAGTGGTTAGTTACGCCACTTGCATATTTTCCATTTGTGTTTCTGATGTTTAAAGCAAAATAGAGTTTCGACCAATTAATTGGCCGACTGGCCAAAGCCAACTTTTTAGCCAGCTAGCTCATCTTTTGGTCAGCCAGCCAACATTCTTCTAGATAGAACTCAGCAGCCTCTCGGCGTTGAGCAGAACAGTCTTTGATGGTCTTTAAGGCCCCCCGAAGCTCTTGTTTTCTTTTATTTTAGTTAGAGAGAGTTGTGAGGATTTTATTTTGTTGTAATATTTTTTTTATTCCTTTTCCCCCCTTATTTAGATTTGTAATATTCAAAGTGTTGCAATAATTTCCCGTCCCGCTTCTTTCTATCTATCTCATTCTTTTATTTTCTTTTTCATATTCTGTAAATATGCATCTTATATTGTCTTATCATCATATCAACGCTTTGCTTCCATGTTTCATGCCTTAGGATTCGGCTAAATTTGCATCTGTGAGTTTAATTGATTATTATATGATTTTAAGCACTACCTCATGTCTTGAGATAATTCACATGTCATATATTAGAAACTAGATCTTTAGTTGCATTTTATAAATGAATTGCATTAGGATCTTGTATATAGGATCATGCATTGTTTACCAACTTTGTTTTTGTACCTATTTGCGGGACGTCAGTAAATATGAAAGTTTTTGTCCTTTAGCAACCCTTCTATATGTGATTTTCTTATTATGTTTAGCATCCTACCATATGGTTATGTGCTTATTTGATATAACTCCATGCATGCCAATGGGTGAAGGTTATATTATTTAATTTAGAATAAAATTGATTTTTATGATTGCACTATTCAAAATATTTTCAAGACAATGAAATCAAGTTGTT
The DNA here is from genome assembly GCA_030407325.1 of Camellia japonica. NCBI lineage: Eukaryota > Viridiplantae > Streptophyta > Magnoliopsida > Ericales > Theaceae > Camellia > Camellia japonica. The sequence goes on along the minus strand of JAPPVO010000017.1, from coordinate 112,167,960 downwards.
CTAAAATGGACGACAAAGTCTATATTTGTTTGCTTCATATAGTAAATTTTAGGATTTAATAAATAATTGGAATATGAACATATAAAATCACTAAAATTCATAACATGGCTTAATAAAGGCCGATCTTTTGATCAGGTGAGCGGGGGTGCTCAATTAATGATCTTCCCCCTTCATACCTAAGGTTCCGAGCCAGGCATCCTTAGTTAAAATGAACAGTGGCCTTGGCACAAGTCACGGGTTTCCTAATTTTTCCAAAATATTAGGTGGCGACTCTAAGAGTAGGCGATGTTACTCATTTCTGGCAAGGAATTGTAATAAAATGGATTTTTTATAAAAGTTGTCAAATCTGGACTCTCATCTATGTTTCATATTGCCCTCGTGAGACTAGATCGAAGATAATTAAGGGTCCAAACTGTTTAATGCGTGCTAGTAATCCTCGAGCGGTGTTACACACGTGTCGCTCCAATGAGCCGCCATGCGTCAGTAGCAGTCCAGTTAACGCACCGCCATGTGTGCGCCAACTCAGCACCACGTTTGCGCCAACTCAACGCCACCTATCTGCTACGTCATCACACATCAGCACCTGTCAGTGCCACGTAGCTAACACATCAGCAGTGCAAACCAGTCAGGTTTACCCAACCCGGCCCGACCCAACCTGCAGACATAGAGGATTTATCTGGTGCTGCACGGCTATGTTGCAACCTCTGATTTGAACTGTCCACAGTGTTTTCGCTAGATCTGAGCGATTCTGAGTTTGATTTTGACAATCCAATAATGGTTTCCATCTATTTGGAGTATTTCGGACATATCCGTAAGGTCAGATTTCTGATTCAAAGTTTTATGTAAAAAGAAAGAAAATGATAGAGGAATCTACATCAACTTCAAGATCGATGATAAAGTTGACTGCTTCCAATTATGCAATCTGGTAGCTGCGGATGGAAGACATCTTATATTGCAGAGATCTCTTTGATTCTATTGAGCTTGAAAGAGTCAAATCAGTAGAAGAGGATGATGTAGACTGGAAGAAAAAGAACTAGAAAATTATTGGTCAGATTAGACAATGGATTGACCACAATGTGTTCCACCATGTCGCCCAGGAGACAGATGCTTATGCCCTCTGGAGAATGTTAGAAAACATGTACCAGTCAAAGACCGCTCGAAGCAAAGCCTTAGTGATGAGAAGGCTTGTAAATCTGAAGTTGAAGAATGGTGTGTTTGTTGCCGAACACACCAGCGAATTCAAAAATTTGGTGAAAGCTTACAACCATTAAGATACCCTTGGATAATGAAATGCAACAGTACTACTGCTCAGTTCCTTACCGGACAACTAAGAGACATTCATGATCTCTCTTAGCCATTCTGCACCAGAAGGGAAGCTGACCATAAGCATGGTCACAGACGCCTTATACAGTGAAGAGACAAGGAAGAAAGATATGGGGGGTAATCAAACCCATGCTCTTGTCACAGAAAGTAGAAGTAGAGATAAAGGTAGCGGAAAGAGTAGAGGAAGAAACAAGAGTAGAGGTAGATAGAGCAACATGAGTAAATCCAAAGACAACAAAGATCTAGGAAACTCCAGCTTCACTTGCTTTCACTGTGGCCAAGAGGGTCACATAAAGAGAAACTACCCAAGCCAGAAAGATAAAGGCCAAAGTAGTAAATCAAAGGGAGATAAGAACACTATAGCCACAACTCTTGATGAGATACTTCTTGCAGTTGGTGAAGAGAAGGAGTGCCTTCATGTGACTGATGACAGCTACACAGAATGGGTGGTAGACACAGTTGCATCCTATCACACCACCTCCCATAGAGAACTCTTCAACTCATACAACGCTAGAGATTTTGGCACCGTTCCAATGGGAAATTCAAGTTATTAGAAGATTATGGGTATTGGGGACATTATCATTCAGACTACAAGTTGGTTCTCAAAGATGTGAGGCATGTTCCAAATTTGCACCTCAATCTTATCTCCGGATTACCAGTTGTATTACCAGTTTTAGTTAGGCACTTGAGTCTGCTGAAAAGTTAGCTATTAGTTACTTTGAGATTTAGGCAAGCACTAAGAGAGAGAGAGAGAGAGAGAGAGGACTAAAAGATGCGAGAGACAGAGGAGGTGGTGGTAGAGAAATTGTGGTTGGCCAAAACACAAGTGTGTGCCTATTGAAGAGAAAAGAAGAGAAACACTCATTTATATATAGGGAGCAAGAAATCTAAGTATTAGAGCATTCATAATGGATGTGTTAGTGAGTGTGTTAGTGTTAGTGGCCAAAATTTAGGAGAGACACAATAATTTTTAGATTCACACTGGAAGTGTTAAGAAATGTGTTAGTGGAGTGTGTTAGTGTCAGCTGTTAACTTTTTTGTTAACTATGGCTAGCATTTTAGCCAACAAAAGAGAGAGGAAGAATGTAGGAAAGAGAGAGAGTTGTGTATCTGGAAAAGTCCCCCCGAACATCTGGCCAGAAGTCTCCCCGGACGTTCCATCGGAATTCCACCCCAGACGTCTGGACCCTTCAAGAAAAGGGGGAAAAAGAAAAGAAAAGAAAAAAAAAAAAGGTTCTAACCGATTTATCGGCCGGTCAACTGGTGGTCAACTGAATTTTTTTTTTCAACTTGGGATTTTTTTTGGACTTGAAATTTAATTTTGGACTTAAAATTTTTTATCAAATTAAATTATTTATTTATTTTATTTATTATATATACACATTTATATATTCTTAACACACACTTTAACACATTTCTTAACACGTCCATTGCACCACCACTCACTCTTTAAATTAACAAACTCTTAACACATCCTAACATACATTTTTTTATTATATTTTTATCACTTTTTATCATATAACACACTTTAACACACTTTTTTAACCATTCTACATTTTTGGGAGGTTTTTGTTGAACTGACCCCATTTCTATAAATAAATAAAAAAATAAAACTCTTTATATTCCACATGTTGGGGTTTCTTTGACGTAAGCTTCCCACGTGGTTCTTAATTGACACCCCCCAAATGATAAGAATAGAAAGGTTCATTTAGAATTTTTTTTTTTAAAAAAAAAAAGGTTAAAAATTTATTTTTTAATTTCTTTTAAAAAAGTGTGTAAATAAATAAAAAAAATAAATGTAACTCAAAATAGTTAAAAAATTAAAAAAATTAATTTTTAGTCAAGTTTTCAAGACAGGCCTAAAGTTAAAATCTTGAAGGTCCACTAGATTAAAATTTATTTTATTTTATGTTTTTTTAAATCGGATGGTTAGGTCAACTTGCGTGTATTTCGATTAATTCTAAAATCATGAAGTTTATGATCAAGTAAATATCAAATGGTCCCAACAAGTGACTTGAAATCAAAATTTTAAATTTTATTCTCAAGTTTTTACAGCTCGACGAACCCTTTGAAATTTTGCAAAATTTGTATGTAATTTTAATTCTGTAAATGCATGAAAAAATCTAAAACTCTCCAAATATTGATTCGTGATTATGTTTCAATTTTAAACAGAGAATATCAATCACAATCAACCAATCAACAACAAAGCGGTACAACGATTTACATGAAAAAAATCACAATTGGAACACCTCCAATTATGATAAAAAATCATGGGCCAAAGTCATAAAAATAATTCAATAAGAAGACAAAAAATGAATAACACATGAATACACTCATTTACCTAGCAAATTCATGTCTGAATTGAACTAAACCCGATGTGCCTCTTTTACCATCGTCTTCACCTCGGAATTGTTTTGCCCAACGCTGAATTCACAACGCCGATATTGAATCCACGACGATGAGCCACTTCGGAATCCACCAAAACTTTAGGCCCAAGTTCTGTTAGAAAAAAATGATTTTATGTTGACTTTAATGTGAAATTAAAGTAGGTCCCAATCATCGATTGAGGTGGTGTTAATTATGATTTATTATAATGTTAGTTGTGATACTATTTTGATTATTATCAGAGAACACTTTAATAAGTGTTTAGTTATGATTTTTTTTTATTTTTTTATTTTTATTTTTAAAGTTATGGCTCTCTTTGATGGGTGTTAAGCTTTAGTTTAATTTATCTCCTATCTTGCTTTGTACATTGGAAGAAATAATGTCATGATCTCTAAATTTAATAGGGTTACTGTAACTAAATGAGTAATTTTAATAAGCTTGTTCCTAGAGTAGTTTTTCCCAGTTGCCTGCCTTTTTTGAATAATAGTTGTCTTCTCTTGGGAGACCAAGTGCAGCATGCTTTGAGTTTCTACTATGAGGGTCTCCTTCTCTAGCCGAGTTAGTTTGTGTCTTCTGAGGTATTATTTACAAGTTCTCGAGTTAGATTATTTGTTAAATTTTTTTTATTACCATTAATATGTTCTATTTTAGAAAATTTATCCAGAACTTCCATCGGAAGAGTCTCCCTTGCACTTGCGTTGTAACGCCCCAAAAAAAATATAGAAACTTGAACTATCCATTCCACACCTCAAGTATATACAATATTCATTCAACAAGCGGAAGCTTGATTAAATCTCAAAACATTCCATATATATAACAACATTGTTAATATTATAAAATCAAATCACATGCATTAATACATTTACTTACTCGAAAACCTGAAGTTTTAGCATGTGATCGGTAAGCATTAATATTTAAACCATTATAAATTCATGTCCTATTGGCTACAGGTTTCCAAGATTATACTTGATTACAATAAAAATGGGTTTTAAGCTTAATACATAGAAAGCCCTAGGCTTACACAAAACAAAACTCAAAACGAGCGTTCAGCTCCAACGTTCTCCCCGAGCTATCACCTTGACGGATGCATACCATCAGCACCTGAAATGTTTTTCCACATAGGCAGAGTTAAAACCCAGTAGAGACAAGTTTAATGTTATGTATGATGTTTAACAAAACCATATAGTGAATGTCTATGAAACGTCATTACATAACATGCATTTCCCCTTTTTAAAATAATGTTATGCTAGAGTTCAATTCACAATTAATATCATTACTTCAAAATAGAAAACAAGACAGTAAATACACACACTAGTAATCTCCAGGTACGTGTCTACAAGTAGGCTATAAAATTACTACCAAAGTCACTTTACCGATAACTTACCGGAAGAAAGTTATTCTAACTGCGTAGATTTTTGGACTTTCACCGAGGACACAAAAGCCAACTTAATTAACCACTACCACACCCCTAACCAGATTCATCACGATATTCACTCATTTTTCTCAAAATAATACTCTTTGAATACATAGGCATGAAACAATTGAATAAATGAAATGCATGAGTGAATTGGTTTCAGTTAACCTATCTTTCATGCAATTTCTACAAGTAATGTTATCCTCCACCAATAGCCAAAGCAGTTATCTGTATTCAATATATTCAAAAATAGACAATACATAAATCAAGAGCATAACTAGCAACTCATAAAGCATTAATTTCTTTTACCGAATAACACTAACATGCAGATCATTAAAAAGGTCCCTACCTCAAAGCAAAAGGAAGAATGGAGCAACACCCGAAAATCAACGGAGTCGGAAACTTGAAATTTACATATTAAAATAAAGCCCTTCACGCACTCTACTTTTTTAACTCAAGTACTAGGGGTAGAAAATGGATGAAACAAGATGAAAACTAAGGTTTTATAGCTTAGAGACTCGAAAATGGCAAAAAGATGTGTATGGAAGGAGATACGCTCAAAAAAATGGATATTTTTAGCTTTTGGGTTCTATTTATCGCCAGTCATATCGCAAGCACAAACTCAAAATCTCGGGCGCAAAAGACACAATTGCGAGCACAATCCCAAATTGTGACCTACCCTTGCGGGCCATGCAACTTCTCTGTACAAAGGACCTAAAGGTGTGTTTTGGTCGTAGGCATCATCACAAGTGCGACTTTTCCATTGCAGGCGTGATTACACAGATCGCGGCCTTCTTCGCGGCCACCGAGGGCTACGCAATTCTTCTATGCCAAAGAACTTGAGACCATAATTGGTCGTGACCCTAGTTGCGTCCACTTGCGAGAGCGACCTAACACCTTTGCAGGTGCGATAAGAATGGTTGTGGGCGCGACCTAGCGAACAGGAGGAAAATTCTGCCAAAGTGCCGAGTACAAACCAAAGTTCCCTGTGACAATTAAACAACTCAAAGATACCAAATAACACCAATAGATGCAAACCCAATACCAAAGAACATAAAACGATCGGGTCTTAACCCAAGCCGCTAGATGCATATTAGACAAGTTCTTATTTGTGAAACTCATTAAGCCTTTACAATCAAAATTTTTTTTTTATTAAAAATGACTTAGGTGCAAAAAATATTTATAAAAGAAAGTTCTACTTATCTAATTATAGTCAATAAATCTTTTTTTCATTGTGGGATAGTTATATTTAGCTTGATTAAAACTTCCACTACAATATCCACATTGCTAATTATTTTCTTTTATTTTTAATATAACACTCTAGTGATTATTACTAGCATCTGCTTCCAATATTAGTTCATCATTTTTATTTGGAAGCGTTAATGTAAGTAAAATTTTGCATTTTTTTAAAAATCTTACTAATAGATTGTCGGTTGTATTTCAAGTCCAATTGTCATAATTTTTCTTTTCTTTTTTTGTTTCTTTTTTCTTAATTGATAATATTATAATTCAGTGGAAGTTAAAAAAAAATAATTACAAATATGTTGAAAAACTTGTGCTTTTAATTATTAAAATTGATAAAAATTTATTATTAATTTATAATTATTTTTGTATAATTACACTGATCCATAATTTCCCCTTCTTATTTTAGCTAAATTCTTTATAAAATTTTAACCATAAGATAGCATCCTAATCGAGATGCACTATGGGCATGCGAGGCCTACTATGGGTCTTATTTTGATAATTCAAACTATTCAATTTGTCGTTTGTTAAAAAAAAAAAATGGACGAAAATTATGTTTTTAAAAATAATTCATTTATTTTTTGATAACAAACACGATAAATTAAATATGTTACGACTATCGGAATGACCTAAATTTTATTGTAAATGAAATACACGAAATATTTAATAAAATAAATGGTTCGAATTATCAAAATATAACATGTAATAACGCTCTCCAATTCACATTATAGACCGAAAGAATCCCATCCTATTTTTATTTCGAAAAATGTTGGGTTGCCCCAATTTGTGTGGCTCAAATAGCTCGAATGTATCAAAACGACATCATTTTATTTCTAAAATAACATCATTTTAATACATTCAAACTATTCAAATAATAAATTTTCGGTCACCAAGCATTACTCTTTTATTTCCCTTCGTCTTCACTTTCACAGTTAGACGTCGCGTCAATCAAGCTTCTTTCCTTTCAATTTACATGATAATTTGGTATTTTAAAAGTTGACATTTCTACCAATCAAGCTTCTTTCCTTTGATATTTAAAAGTTAATATTTCTATATTTAATTAAGAACCCCACTTGATCTTGATATGTCAAATTTATTACTATAAATAATTTTCTTTATTTTGCGACTCTCAAATGTTTTTCACTTTAAAAATTAAAGACTAAATTTTATTGCGCGATCCTCCTTTTTCGATTTTGTGTGAGTAATACACATATTTTAATTGATATATAATACTAAAATTTATTATTTTGAATAGGATTATTATATATAATTTGTATATGCACAACAAAAAATTAAAGTTTTAGAAACCAAAATTTAAGGATAAAATTATTTTTTAGGGAGCAAATATTTTTATTATTAACAGTGTCGCTATTATATTTTTAGCAACGAAAATTAGATATTAATGATGAATTATTATCCTTTTAGGACTAAATTTTTTGTCTCAAAAAATAAACCATTTTGACACCAAATTATTTTGTCCCTAAAAGTCTATTTATTAGTGACATTTTCAAAATTTTGTCGGTAAAGGCCTTGTTTTCGACTTTTTTTAGCAACTATCCTCATAACGATAGAATTTGGTCTCTAAATGTCTTTTACAACAAAATTTTCATTTTTAGAGACCAAAACATTTGGTCTTTAAAACTCTTATATGTTGTACTGATTATTTACACGCTAAAAAATATATTGTCACGCCCCGAATTTTAATTACTCGAAAACATTACCAAAACCTGTAAATTTAGGTCCATATTTTTTTTTATATACATTTACAAATGTCTATTACAATTGAGTAATAGAATCACAAAAATACATGTTCTCCCTCTCTCAATAAATACAACAACAATAATACATGCCAAGCTTCTGCCGCGAAGCTATAAATAAATAATTACAAATACAACTCCACTACCTCAACATCTACTAAGAAAGCTATACAAATGAACTGAAAAACTCCATAAATCTTCAATCAAATAACCCAAACTTTCTTCCTGTAAAAAGATTAAACAACGACGGGGTGAGCACTAATGCCCAGTAGGAATCTCATAGTTCTAAATCAATAACGAACACACAGATAGAAATGATCATGCATGCGGGGTGATACAATATAGTAGGGTGACATTTCATAATCTCAAAATATCATAAGTAAGGTATCTTTTTCTCAAAAACAATTTAAACACTTGTAGGAAAAACCTTCAGCCATTAAAATCATCCCTTAACTTTAGAAAATCATAGATCCTTGTGAAACAACCATATTTAAGAAACAACATCATTTAAATGTTATTAACCAATTTCCCAAACATTTCTCAACTAATTTTCCATTGTTAATACTCTTCTTTTCCTTCCATTCTTCTTTTCTACTCTTCACTTTTAACTTAAAACCCCAAAATTTCAAGTTCAATTTCCTTTTTGACTCGCCAACAATTCTCCTATACTCATTTCACCCCGTTAATTTCACCCGCAAAGTCTCATTTCAAGATAATACAATGTTAATAAACTCTTCCAAGCCAATCCTTTATTTAATTATAGAACAACCCTCACAATTTCCTTTTATTAACACAACTATTTCATTAAGTTTACCATCATAATCTATAATCCTCGTATCTATTTTTGGTTCCCATTATTCACAAATAATGCCCATGCATTTTTCCTCTTTAAACCAAATTATACATCAATATGAAATTTCACAAATTCATCACAAGCAACCAAAAAAAAAAAAACATCATCAACTCAACTTACCTCTCAACACATAGCTCAACACAATCCACCTTTTGCCGGCTTACTACGGCGGGATGTGAACTCCCAAAAACCATTTTCGAAAACCAACCATTCTTTTAAAATAAATTTCCAAGTTTTGTAGAGTATTCTCACAAAGTATGTACATAGTTATGCTTTTTCCTCAACACAAAAGTAAATGTAAATGTAATGCTATGCCAAGATAAATCAATGAGGAAAAACATCAGTTCCAATGCATTGTTTCAAAATCACCATGTTCTCAATGTCATCATGTGATTCAATTTCAATTGTTCAAAACTTAACAATTTATTTCAAGGGCGGTAAATACGTCTTTGGTAATCCCTAGGCCGGTGTCTGCAAGTAGACTATACAAGTACTACCAAATTGTCATTTTTTTACCAATCACAACTGGAAAAAAAATCAACAATTACCTATCTGCGCGGACTTTTCGGTCTTTCACCCCGGACCCGCAGGCTAACTTATTCTACACCACCTATCAAGACTTACCATCATTATTTACCCCAAAACCATTTCATGAAAACTTATTTCTTAACATTCTTTTCTCAATGCAAGTTTTCAAATCAAACATCAAAGTGTAATGTAATGAAATGAAATGATATGCCAATACCATATTAAAAATGCAATACAATATTTCTTTCACTTTCAATACTCCCACACAATATTCCCATTGTGATCAAAATTCTCATCTCAATGCAATTTCACAAGATGAATAAATACTTTTATTTCAATTAATCCAAGGGATAGCATAATTCCCACCTTTCAAACATTTCCCACAACTTAGTCACTTCAAGACTATATCAATACTTTCAAATAACAATTTCCAAAGTGAGTAACAATTCTTATACTTCTTCAAAATTTAACATTTATAAAATATAAACAAGAAATTTTCCAAACATCATTTATTTTAGCATTTAAAATAAATATAGCAATATCAACTATGGATTTTTAACTTCTCTTTTAAAAATTCCAAATTTCTATGTTTCTCACCAAAACCATCAATCTTCAAATATTTGACAAGATTTCACCAAAACATCTCCCTTTCATCAACATAGTTCCAAAAACCCCCAACTTTCTAGTAAACCCACTTTGAAAAGCACTCTTTTTCTTAAATCAACAACAAGTTTTCAAATATAACCAAATTCCAATTAAACTTGTACACATGTAATTCAACCTACAAATTTCATGATTCTACTTTCAATTTGGGCCAAATAATTGATTATCCTCATAAATCAACCTAGGGTTTCTAGATAATCTAGAAATTTCAAAAAAAATTCCAACTTCTTAACCCATTATTTTCTTCTTCCAATTTTCCCCTTGATTATACATCCTAGATTCCTAATCCATAATCTAAACCCAACAATAACACCCCAAACTCTTCAAATCCGAAATCCCCCAAATTTCCATAATATAATTCTATATGCTCAAAATGTAGATTTTGCATTTATACACTCCAAAATACCACAAATCTATCTATTAATGTAAGCATTGAAGGAGAACTAGGACCCCTACCTCAAGAACCAAGCAAGAAAAGCAAGCTTTGAGAAGAATCCTTCGAAATCCCGAATTCCAATCGGTTGAAAGTGTTGATCTTCTCTTGTTCTCCATTCTTGATGCAAGAACCATGGTGGATTGTTGATCAAAGTAGAGCAAATCAAGGTTTTGGGGGCTAGGGTTTCGGACATGTAGGAGGGGAGAAGAAGAGAGGAAAAAAAAATGCAAGAAATGATCAAAAAACACGTTTTTGAGCTGCTGTCCCGCTATTCCCGCTCGAGCGTCCATATTCCCGCTCGATCGTACCTGCTCCCAGCACAGATTTCAAAATTTTGAACAGGTATAACTTTTTCATACGGACTCCGTTTTAGGTTGTTCTTGTGTCCAAATTGAAGCCCCGAAAATAAGCTTTCCAATGGTTCTAACCTCACATCCAAATTCAAAGTATGGGAGGAGAAAAGGGCAAAAGAGTGACGGCTGGTCAAAAACTCAAACTCCAAACTTGGGGCTTTTTATCTAATCTTATCCAAATACCTTGTTAAGACTTCAATTAAGGTTCCAAACATCACCCAAGGGTCCTCAATTATAACATTTAAAGTCCACTCATCAACCCATCAATATCAAGAGTCCAACAACCGTACAAGTTTTAAGGTGACGGGCACCACTTTTCATCAATCCAAAGTGAATCAAGATCCGAGTCATTACATATATGAATAAATTCATTTTTCCTACTTAAGTAATAGAAAATTTCATGTTGTTTTCTAATATTATTACAAAAAATTAAGGTTTTAGAGACTAAAATTTAGGGACAATTTTTTTTTTCAGGGACTAAATATTTTTGTTGCGAAAAGTGTTGTTATTATATTTTTAGCAACGAAAATGGAACATTAGTGATGAATTATTATCATTTTGAGACCAAATCTTTTATCTCAAAAAATTAACCATTTTGAGACCAAACTATTTTCTCTCTAAAAGTCTATTTATTAGTGACATTTTCAAAGTTTTGTAGCCAAAAACCTTTGTTTTGGACCTTTCGAGACGACCTTTTAGCGACTATCCTCATGACGATAGAAATTGGTCTATAAATATTTTTTACAACAAAATTTTCACTTTTAGAGATTAAAAAATTTGATCTCTAAAACTTTTATATGTTGTAGTACCTGTACCACATTTAATGCCTATTGTAAAGTCAATTTCGGCTCGTTAGACTTTTTCTTGCTTTTTTTTCTTTTTGTCAAAGGGTTTTTAGAGATGTCTAATACTTCAATTGTTATTTTCATGAATTTGGAAAATTGGTTAATTGCATCCAATAGGCATATTACACTACCGTTCTAATTTCATTGTAGTCCTTTGATTTTTAATTGTGACAAATAATTTCTTACATTTTAAATTAAGTTACAATGTCATCCTTTCATCTATCTACCATTGAAAAGGCTTATAAAATGTATCATTTAGCTAAATGTGACATTTTTTTTCATCTCATTAACACTCCCACATTTTCATTAAATTTATTTTAATCCTTACACTTTCACTAAAATCTTACTTTAATCTCTTTACTTTAATTTTTTGTTAACCTCATTAACAGTAGATGGATGAAAGAGTGACATTACTAGTTGACTTAAAATGTAAGAGATTGTCTATCATAATTGAGGGTGAAGGAACTAGGATGAGATTATGATGAAAGTGTAGAATGTAATTAACTCAGAAAAACAAATTGTTATTGCACTCGTTTGGCATAACGGTTTGGGATAGTTTGAGGCTAAAATAGCCACAAAAAGACAAAATAAGGTAAAAAGTCAATAAGACAAAATGTCACATCTAAACCATAATCATTTTATTTTTTCTTTCACAAAAGTCAAAAAGCTAAAAAGCCCATCTCAAATAAGACTTTTTAGTCCTAAGCTAAAATAGTCAAAAATTCAAAAAACCAACCCATATCCCAAAGGAATCTTGTCATGTAAAATTTGACAATTCGATTAAAAATGCTTTCAATCTTTGGGAATTTTTTTCCTTTTTTTTAGAAGAGATTTTTGTGCAAAAAATTACAAAATCAATGAAGAAAGAATTTTAATAATAGTAAACGTGGAAAGAAGGAAAGAAAAAAAAAGGCGATATGTCAGAAGTTTCGATAGTTCATACCTATTGAAATAATCTAACTCATATGCAACTAAAGGAGTGGGAAGTGGCTGGCTAAGCACTTTCCTACTCACCTACAACTCATCTTCCATTGTTGAGAATGTTATTCTAAAAAAAGTGTATGTGTGTAAATTAAATATATAAATTAAATAAACAATAAAATAAAATAATTCAGAAAATAATTATATAAATTATTTTCAGAATTAAATGTTTACAGAAAATAATGTCGAGACTTGTGTTGGACACAATCTCTGTAAAGTAGATTTCGCTCTCACTCCTGTGCTTCGAGATATAACCGACGTCTACTTCCCAAGATGCAACGACTAATACTTGATTTTACAGCACTATAAAATCAAGTCTGGCGAACCAAACAATGCTATAACTCTTTCTCTTTCTTTTCCTAAAAAATAAATGCAGAAACAGATGCAGGAGCAACAGAGGTCGAACAGAAGAAAAAAAGAAAGAAGTCTGAAAATTTTCGGATCCAAAATAAATAGCTGGAGTAGACTTTATATAGGCAAATTGGTGGCTGTTCGAACAGGTAGAAAACCTGTTTGGACAGATTGAACAGGCACCAACAGATTTGAATATGTTTGGAATAGATTCAATTTTGAATTCAACAGATCTGAACCTGTGTTGAACCCTTTGAACTGTTCGGGTGGGTTAAACCTGTTAGGGACTTGTTTGGGTGAAGTAAAAATTCTAGACCAATTTATTTTGAATTTTGAAACTAAAATTAAAAATACAAAATAAAATACAAAATTTTTTGGCCCAAAGAGATAAGTATTGGGCCGGATAAGCCCAACCCAAGCTCACGCGCCCAAGCCCAACCCGCCCGACCGACCGGACGGACGGACGGAAGGCGGCGGCTTGCGCGTGTGGTTTTAATTTTGGGTCCAATGAGTCTAGCCTACTTCACCCATAACCTCATCCTTCCACAAGCTTGGGTACCCCTTGGGGCCCATCCCAAGTATCCCAAGCTAAGGTATATAAACTCATTCAAAACCTCAAGCATTTCCAACGTGGGACAAGCACATTTCACAAATGTGTAGGAAACCCACCAAAAAACCAGTTCCACGAACCTAAAAACGCGCGTTGAATTCTCATTCATCCGGAAATGGCTTTGAGCCACCAAATACATGAATTTATTCACTACGCGGCATTAAACATGAACCCAATTAGAAACGTTAAAAATAACGCTTGGGTCCCACTTTAATTAATGCTTAAAGTTAGCAAAAAATAAGGTTATAAAAAGCCATTTTCGAACAATCCCCCACAAGAATGGAATTCACGATAACGGACATGCAACAAGATGCAGACAAAGAAAGAGTACATTAAGAAGATACACCACATCGAGATAGGTAGCTTTTGGTTTTGAACCTCCTCTAGTGAAAGCCTATCGGACTTACTGGCTAACCAGTGGACGCGATGCCTTGAATTGTTCAGCTGTTTGTGTAAGCCAAGACAGTAGACTACACATAGTGTATCCGCAGACACAGTTTGGTTCTTACGATTGTGTTCATTTTGGCCCTGAACAACGCCTGGTAATTCATGAGTGCTCTGGAGAATTTAGCCTTCTCAATTTTCATAGAACCGGCCCAATTCACACTCATATCGGTGATTTCTTATTAAGAGTATCCTATTATACCCCACTTGGATGTTCAAGCTATAAGAATCATTAAAAGCAAAGTTTATCCTACTAACGCTGCAGGTATCACTATTCTTATCATAGAAATGGGTAGGAGTAAACCTCCTTAGTGATACGTGAAGTCATCCATAATTCGGTTATCCCTTTGAACCTAGATCTTGGGATCTCCAGTCAACTAGGTTGGGTTTCCATTATGGCGACTTTTAAGTAATATGCTTTACTCCGATTCCCCTCGATAAATAATACACTTGCTCTCTGGCTAGCCCTTTAGTTAATGAATCTGCAATATTCTCCTTTGACTTTATATATTCTATGGAAATTATTCCATGTGAGAGCAAATGCCTAATAGTATTATGTCTTCGACAAATGTGTCGAGACTTACCATTATACATATGATTTTATGCTCGTCCTATTGCTGCTTCACTATCACAGCGAATGCATATAGCTGGCACATGTTTAGGCCACATTGGAATGTCTTCTAAAAAATTACGAAGCCATACTGCTTTTTCTCCTGTTCTATCTAATCCGAAAAACTCAGATTCCATTGTCGACCTTGCTATGCATGTCTTCTTGGAGGATTTCCAGGAGACTGCAATACCTCCCAGGATAAAGACATATCCACTAGTGGATTTTGAGTCTTTAGTATCCCATATCCAATTTCATTGTTGTACCCCTCAAGCACTGCTGGATATTTGGTATAATGTAAGTCATAATTCTAGGTATGTCTTAGATACTTAAGTACCCTAATTATCGCTTTCCAATGATCAGACCCTGGATTACTTGTGTACCAACTCAATTTGCTTACAACATAGGCTAAATCTTGCCTGGTGCAATTCATTAAGTACATTAAGCTTTCGATTATTCGAGAGTACTCTAATTGTGATATGCTTGCACCTGTATTTTTTGACAAATGAAGACTAATGTCAACAGGTGTTTTAGCAGGACAGTTGTCATGCTTTTTAAATTTCTCCAGAATCTTCTCAACATAGTGAGATTGAGATAAAGCATATCCTTCAAATGTTCTAGTAATTTTTACTCCTAGAATTACATTTGCTACTCCCAGATCTTTCATGTCAAACTTTTTGTTCAACATTTTCTTTGTGGATTTAATCATGTCATTATTGCTTCCCATAATGAGCATGTCATCCACATAAAGACAAACTATGACATAGCCTTTGTCTGTGCTTTTAACATAGATGCATTTGTCACATTCGTTTATCTTAAAACCATCCGAAAGCATAGCGTGATCAAATTTTTCATGCCATTGTTTTGGAGCTTGTTTTAATCCATAAAGGGATTTGACAAGTTTACAAACCTTTTTCTCTTGGCCGGGAACTTGAAACCCTTCTGGTTGTTCCATTTAGATTTCCTCATCTAACTCGCCATTCAAAAAAGTTGTTTTAACATCCATTTGATGTATTTCCAGATTATACAAAGCTGCAATCGCAATCAACATGCGAATGGATGTTATTCTTGTCACTGGTGAATATGTATCAAAATAATCAAGGCCTTCATTCTGCCTGTATCCCTTAACAACAAGCCTAGCCTTGTATTTATCTATTAAACCATCTGCTTTCATTTTTCTCTTGAATATCCACTTATATCCAAGAGGTTTACATCCTGGTGGAAGATCCACCAGTTCCCAAGTATGATTTTGTAGTATTGATTCAATTTTACTATTCACAGCCTCTTTCTACAATGGAGCTTCAGGATTTGACATTGCTTCCTTGAAGTTTTGAGGCTCATTTTCTAATAGGTATGTCAAAAAATCTAGACCAAATGATTTAGAGATCCTAGCCCTTTTGGTACGTCTAGTTTCATCTACTTCATTATCATTTTGGTCTTCACTGCTACCCACAGCAGTATCAAAAGTTCTTTTATTTGAACTTTTCTCTTCAATTTCCTTGCTAGGAAAAATATGTTCAAAAAACGATGCATTTCTTAACTCAATAATACATGCATATCCGGATTTTCAGATCTATGAACTAAAAATCTATATGCACTACTATTATTGACATATCCAATGAACACACAATCAACGATCTTTGGTCCTATCTTAGTCATTTTGGGACTAGGAATTGCCACCTTGGCCAAACACCCCCACACTTTGAGGTAATTATAGGTAGGTCGTCGACCTTTCCATAATTCATAAGGTGTTTGATTGAGTTTCTTGTGGGGTACCCGGTTAAGGATAAAGTTAGCAGACAAAATCGCCTCCCCCCTCACAAGTTCTGAGGTAACCCTAAACTAATCAACATAGCATTCATCATCTCTTCAAGAGTTCGATTCTTTCTCTTAGCAACACCATTTGACTGAGGAGAATAGGGTGTAGTGGTTTGGTGAATAATACCATGTTCCGAACAAAATTCTTCAAATGGAGCATCATACTCACCACCTCTGTCACTCCTCACTATCTTAATAGTTTTGCCAAGTTGATTTTCAACCTCAAGTTTATATTGCCTAAAAGCTTCTATGGCTTCGTCTTTACTTCTCAATAAGTAAACATAGCAATATCGAGTGCAATCATCAATAAAAGTAATAAAGTACTTCTTACCTTCTCTAATTTGAACAAATTTTAAATCACAGATATCTGTGTGAATTAAACTTAGAGGTTCAGTACTTCTTTCAACTTTATTAAATGATGCCTAAGTGAGTTTTGCCTCAACACAAATCTTACATTTATGATTAGGATCAAATTCTAAGTTAGGTAAACATTCTAAAGCAATAAGTCTATGCAAAGAATTAAAATTAGCATGTCCTAATCTACCATGCCATAAGAAAGAAGACTCAGCAATATAAACAGAAGACGTGTTCTTATTATTAAAAGCCAAATTAGGTACAACAGTATTTACATTGAGCTTAAAAAGCCCATCACTCATGTAACCTCGTCCCACATACATTCCACTCTTGGAGAGTACAACTTTATCAGATTCAAAGACTAAGTTAAACCCCTTCTTGATCAACAATGACCCAGAAATCAAATTCTTGCGAATCTTTGACACATGGAGTATATTGTTAAGAGTAAGTTCTTTTCCCAAGGTCATTTTCAGCACAATCTTTCCTTGTCCTTCTACAGTTGAAGTGAAGGAGTTTCCTATAAAAAGTTGTTCCCCACTTTCCACCACTTTGTAGGTTGTGAACATCTTATTATCTGCACAGATATGGCGGGTTGCTCCAGTATCCACCCACCATTCCTTGGGATTGCCCACCACATTTTCTTCAGAGACTACTGCAGCAAGATTGATGTCTGTCACTTCATCGGAAAGATAAAAATCCTCGGCTATGTTGGCTTGTGCTGGCTTTTTGCTTGAACTCCCTCCGTCCTTGCGAACGTGACAATCGTTAGCGCGATGCCCATCTTTGCCGCACACAAAACACTTGCCTTTGAACCTTTTGTTGAACCCGTTGTTGATTCCTTTATTGATCTTCCTAGTGGATCCTTGTTTGTGACCATTGTCATCATGCTTCCGCTTCTTGTTGTTGAACTTTGATCGTTGTCCATGTTCCACAACATTTGCTTTAGTCTACATGACATGGTTTCCTGACTTCTTGTCGAAACCACGGTTGTTCTCCTCAATTCTGAGTCGCACAATTAGTTCCTTTAATTTCATCTCCTTGCGCTTATGCTTTAGATAATTCTTGAATTATTTCCAGGATGGTGGCAATTTTTCAATGATTGCCGCAACTTGAAAAGATTCACTGAGAACCATCCCTTCCACATGTATGTCATGGAGAATTAATTGGAGATCTTGAACCTGGCTAATAATCATCTTGGAATCCATCATTTTAAAATCCAGAAAACGGCCGACAACAAATTTCTTTGTACCGGCGTTCTCTGTCTTATACTTATGATCCAGAGATTCCCATAGTTCTTTAGCTATGCTTTTCACACCATACACATTGTACAGTGTATTGTCCAACCCATTGAGGATATAATTCCGACCCAAAAAATCACTATGTTTCCATGCATCGACTACGACAACCACTTGTCGGTCAATTTCTCCCTCGTTCAGTGCTGGTGCCTTTTCATGAGTGAAGCGAGCCAAATTCAATGTGGTAAAATAAAATATCATTTTTTGTTGCCATCTTTTAAAATCATTGCCATTGAATTTTTCTAACTTCTCCCTATGATTTACCGGTACTGCCGGAGTCATCACTAGCACAACAGGTGTGGGGGTCGATGTAATAACAGTCTCAGTACTGTTAGTTGTCATATTTCTGACGAAATAAAAAAAAATGTACCAATCACAAATTTATACACAAAAAGAAATTACACACAAAATATACAGAAAAAATATTTTGTAACAAAATTTCAAAGATAAACAGCATATTACTACTATGTTATCAAAGAAATCATTAGACAATATATTACTACTATTTAAGAAATTAAACAGTATATTACTACTATTTAATTTCCCGAAACAAAATATTTGTCAGTCTATTGCAGAAATAAATAAAAATAATAAATCTACTTTAAGATTGTTATTTCCACAAAGGTCTATGTGTGTAAATTAACTGTATAAATTAAATAAACAATAAAATAAAATAATTCAAAAAATAATTATATAAACTATTTTCCGAATTAAATGCTTATAGAAAATAATGTCGAGGCTTGTGTTGGACACAATGTCCTTAAAGTACATTTCACCCTCGCTCTGGTGCTTCGAGATATAACTGGCGTCTACTTCCTAAGATGCAACGACTAACACTTGATTTTACAGCACTATAAAATCAAGTCTGGCGAACCAAACAATGCTGTAACTGTTTCTCTTTCTTTTCCTAAAAAATAAATGCAGAAACAGATGCAGGAGCAACAGAGGATGAACAGAAGAAGAAAGGGAAGAAGTCTGAAAATTTTCGGATCCAAAATGAATTGCTGGAGCAGACTTTATATAGGCAGATTGGTGGCTGTTCGAACAGGTAGAAAACCTGTTTGGACAGATTGAACATGCACCAACAGATTTGAATTTGTTTGGAACAGATTCAATTTTGAATTCAATAGATCTGAACCTGTATTGAACCCTTTGAACTGTTCGGGTGGGTTAAACCTGTTAGGGACTTGTTTGGGTGAAGAAAAAATTATGGGCCAATTTATTTTGAATTTTGAGACCAAAATAAAAAATAAAAAAATAATACAAAAGTTTTTACCTCATACAATGCACCTGCGCCCAAGCCGACTGACCGGTGGTGCGCAGTTTTAATTTTGGGTCCAATGGGTCTAGCCCACTTCACCCATAACCTCACCCTTCTACAAACTTGGGTACCCCTTGGGGCCCATCTCAAGTATCCCAAGCTAAGGTATATAAACCCATTCAAAACCTGAAGTCTTTCCAATGTGGGACAAGCACATTTCACAAAATGTGTAGGAAACCCACCAAAAAACTAGTTCCACGAACCCAAAAACGAGCATTGAATTCTCATTCATTCGGAAATGGTTTTGAGCAACCAAATATATGAATTTATTCACTACGCGGCATTAAACATGAACCCAATTAGAAACGTTAAAAATAACACTTGTGTTCCACCTTAATTAATGCTCAAAGTTAGCAAAAAATAAGGTTATACAAAAGCCATTTTCCGACAGAGGAGGAGTGTGAGACACTTGTGGGAAACAGAGAGTAATGGTGGGAGCCACCACCATGATGTATTATTCTTCATCATTGCCTATATAAGAGAGAGAAGGGAAGAAGAGAAGATCAGACAACACAAACACAGCATAGCAGAGAGTGTTTTGTAATCTAAGAGTGAGAGTTCCATAGAGAGGAAGTGAGTGTGAGTTCTGTAATCTCCCTCCGGGAATTCTATAGTTAAATCTCTTCTCGTGGATGTAAGCAATTGCTGAACCACGTAAATCTCTTGTGTTATTGTTTGTGATTGCTTATTTGTATGCCAAACTGGTTCCTGGATCCTACCAATACCAACCATCATTTTCTCCAAATATACTTATGACGTCGTTACGTTACAATCAAAAGTTCCTCTAACTCATAACCAAACCCTAATTCTATAGAAGAAGCAAAATTTGAGAGAAAATAATAGATATATACAAACGATGAGGCCACTTAGGAGGAGTAAAACAAATATATATATATATATATATTAGGTTTTGGAACAATTTTAAGTGGCTAACGAGGACGAAAAACAAAAAATAGCAATTTGAGTTTAAACAATAATTAATATTTCTAATATTGAAATACAAAGTACAACTAAAACACAGTTTGGCATGTGGGTATGGTTACCCCATTGGAGGGTGAGGCACAAATAATCTGGTTTTTGCAGGGACATAGATGGCTTCAATCATTAGGCTATCGAATTCGCTACCTAAAATCTATTAAATAATTTTTTTTGAAAAAAAAATATTATCAAAGGCTCCAAAAAAACTTCAACGAGTACAAAATGTGTGTTCTAAATGAACAATAAACACACCCAAAAAAAAAAAAAAAAAGAATTGGGAAAAAAAATTGGGAAGGATTTCCAAAGAACAAGGAAATTGATTTGCTTTTTGCTTAGTTTTTATTTATTTATGAGAATAAAGCTCAAGAACAAAGACAAGAATCTAGGCAATCCGAACTTCGGTAACTGAGATTTTAAGGTCGGTCCTTGTATAACTTTGTCCGACCCTTAACAAACTCATAACCAATTAAACCCACATTATTGTTGTGCAACCTAACTTTCGTTGATAAAATAAGAATTGGTAAATATGGAGCTTGTTTTGGGTATGACTTATAAATTTATTTTTTAATTTATTATGAAAAGATGTACATAAAAATAGAGATGTGATGTGGCTCAAATAAGTTAATAAGTTGGCTTTCTTAGTCCATCCCAAAAGATTAGTATCCTTACTGTTTTACTAAAATCTCACTTTAATTCTTTCACTTTCAAATATAATAATTAATCCTTTACGTTTTAAGTCAAGTTGAAATCTAATTCTTCTGTTTATCTGTTGTTAATAAAGCTAGCATAAATTAAAAGTAAAAATACTTAAAGTGGGATTTTGGTGAAAATGTAAAAATAAAAGTGTAAGGGTGTTTAATTAGATGAGAAAAATGTCACATATAATTCAAATAGCAAGTTCCCGTTAACATTATTAAGGCCAAATGGATGGAATGGTAACACTGTAAGTAGATTTAAAAAATGATGCTCTATTTGGTTCATTGCAATGAGAGGTAATGGAATGGAATGACAATTCCTTAGGCTTTTCTATGGAATTACCAATCCCTTAAAATGATGAAAGGTGATTCTATTTGTAATGCATTTGTCTTATTTTTTAACATAACCAAACATGGGAATGAATATTTAATGGAATGATCATTCCATTCTATTTCATTCCAGTGAATCAAATATTACCTAAAAACACAAAATATTTATTATATAAAAACCCAAAAAATATATATATAGTGATGAATATTTATTTTCACTTGACGCTTTGTTTGAATTGAAAGGTGAATAAAAAGGGAACAAATTGTAAATTAGTGAGATAGTCACAAAATAATTGCACTATATTTTAAAATATTTTCTAATACAATTCTGACACATGAAAGATTTGCACTATACACACAAGCGACTTGTACTGTCATAAAAATGCAATTATTTTTGTAATATTCTACTAAATGCAATTTCTCCCCCAAAATTTCTTTGTAGTTCTCACCTAGTTGGGGGGAAAATTATTGTAGTTTCTCATCATCTTATGTGGATAAACAATAAATAAAAAGAACATGTATTTATTTATTTTATTTGCTAAATATTTAAAGGTGTAAATTAGGTATGCTTCTTTTTATAATACACATTCTAAAAAAATTGTGAATTATATGACATTTTGCGTTGTTGATACCACTTTATGTCATAATCAAATCATTTTCAGTTATAATTAAAGGAACCACAATGAGATTATAATCAAACACCACATGAAACATAATTAAAAATCTCTTCGGTCGCAATCATAATAACAATCACAATAGGTTATAATTAAATCATAATTAACATCATAATGGATCATAAAGAATATCACAATGAATCATAACCAAATAGCACATGACATTATGATTTAGTACTGTGACAACCCCGACTCATGGTTAACGCTAATTCAAGATCGAGTCCGGATCCTCTGCCATGGTCTCCTGCGGTGGTTCCTGCGGTGCCCCAAAACGACGTCGCTTTGGGGCAAATTTTCAAAAAAAAAAAAAAACAAAACAAAACACACCAACACAGCGAACCAAACCAAGGAAGAGAGATGGGGAAGAAGATACAAGCACAGAGGAAGAGAAACAGGAAAGAAGAATGGCATCCCACCAAATTTAACTTCTGCCCACCCTCCCCAACATCTCCTTCTCTCCATCTCCTTTCTCTCTTTGGTTTTATGATTTACCCCATTTTCTCATCTGGGTTTTCCTCAAATCCCTCATAAACCCATTCGATATATATATATATTCTGATATATACATATATAACAATTATTTAAACAAAAGTTGGAGATTTTTTAATCTGATATATATATTCTGATATTTATATATACACATACATATAAACACTTCGAACATCCAAATGATAAATCAAAATTGACTAAAAAATAGATCAATACAAACAAGAGCAAAGAACAACAGTCCGAAATAATTTCCTCGCCTCCTCTTTGATTTTGGATCTCAAATCTTTCATAGAGATTTTGAAACTTTGATTTTCTTCATAAATCCATCTTTCTGCATTTCAGATCTAGGTTGAAACCGAGGGCAAAAAATAAAGAAAGATTAATAATAAATACAAAGAAACACAAAGTGGGTGTTTTGGTAACACCATTTCAAGAAACTTAGATCGTCAACAACTAGAAGAAAAAAAAGATGGAGATTTCGATCTGCTAGGCCAGTCTCTGAAAGAGAGAAAGTTTTAAGAGAGAGAAAAGAAGGGGTTTTTCTTTTTTTAAGAGAGAAAAAGAGAGATCCTAGATAAGAAATCTTCACACCAAAAAAAAAAAAAAACAAACGACCTTCTTTCCTCTTTCTCCTCCTCTGTGCTTGTATCTTCTTCCCACATCTCTCTTCCTTGGTTTGGTTCTTTGTGTTGGTGTGTTCTATTTTGTTTTTTTTTTTTTTTTGAAAATTTACCCCAAAACGACGTCGTTTTGGGGCACTGCAGGGACCACCGCAGGAGACCACGGCAGAAGATCCGTACTCTTCATGATCAAGCATACTAAGTAAATGATTAAGATGAAATTCTAAATTAATTATGTGAGTGTGTTGCTTTAAATACATTCTTATCTGTTTGATATAGAAAGACCTGTTCATGTTTTGATATCGATTTGCGAATTGAAAGCCTTATCAGCAGCCAATTTAGAAATTGACTTAATGTATATGCTAATTAGGATTTATAGGATTTTATGGTTGGCTTAATTAAAATTCGATTCGGAATAATTAAATTAGAATAAATAATGTTAAATTACTTTAGCTTGAGTTAATTTCATATTTGCCATTAAGTGGATACCTTCAAGACCAATGTTTTGTTTGCTTTACTTCATATATGTTTGCCACACCATTAACCTCCACCACCTTGCACAAAACATGAGAGAGAGGGAGAATAGGAAGAAATTGGATTCAACTAGGCAATTGCTTGAAAATTTAGGGAGATTGAAGGGAACTTGCAAAAATTGAGCTACCACACTTGGAAATTCAAGATTTGAGGTAGGAATTCACCCTTTTTAATTGTGAAATAGAGTTGTCTAATACATGGGTTCATGGAAATTAGGGACTAAAGTCAAGAAATAACTTAAAGAGTAGATTTGAGAATTAATTCATGCATGCATGACCATATCATGGAATTTTGAAGTTGTTTTCATGAAATTCTCACATGCATGTCTATATTATAGTTGTAATCTAGGAATTCATCATGCTTTTGGGAAGAACAGCTCATATGATCATGTGTTGGAAGTTATGAATTCAAATAAACACATACATGGCATAATTACACCATGTTCTTCCTTTTCAAGTTGAAATTTGGTACAATTGACATGCTTTTGGGCTTTGATTTCATGAAATGATCTTTACATCATGAACTGTTATGAGTTTCTAAGTTTTTTTCAGAATTTTGGCCCAAAAGGATGAGTTTTGGAAGGTTGAATCTATGTGTGTGTGTGTCAATTTCCGACCACATTGCCAATCAAGCACTCAGCTGGAGAACATTGGCAGAATAGATTAAGTCCGAACGACCTGTCACAAAAAGAAAAGATTCCGACAGTGGTTCAGCTACCCGGGGGCACTCCGACGATCAAGTTAGTTATCTCTCAAAGATAGTAAAAGTACTTAACTCACTATTTAGAGCATAAAAAGCATACCTTAGACCCATGGGGGTGCCTCTCTTTTATAGCCAACACTTACCTAATCCCAATAGAAGCCTAGCTTCAATGGACTTAGGATTACTGCTAATCTTGGACACCCAGTAGGATTGGGATAAACTCTCTAAGAGTCTTATCTTTATCCAAACTGAAGTCCCCTCTCATTCTAGGACTCTTGTCCCTTATCCGCTTATCCTAGATTTCGGTCTCTTCGCAGATAACCTCGGCCTAGCCGAGATCATCTCGGTGTCATGACCAAGACACGTGACACCTCGGCTGACACTTTGGTGTCACCTCAGCCACGTGTTGTCATTCAAAAATTATGTCCCCACAACTGCCCCCTAGGTTCTATTACCTCGGCATCCTGAGGTGATGGAACCTATATCATTCATTTCATTTAGCACATCGGCAAAGTTCGCTTTATCCTTCATTACCGAGGTCATCATTCGTTGGCTCAAATATGACCAAGACTTAGTCTATTTTCATCAATGCCTTAGAACCAAAAAACCAAGTTTTGTTCAAGTTTCACAACCGAGATTGTCCTCCTAGCCGAGGTCCTGCTCTATTAAATTAAGAACTCCAAGAGTTTCATCACACGTATGAGCTGTCACGCACAGCAACTCAACCATTTTGGCCACGCGTCGTTCCCCTACTGAGCCGTGCCTGACACGCGCCATTAAGTCGCATCGCACTTGCGTGCACTGTCTAACAAACACGTCGTCCTAGGCACACTAAATGCGTTTTTGCCGCCATTTCGTATGTTTGATCAAAATCACTTATCTCTCTCCGTCTTTTCACTTTTGCATTCTCGTCTTCGTGCAAGCTTTCTCTCTCTAACTTTCTCTAATCCTCCTATTGCTTCAAGCTCTAAAGCTCTCTGCAATCACCGCCGTTCACCTCCTCCGGCAAGGTTTTTGCTGATCCTTTCCGTTTGCTACCATCATCTGACTCTGGTGTACTCAACACTGGCTTCATTTTTCTTCGGTGAGTCACTATTTCCTCCTTTATCAGTCTGCGTTTTTCTTTGTACCCTGTGCTTTTTTCTTACTTTTTGAAACAATGTAAGCTTTAATTTGGCCGACGTGCCATTTTTGTAATCTAAACAATCATTCTTCAATGTTAGGCCGAGGTGCCTTCTTTCCTTATCTGAATGCATATACAACTTTTTTCCCTTTCAAGTGCTTTGAATGTTTGTCTTCTTTTTACTCTTGCATGATTTTATACTTAGAATAATTTGCATGTCTTCTACATACACCTTAACTGTGCAACCTCCTCGGGGTGGAATACCTCGGTTAAACCACTATCGGTTTATTTCGGCAAGTACGTAAGTACTTCTTTCAATACAACCTTGGCTTGACTTGTAAACTTTTCTAAAAAATTTCAACAAGTGTTTAAACCAATCTTCCTTTAACATAACCTCGGTTTAACTTCAACTTGTAAATTTTTCTAAAAATTTCAACAAGTGTTAAACTAGTCTTCCTTTAGAAATAACCTCGGATTAACTTCAACTTGTAAATTTTTCTTAAAATTTCAACAAGTGTTAAACCAGTCTTAGTTTGTAAATTCCGACTTCCAAGTACCATTCTCCAACTCTCTGCCCCCTAATGTGAACCTAAGTTCCACTTGGGTTCTCATTAAGCATGTGGCTCTGACCTCGTTGCCGAAGTCTATATTTAAACAGAGACTAGCTGATGTTCTCAACCTTGGTTCTTCTGTTAATCTTTACCCAAGTGCACTTAGTTTCAATCTGTGTTTGACTCTGCCGATATGGCAAGTCCAGGTTAATTCATTATATGCAAGTAGAAACTCTGCCATATAATAGGTCTAAGTTATTCGTTATGTTTCAATCAGAAACATCGCCAACTTAGTTCAACTCTATTATATGCAAGTAGGAACTCTGCCATATAATAAGTCTAAATTATTCGTCATGTTTCAATAAGAAACATCGCCAACTTAGTTCAACTCTATTATATGCAAGTAGAAACTCTGCCATATAATGAGTCTAAGTTATTCGTCATGTTTCAATCAGAAACATCGCCAACTTAGTTCAACTCTATTATATGCAAGTAGGAACTCTGCCATATAATAAGTCTAAGTTATTCGTCATGTTTCAATCAAAAACATCGTCATAGGACTGGTCGGTCCTATCGCACAGATTTCAAATTCACAAAAATCAAACTAGCACTTTATTATTACTTCAGCCGATATGCCCCATTGCCGGCAATCGAGATGATTCTATTTGGGCCAAGTTTGGCCTCCCTATTATCCTTCTTATTGCCGACAACCTTTCTCAGGATGAGGTCCCTAACCTTGAACTCTCTTGGGCTGACCTTCTTGTTGTAAGCCCTAGCAAGTTGTTGCTGGTATGCCCCTAGCCGAATTGCTGTTCTCTCGCACATTGCAGGTGGATTTCAACAACATTTTCACGCTTTTTTACAGAGGCTTTAGCTTCCTTTCGCATGTAAGGCCAAAAGAATCCCTGCGTTATTGCTCTATGGGCAAGGGATCTGTCCCCTGCATGGCTTCCACCTACTCCTTTTTGGACCTTATATAAAAAGTCTTTAACTTAGGCTGAGCTTTTCTCTTCTCAAACTTAATCATCTAGGCCGAGATCTTCTCTTCTAGAATCTGGGATCTGCTCACTTTAGCTGAGCTCTTTTCTTCTCGGACCTAATCATCTAGGCTGAGATCGTGTCTTCTGGAATCTTGGATCTGCTCACTCAGGTTGGAGGGATCAGTTGTGACTGCCTGTGCAGCCCTTAATCCTGTCTCTTGCTTGCTGTATCCAGTGTTACCCTGGCCTCGCTTCGGCGAGTCGTTTCTCTTTTCTTGTGTTGACGCCTTTGTTCCCGACGTGTCTTCCTTAGCCCTTGCATACTTCTCTATTCTGGCCATGAGTTCCTCTATACTCTTTGGCAGTGTCTTTGCCAGTGATTTTCATAGCAAACAGTCATCTTTCAGGCCATTCTTAAAGGACACAACCGCCACCTCTTGGTTCCATCCTGGTATTTGGTTGAACACCTCGTAATACCTCTTGGCATAAGCCCTAAGGCTTTCATCCTCACTAATTCTCAGGGCCATCAGGGAGTTCACCCTTAATGGTTATAGTTTGTTTGTCACAAACCTGGCCACGAACATCTCGGCCAGGCCTTCCCAGGTTTTCACAGTTCCTTTCGGCAACTTGTGAAACCTGTCTGATGTAATTTCCCTAACGGACGAGGGGAACACCTTGCAGAGCAACGGCTCGTTCCCGGTGTATAATGCCATCGAGTTCAGGTACAAGCCGATGTGAAAGTTCGGGTCTGACTTACCGTCGTGTATCTGGAATCTCAGCATGTGGAACCTTTTCGGGGCCTCAAATTTGTCCAACTCTACCGAGAACGGTGTCCTCGGCTTGACCGAAGAGGTCACCTTGGCATCTTGTCGCTTTCTCTAGAGGTAATCCCTCAGATCCTCCTTGGTTTGTCCAGGAGCTCGGCTATCTCCGAATTTCAGCCTCTTTGGTGCACTACCTCCCTCCATTGGTCGTGTCGAAACAGAGTTCCTTCCCCTGAACATCCCGATGTTCTTTGGTGCAGGTTTCTTTTGTTTGACGTGTCTTCTGGAATTCTCCATGCCGACCTCCTACGAAGGCCGGTGAGAATGTCCCTTGGTCCCGCCATGCTGAGGGACTGCAGGAACCTTTTTTGCCCCCCTTTCTAGGCACCTTTCTTGGCCGCTGGAATTGGCGTATCTTGTAGCGGAAACGGTGGCTGCATGATGTTGTTCTGCATCATGAAATTGATGACCGTTTGCAGGTCCGCCAATTTGTCTGCCATTCCCTTCATCTCATCGTCCCTCCACAGGCATCTATCTTTCCATACCTGGAGGTCGTCCTTGTTATAATACCCGTTCCGTCCGATTTCTTCGGTACGCCGCCCTCCTGGACGACGTCCTTTCCTCCGTGATTCTTATCACGAGTCTCTTCGTTGCAGTTATCTTCTTCGTCATCAAGGTCAATATGTTTCCCACTCTCAATAGGGGTGTCATCCCCAACCTTCTCTTTCTATCCGTCGTTGGCCATCTATTCTCCTTTCTTTCTCACAGACGGCGCCAAATTGTGTGTGTCAATTTCCGACCACACTGCCAATCAAGCACTTAGCTGGAGAACACTGGCAGAATAGATTAAGCCCGAACGACCTGTCACAAAAAGAAGAGATTCCGGCGGTGGTTCGTCCACCCGGGGGCACTCCAACGATCAAGTCAGTTATCTCTCAAAGATAGCAAAAGTGCTTAACTCACTATTCAGAGCATAAAAAGCATACCTTAGACCCATGGGGGTGTCTCTCTTTTATAGCCAACACTTACCTAATCCCAATAGAAGCCTAGCTTCAATGGACTTAGGATTACTGCTAATCTTGGACTCCCAGTAGGATTGTGATAAACTCTCTAAGAGTCTTATCTTTATCCAAACTGAAGTCCTCTCCCATTCTAGGACTCTTGTCCCTTATTCGCTTATCCCGGATTCCGGTTTCTTTGCTGATAACCTCGGCCTAGCCGAGATCATCTTGGTGTCCTGACCAAGACACGTGACACCTCAGCTGACACTTCGGTGTCACCTCAGCCATGTGTTGTCATTCAAAAATTATGTCCCCACACTATGGTTTGAACTTTGGGAGCAAATCTGGAAAACCTAGAATTCTGCTTTCTCGCTCGAGCGAAGGATTCCACGCTCGAGCGACCACCTGTATTTTCACACTTTCGCTCAAGCAACAGAAGGCTGGCTCGAGCGTAAATTGCAAGCTCTCAGAATTTTTCGTGTGTAGAAGCACGCTCAAGCGACAAGACTTGCGCTCGAGCGAGGAACTGTGTCTCACGCTCGAGCGAGCATCGAGTGAGTATCGAGCGGAGATTTCTTGCAACCAGAGCTTTTCACATTTTTGTAGACCGCTCGAGCGAAGGAGTCTACGCTCGAGCGAAGAAAGCTACGCTTGAGCGAGACCCTTGTTTTCAGCAAGTTTTGAAAAACATTTTCAAGTACATTTTTGCATCCTCTTTCCATCCTAGGCATTCCTAGGCTATGTTTAAGGCATCATAATTTGGAAATAATGAGTTAGAACTACACCCAAACAAGAAAAGGAGGGGGGGCCTAAGACATTAATTTCGGGCGTATGATTTAGTATGTGTTCATTCTGTAACTGTGAAGGGTACGCGCCTCAAGGAAGCTGATTGGCCTGCTTACAACCCTATTCTCTGTGAGTAACAATGTTGTAAAAATATGTTGAAATTGTTTTTATTTTCTGAATGATAAATTACATTGTTTCTGAAATGATACTTTTATCGATTGAATGATGATTCTATTTTGAACTGTATTCATGGCATCCGTAGCGTATTGTGATTGTTATTGTTACTGACATCGTTATTGTTACAGAGATCTCTGTCAGTTCCAAATCTCGGAACTATTGTATGATGGCCATCAATTGATTGTTCAGTCTTTTAAGACCTAGTGTATTGTTGTTATTGGATGTACCACGTATGACCTATACGAATATGATGAATCAAATTGATCGAATTGAATGATTGATTGACAAATGATATTGATTGAAAATGTTCTAATGCTAATCGATTGTTTCAAAGACTGTAAGGACATCATTCTTAACCTCTTTACACATTTGTTATTCACTGGGCTATAGCTCACAGTTTATATATATATATATGTAGGTGGCCAGGCACCAGACCAAAGCTAGAGGCGCCGACTTAAGCTCCTGTTTTGTTAAGCCAGCCATTGTGCCTCACTTCGAGGTTCCGAGTCTGCACGAGTCAAGGCTTTTGGGTGTTCCTATCCACCCTTTTTGGTTAAGTGTAATGAATGTGTAAGACTTTTGATTTTACAGTTTTTGGTGATGGGATTACGTCCCTATTTTGTATTTGCACTTTTCTTAAGAGTGGTTTATGAGTATGACTATGTGCATGAAAGTTTATTTCCATTCAGGTCTTCACAGCTCATTGGATGATGTAGATTATTATTGAATGGCTTCCGCCAGTCCCTTTATATTGTATTATTGTCATTATTGTTAATTAGGGCTTTGGTAATCACGGATTACTGGCTGGTTACGATGCTAAACCTATAGGGGTGGGTTTGGGTCGTGACAAGTACATTTACATATATAATAGTTTTTTCTACAAATAATTTTCCCTCCATCAAGGAGAGGATAAATTTGTAATTTTAGTGATCAAACATATGTAAATTTGTTAGGGCAAATTTCAGTTTACCCCATTATGGTTTGGCCCATATGCAGGTTATCCCCTCACATTTGGAAATAACCACATAGCTCCCTTGTGGTTTATGGCCTGAAGTGCACTATTAGACTTGTTAATTATTTAATGAAAAATACAAAAATACGCTTGTATATAAGTAACCCAAGTGTGTGAACTACGAATATTTTCATCATTTGTTTAGAAGACAAAGTGCACTTTAACCCCTATGCTTTACTGCATATGTGATTTACCCCTTAAAATTTGAAAATTAACATATAACCCTTTTATGTCTAGCAAGTGTTTCACACTTGCTATTAAGTTTGACGGAATATTTAACAGTGCATTTCAATCCACAAATCACAAGGGGGTTATGTAGTTATTTTCAAATGAGAGGGGATAATCTGCACATGAACAAAAAACACAAGGGAATAAAGTGAAATTTGTCCAATTTATAATTTCCTTGATCCAACGTATGCAAGGCAATTTACTATAAAGGCCATCATTGGTGAAGGAAGAAACAACTCAAAAGCAAGGGCAAAATGGGTAAAAAATGTCCAAAAACGCATCTTAGCAATGGGTAATTCTATTTTAAGACATTAAATCTTCTCATGGTATATATTTAATGAACACTTTCTCAGTGCACACATCAAAAATAAAAATGCTCTTAATATACATCTCCATTTCAATAATACTCCCATCTTCTATTTTCAAAACCCCAATTTATTTTCATCCACCAACTTTTCCTCTGTCGAAAAACTTGCAATGTTATTACCACCGTCACTGTTACCGCCACTATTAGCCTTTTACTGCCACCGTTACTCCCAGTCTGTCCCCCCTCCAACCTAAACCTCCATAATCTGCTTTCATTGCCCACTATTCCTGCAAAACCCTAACATCTGCAACTTTCTCTGTCATGATTTCGACCTCTACAGACCTTCCTATCATTGAGAATTCAACGTTGGCAAACCCCAGATCCATTCAAAGATTGATATATATATTCGACCAAACCCTATAAGTTTGTATGTGTATTGAGAAATTAACAAGGATAAAGATTTGTCATAAATGGTAATTTAATAAAAGGATAAAAATGTGAATTAAATTTTTTTTATTAAATGTGTGCTCTGAAAATATTTAATGTGTGAAAATAGAATTACTCCTTAACAATATGCAAAAACTTCTTATAATATATAGATATATATACACACACAAAAAGGCTATTTCTTTAGGTCACGTTTGTTTCACGATTTCAGTGATTGGAGTGGCTTAGGTTTGTTATGAGTCCTACTCACAACATGTTTGGTTGTGAAATGAGGAGCTAGAGTGATACTCCAATCGGATTGCCAAGCCTACTGGATGGGCGGATTAGCTTTGCATAGGAGAAGGTGGAACTGAGAAAATAGTGAGGAGATTAGAGTGTGGTCGGTCATCCGCCCGGATGTTCGGAACAATACTTTTTTTTTCTTCTTTTTTTTTTTCAACTGCTATTATGTCTAAATTTTTTTATAATTGTTTTAATTTTTTTTAATATGGAAATTTATTTATTTTTTATTTTATATAAAAATAATTTATCAATCTCATCGCTAACCATTTCTCATACTATCATCAAAATAAATATATTTTTATTTAATTCTCTCATTAATAATTCTCACATTAACAATCTCTTTACTACCTATCCGTTTATTAACAATCTTATCTAAATCCACCAACCAAACATTACCTTACTGTTTTCCATTGTTTATCCAGAACTCAAATATGGTTCCCTCTCGCCTGCAAATATGGAAAGTACAAAATAACAGCACATGTCCCAATCATATCAGTTCCCACGACAAATACTACTTATTCTGGCCATTGCGTTCACTCTATGACACTACCACGTGAACTCTACATGTTTTTTTTTTTTTTTTTTTTTGGAACGACTGTGAACTCTACAGACTACAGTCTACAGTATGACTTTGATTTGGAATAACTTAGCAAAGTTAAAAAATCAAAAAATTGTTAAAGTGAATTTAAAGTGGCTGCTATATAGGTACACAGCAGTCACTATTGTAAAGTTAAATGAATTAATTTTAGGGTCTATTTTAATAATTTAAATCATTTATATTTTAAAATATATTAAGTAAAATATATTTGGAAAAAATCAAATTAATCGGATATCGTTTACTTTTTCATTTACTCACATTTATATTTATTTTAATACTTTAAATCACAATTGTTATTTATTTTTGTAGATACAAATGTGAGCAGATGAAAGGATAAACGATATCCGATTAACTTGATTTTTACAAGCATGTTTTACTTTATGTATTCTAAAATGTGAACGGTTTGAATTATCGAAATGGATTCCGAATTAGCCCATTTGACTGCACAACAGTGGCTGCCGTGCGCCTTCGCACAACAGCCACCCCAAATCCGTCTACAATCTATAGTATAGCTTGATTTGGGATAACTTACCAAAGTTACAAAGTCAAAAATTTATTAAAAAAGTCAAAAATTGATACTATTTGAGAGAAGCTTGTGGAGAAAGTTTAGAGGAAAAAATTATTATTTTGCCCTTTGAATTCAACTACCAAAAGTTAAAAAGTCAACAAGGATAAAATGGTTATTTTGCTTTTACTACAATATTTTATTACACATCTTTTCGTAAAAAGTTAAAAAATTATTCTAAACATACATCTTTTTTTCCTCTACTTTTTTAGCCAAAGAGTTAAAAAGTGCACCTATATAACACATTCCAAACAAAAAAATAAAAATAAAATTGAAAAGAGAATGAAAAAAAGGGCGAATTATACTTTTCAATTTTTACCTTAATTTTACTTTAGAAAAATGCTTTAGAGCACTAATTCTTGAGCTCTAAAGTCAGCTCTAATAAGTTGGCAGAAGGCCCCACCGACGGTCTTGATTTTATTTTTATTTTTTTTTCCTTTTCATGTCATTAGTACTCTATTACAGCACCAAAATTAGTGCTTTGAATCATTGCTGAAAATTAATTCTTTACACTTCAACTTTCTGTCGTCACACTATTTAAAATTATAGTAAATTTAAAATAATACAATTTTACAAGTAAATTTGTGTAAAAATTATAAAGTAAAATGTATAATTTGACCTTCTGCTAATACCCCCATAACGTGTTTGCATGACCTTCACATGAACATGACTGAACACTTTCTATGCAAATTTCACATTAAAACTCATTGAATTCTAAAGACTGTAATTGATGCAATTAAAAAAAATGAAGAATCAAAATAATATTAGAATAAAAGTAGGGTGAAACACTGTTTTTTGTATACAATTGCAATGTATCATTATAATGCTATCCTTCGTCACCAAACAAAAACATAAAAACTAACGAGTGGTTTGCTAACCTTTTTATTCTTATTTTTTGTTTTCGTTTTTATTTTTTTGAAAACAGAAAATAAAAACTTATTCGGTATATTGTTTATGTTTTTAAAAAAATAAAATTAATTTTAAAATTTTCAAAATTTCTAAAAACACAACCAAATGTATTTTGACTTATTTTTAAAATAAGTTTTTACTTTCTTCTCTCACCCCCTTGCCGTTGACTTCCACCACCCACTGCTAGTAGCAACTCTAGAAATTTTTTTCAAGGTAGATATTAAAAAGGTTTTTTTGGGGAAAACCCTCTTATTGGATCCTTTTTTAATGTAAAAGACAGCCAAAATATTTTTCTCCCTAGACCGCTAAGTAACAAACGCGTCCTCAATGAAAGACAGAGTAATACTTTTTTTTTTTTTTTTATCTAAAC
The DNA here is from genome assembly GCA_030407325.1 of Camellia japonica. Classification (NCBI taxonomy): domain Eukaryota; kingdom Viridiplantae; phylum Streptophyta; class Magnoliopsida; order Ericales; family Theaceae; genus Camellia; species Camellia japonica. Next base: position 112,133,258 of record JAPPVO010000017.1, on the reverse strand, counting down.
AATTTTACCCTGGTATAAATCTTAGAGATTTTGAATTAAATCTATATGCATGATTGAAGCGAAAAGCAGTCGTTGCTTCCCAAACAGAGATCACTATTCACGCAAAAGGGTGTGATTCACGATGCAACTTTATTCACACATAGAGGTTGATCGAGTTTGAGAGTATTGATCGAGTTTTAGATATTCATTTCACCACTATCCGAGTTTGTGGAGCTTTCTTCAAATATGTTGAATTTGTTGCGAGTAAATTTTTGATTAATTTGTTGAGTTTGGTGATTGTTGTTGATTTGTTTGTCAACTCGTAGCGAAGGAAATCATAAAGTTTCTTTCAGTTTATACTTTGTTTTTTTTTTTTTAATTTTATTATTGATACTATGTTCAAGAAGACAGTAAAGTTTTTACTTTGTAACATGTTATTACTGATACTATGTATTAAAAGTTTATTATAAGGGTGGTTTTGATTAAATTCTCCTATTAAAAATTTAAACTTTATAAATATACCTAATTTAGACTTTTCAAATCACACATACAAAAATAAAATAAAATAAAATGATAAAATGAGACTTTTTTCTAGTGAAGTTTGGTTTTTCTATGATTAATTTAAGAAGTAAGTTATAAAATATAAGATTTGAGACAAGAAATAAAATACATAGAGATATATTTTATATTGGATTGTTTAAAAAATTATATCTAATAGAGAGAATAAATGGTTACATTTCTTATCATATTTTATTCAGCATATTATGTATTAGCACTATATAGTAACAAGCATGAATGGTGACATTTATTAAACTAATACCATATTGATATATAAAATAATAAACAAATTATGATAATAAAAGTTGATAATCTTAAAATTATTGTTTTAAGAACTCGTGGGTTATGAATTGGGTATTCAATAGAATGGAATGAGTGTTCAACCAAGTCAGTGGGTTATGAATTGGGTATCAATAGAATGGAGTGAATGTTCAACCATGTCAGTTTGGATTGATTAGGTGTTCAATGAAGTGCAGTAGGTATTCAAACTTGGCAACATTTTAACATATATATATATTACTAATTTATTAGAGCATCCACTACAACAATTTGCACTTTTAGTGACTAAAATTAATTTAGTCGCCAAAACTTATACCTTTGGCGACTAAAATTGGTATTGGTCACCATTGGTTCAAAAATTAGCTACTAAATTTTTTTAGTCACTGTAAATTAATTATTGGCGACTAAAAAACAAATTAGTCGCTAAAAACTGCCGTAATAGGCGACTAATGAACATTTTAGTTGGCGTTAGTTTGTTTTTGGCTACTAAATTTTTGTTAGTCGCCTTAAACTCATTTTTGCCTACTAAAAATATGTAGTTGCTAAAAATCTTGCAAAATGTTTGGTATTAATGTTTGGTGACCAATCTTTTGTCGGTAAATATTTATTTTCAACGACGAAAAAAAGTTTTTATTCATTGTATAAAAATATTTGGCTACTAAAATAGTTTAGTCGCCAAATAGTTAAACATTATTTTACTTTTATCTTTGGCTACAAAAATTTTGATAGGCAAAGGTTACTTTTAGTGACTAAATTGATTTTGTCGCCAATGAAACCAAAAAAATTTGGTGGGAATATTAAATAGTACCATGTATTTTCAGGCTATGTTTCATTTTATTTATTTATTTATTTATTTCTCTGTATGTGTTGAATACACCAAAGGAAACACTCCAGTCTCTTGCTCTCACTCTCGTCGACAGCCCATCGGTCATCTCCTCTCATCGACTAACCATTGGCCACTGTCGCTCAGAGCCCCCAAACCACCATAGGTACACTGTCTGACACCCATTGAATTTGATTTAGGTTTCTCTCTCTCTCTCTCTCTCTCTCTCTCTCTCTCTCTCTTCGTCTCTCTTCCTTCTTCTAATTCCTTGTTTGAGTTTGATTTATGAGTTTGATTTATGGGAAACGACTAAATGGGTTATGATTTTTGTTCTACATTTAGGGTTTTTTATTTATTTATTTATTTTTTGATGCAGAGGCTTTCAATATATCTGAAACAATTTTTATTTCGTAAACAAATCAAACCGTTGGGTTGAATCAAACGAATTTGTCAAAGTTTAGGTTGTAAACAGGTTTGGCAATGGTTGTCTTCCCTATTCGACCCATCCCATAGATCAGAAATACGCCAACATCAGTTGAGCCATCTTGTAACCATAAGTTAATGTTCTTCACTTCATAATGTATACCAACTGGATAGGGGCAACACTCTGTTTTTGTTTGATTCAATTTATTCCCAATGTTTTGAACAATTTTCTGGTTAAACTATGAGTCAAACCTACAGATTCAAAACAGAGCAGAAAACAAAGTACAGTGAGCATGTGTTGAGTTGAAATATAGATGATCTGTAGATTTCACATGAAAATGCATTACAGAATCATGGTCTTTAAGTTTGCACCATCACGACTACAATTAAGTTCATGCCATCAACATCACATTGCCTCTAAAATTAACAAGATATTTCATTTAGTCTTCTCATATTTGATCCTTCTCTTTATTTGGTTTCCTCCTCTAAACATGAAGCTTCCCATAAGAGTTGCCTCATAAAAAAACACCCTCACATTTTTGATTACTCAAAGTTTATGTCATGATGTAAACAGTGGATCATTGCATATGATTGCAATATTTGCTGCACATCTGCTGAAACTAGACTTATATTATGCACATATATTCCTAATTCAGTTATGTTATATAAGTCCTATTGATTGTAATATCAACAGCAGGACCAAACCAAACCAAGTTTGCATTGTTTTTATGTTGGTTTGTTTTCCTTGGATGATTTTGGGTTATTTTGTGTTAACATGAATCAGAGTTGTTTATGTTGAAATAGATTCTCTACATATTCCATGTACTTGTTTGCCTCTTGCCCCTTAAAAGAGATGCTTCATGCTTGCTTCATTTGAGTCATTGTTATCTTCAAACATCTTTGTGTTGACGCTTCTTTTCTAAGACATAAAGTTGCAAGTGTAATTTAGTTTGTTAGATGTTTACTTGTATATATGTCCACATGTTTATGTGCTTAATTGGTATTCTCGCTCTCGCATTGAGTTAATTGGTATTCTCACTCTCCACATGTTTATGTCCACATGTTTTTTAGGGATTGCTATATACTAAGGTGGTTATGAGAAAAGATAGAAATGAAAATACATTCAGTGCAAGTTACAAATGGTACCAACGAAAGAGAAGATAAGAGAAAATAGATTGAGGTACGAGGAACATGCCGAACAATTCAAGGCTATGAGGAACCCTTGAAATAGATTAATATGCATGGCAAATAATACTTAAAGAACTATTTACTTGTGATTATCTTGTCGAATAAAATTAAAAAGAGTTTTGATTACCTAGTAGCCAAAAGAGGAACTCTTTGCCGACAAAAAATTTAGTAGCCAAAGATGCGGGACTTTCGGCGACTAAATTTTTAGTAGCCAAAAAAGAACTCTTTGCCGACTAAAATTTTAGTAGCTAAAAAAGTGGGATTTTAGGCGACTAAAAGTTTGGTCACCGAAAATGGTCTATTTTAATTTAACGTCCAACCTTTTGGCGACTAAAATTTTAGTCGAGAATTGTATACATTTGGTGACTAAAATAATTTTAGCCGCTAATTACCTTTACCGACAATTTTTTGGCGGCTACTTTTGCGACCAAATAATTTAGTCGCCAAAACCATTCGGCGACTAAAAATTAACTTTTGGCGACTAAATTTAGTCGCTAAAAGTGAAAATTCTTGTAGTGATCCACAATGGATGTGCTAGTAGTGTATCTATTAGTATCAGTTGACAATTTTTGGCTAGCACTTGTGCTACAATGGAACTGCTAACTTGTGTGTTAGTGTCAGCCATTAATTTTGTGTATTAATTGTGGCTAGCGTTGTAGCCAACGAGAGAGGGAGAGAAAGAGAAAGGTGGACACTGGGAAGTTAGAGTGGGATCGTCCGGCCGAACGTTCGATCAGTCGTCCGGATCTTGCTAAGCCTCTGAATGCATTTGTGAAGAGAGAGAGAGAGAGAGAGAGAGAGAGAGAGAGAAGAGAAAGAAAAGATAAGAGAGAGACGTTGATGAGTGCAGTGGGGTGGGGGCCTACTGCACTTTTCAATTATTTTATATTTTATTGTACGGGGAGCAAATATTCTGGCGAGCCCGTACTCCTTTCTTCCAAGCTCCGTTTCTGTCCGATCACCTGAAAGCACAACGACGGTGAGTTGCCCGGCGGTATGTGGCCAGAAAACCCCTCCGACGATCAAGTTAGCACACACCTTGGGATAAAGTGAGAGGGAGAAGAGTGTTTGAGTGTAAGGATGTCTTACAAAGTGTTCATCTGTTCTCTATGGGGGGGGGGGGGGGGGGCGCAGACATGCTAATATACCCTTCTGCGCCCCAAACCTGCTCCCCATGGTCTCTCAACACGTGGCTCTGCTATCCCATCCGTTAGCACAAATCCTGCTGAACATCACCTAATCTCAACTGCCCGCTCACTCTACTGGGAGCTCGGCAGCCGAGCTACACCTTCTTCTCCGCCGACGGCCGTGCTATGCTTCATGTCCAAGCACTCCACAAGCTGAGCTCAAGGAGAACCGGGTTAGGCGGCATCTCGGCAAAGCCGAGCCCGGGACGTCTCGTGTGGTCGGCCTTCCTGCCGAGCAAACAGTTACCTCGGCTGACAGCGCCTTTCCGGGCGCCGGTCAACTAACTTGACTGGCTTCACCATCGCCAGAACAAGCAGCTCGGTCCAACCGAGCACTGCCTTGCCGAGCAGCATCTTTCCGGACTAGGGCGGCAAAACTTGGCCCAACACCTGCCCGGCCCAAGTAATAGCAGCCCAACTCCGGGCGGACCGCAGGTCATCTCGGCCTAATGCTCCATTTGACTCTCAACCTGCTCGGCCGTTACCTCGGCCCAATTCCCAATCATAAATCTCCCTCTCAATTGCCCCTTAATTCCGTCCACTGAAGCGTGACTGAGATTATCTATTCTGACCGGGATAGCGCCTCCTCGGTCCTCAGCTTAATCATCGTCAACCGGGCTAGTTGGCATGCCTGCCTTCGGACTCGCCCGGCCGCCTTCTCGGTCAACGCCCCATTCTGACCTTGCTATCTCTTCGCTTTGCTCGGTCGACGCCTCACCTGCCCCCCGTCTTTTCAACTCCGACGCCACCATTAATGGGGACACATGGCGTCCCCCCATTGGTCCTCGAGCAGCCAACCAGCCGTCGCAAGAGATTTGAAATTTTGGCGGCCTCGCAACCTCTATATACATGCTCCCCTCATCTTCCTTTCATTCTTACTGACACACTGTCATTCCAAGCAACCCAGAGCTTTTGCCTATCCTCTGCCGTTCCTGAACTCGAACTCGAAGGTGAAGAACCCACTGCCCTAACTTGGTAAGACCTCAAACCCCCCTTCTATTGTCATTTTCTTTGGTATTTCGCACATTAGGGCAGAAAAACGTAGCTTTTAGGATTTAGGCACCAAAAACCATCATAAACCTTTAAACGTTCATGGTGTTCTTCATTTTTCCTGAAGAACACTGAAGAACTGGGGCGGACCGGGCTCCTGGTCTTCATTTGATCCAAAAAACCAACCTGACCGAGCAAAAAACTTGTTTGTCTCAAACCCAGCAAAAACCGAGATAGCAACAGGACCTGGTCGTTCAACCGGGCTAATATCTGGTCCGCTTGGGCGACCGAGCTCCTTGGTAAGCTAAGACAACCGAGGTGGTTTGGCACTCTTGATGACCGAGCTAAAGTCAAGCTTACTTCGCGCGACCGCGCTCACACTCACACTTGCCATCCTTTTCCTGCAGAGTCCAAGGGGACCATTGACCACTTCTGAGGCTCTCAAGACCGAGCAACATCCAATTAGCACAGTGCCAAACCCCTCAGCCGAGATATCCTAGGCCGGCCACAAATGGGAAAATTCCGCTTCCTAGTAGACACTCCGGCCGCACTGGATGCGTTCAGAGAGGAGTACGGCATCCCGGCCGACGTCCATCTCGAACTGGCAGAAGAGGAGACAACACCCTGGGGTAGACTAGACCAATGCCCCTTCACCGTGCTGTCAATCGTAGAAGGAGGCCTCTGTTTCCCGGTCAACCCCCTAATGACCGAGTTTCTGCGCCGGACAAAACTTGCGCCTACTCAAGTGTCCACCAACACTTACCGGATAATAAACGGTGTACATGAATTAAACAACCGACTAGGCATAAGCCTAGGGTTAGCCAAAATTCTGCGCCAATAAACCTTAGGGCACACCGGTGATAACCTCGCCTAGTATCTTAAAATTAGGCCGAGCAGAGAAAAAATTGTGACCGGCACACCAGACAAGGACTTGCACGACGACGATTTCTTCTGGGTGTCTGGTAATTATGAAACTGCCGCGGTACCGGGCTGGATGATAAGCAAGAACTTCGGTTCCACATGTAAGCCGCGCTTATTTGCTCGGTCTGCCATCTCTCTTTATTATTCTGTTATTAACCAATTTCCTTGTTTCTTTTGCAGCAATTCAAGCCTTGCAAGTCAACTACCAATTCCCCAACGTCGAAGCAATCAGGACCGCGCTCCGCTACCGCGACCGAGATTGCAACCAGTTGCTCGGCTATACCCCAACATACAGATACTCTGCTCCCTGCCGGAGTAAAGTTACAGACTTCCTCCGCGCTCCTTCACCTCCACCAGATCCAACTTTGCCAGACGTTCCACTCATCCGTTTGACAGAGGAGCAGGAGATGGCCAAGCGAAGCAGAATCAAGAACCTGCTCACCGCCACTTCAGCCGAGATACCGAGCGTAGTCATTCGCTCAACTGCAGCCGGTCAATCCAGCGACGCCGTGGTCACTCTGGCTTCACCAGCAGTCGGGCAATCTAGCAAGGAACTTGCTCCACGCCGGTCTGGCAAAAGAGCTCGCGCGGATCCGTCTGCCGAGCTGGTGACCGAGCTTACCACCGAGCAACCAACTACCACAGTTAATCCAGTACCGGCCTGGCGTCCGCAGCTGAAACACCGGGGTCAAGACATCCCGGCAACGGCTTCGATCAAGGGCGATAAAGAGCACTTGCTCGCCTTCGATCTCTCCAAAGCACTCCTTCTTCCGAGTGACGTGGTCGGCAGCGACCACGTCCCTAACACTCGGTTGGTCAAGTCGTCAGTGAAGTCTATGGCTAGGGTAAGTCAATCTGCCTCTGAAATTTTCACAAGTGTTTGCCCGGTTCCTTCACTAATCAAATTAGCTTTTTGCAGGCCATTCAAAAACAACATCTGGTTATGGAGCGCATACACCGGCTTCGGCAGAAGGCGGCCGACACAGCCAGCCAAGTGCAAAGCCTCCAGACCGAGCTCGGCCGAGCAAAGTCCTCGCTAGAGATAGCAAACACTGATAACAACCGGTTGCTTGGTCAACTTGACGCAGCCGAGAAAAAGCGGGATGAGCTCCAAGCCGAGCTGGACGCGCTGAAGAAGTCACGCAAAAGGGACTGCCGAGATGCTAACAACGCCAGTTTCAACGAAGCCGAGGAGAGCTACAAGAAGCAGGTGTTCGCAACTCAAGACATCTACTTCAAAGCTGACTGGAAATCTGCCTGCGAGCATCTCGGTCAGGGCTCTGACACCGACGTATTTGCCAATCTGCCTCCGGCCATCCTACCGGTCTACCTTGTGCCATACGCAAACGACGTCTTCAGTGCATTGCAAGCTGAGGCCGAGGAAGGCCTTGAGGAAGGAGATGCCGAGACCGATACCGAGGTAAATGATGCCGAAGTGCAGGAGCAGCTCGGCCATGACGAGCCCGGCGCCCAAGACAAAAGCCCAACCATCAACATTGAGGCCACCGAGGACGAGTTCACCAATCTCTCCCCCTTGGTTTAGTTTTCTTTTTCTTTTTGTTTGTTTCTGCGTTTCTGATGTAACCGGGCTCGGTCCCCTCCTTTTGTAAAGTTTTACATCAATGAAAAACTTTAATTTTGTCAAGTGTTTGCACGGTTGTCATCAATTCCATCTTCAGCAAAACATCTCGGTAGAAATCACAAATGTGGACGAAACACTTCGTCAACCGGATTACTTAACTAGGTTGAAACACTTAAACAAAACAAGAACTTCTTCAACCGGAGTAAACCATCACGGTTGGTAATAACCAAGTTGAACAAATCACCAACTCTTCCAACCAGAGTAAATCATCTCGGTTGGGAATCCTAAGTTGGACAAAACACCAACTCTTCCAACCGGAGTAAATCATCTCGGTTGGGATGGCCTAAGTTGGACAAAACACCAACTCTTCCAACCGGAGTAAATCATCTCGGTTGGGAATCCTAAGTTGGACAAAACACCAACTCTTCAAGCCGGAATAAAACATCTCGGCAAGAAATATCTAAGTTGAAGAAAACATCAACTCTTCTAGCCGGAGCAAAACATCTCGGCAATAAATATCTAAGTTTGAACAAGACACCAACTCTTCTAGCCGTAGTAAAACATCTCGGTTTTTACATTAAAACAATAGTCCAAGTGCTAAAGCAAAATCACTTCTATATATTGACAAAAAGAATTACATTCTGAAGTGCAAGCCAAAAAATTCCTTTGCACAAGAAAAGAAAGCAAAAGCTTAGAAATAATACAGTTTGAGGTTGGCCGCATTCCATGGCCGGGGTATTGCTCTTCCCTCTAGATCCTCCAAGTGGTAAGCCCCCTTGCCCGCCAGACCGGTGATCTTGTAGGGTCCTTCCCAATTTGCCCCTAGTTTGCCTTCACCTGGCACCAGGGTGTTGCCCATAACTTTCCTCAAAACCCAATCACCAACTTTGAACGGTCTGGGGTGCACCGTCTTGTTGTACTTCTTTGAGAGCTCTTGTTGGTAGGCGGCCACATGGATGAGGGCCTTCTCCCGACGCTCTTCCACTAGGTCCAGCTCCAAGGCAATAGCCTCGGCATTCAGTTCGGGCTCAAAACTCTCGCTTCTTAGGGTGGGCATGCCAACTTCCAAAGGTATGACCGCCTCCATGCCATAAGCCAAAGCAAATGGAGTTTCCCCGGTAGATCGCCGCGGGGTTGTTCGGTATGCCCAAAGGACGCTGGGTAATTCCTCAGCCCATTTTCCCTTTGCCTTCTCCAGCCGTTTCTTCAACCCATCCAGTATAGTCTTGTTCGATGCCTCGGCTTGACCATTGGACTGCGGGTAAGCCGGAGTGGAGTTGTAGAATTCAATCTTCAAATCTTCACAAAATCCTCTGAATAGGCGACCGTCAAACTGGGTGCCGTTGTCAGAGATCAAGATCTTGGGGACGCCAAACCGCGTGACCACGTTCTGCCAGACAAACCGCTTCACGTCTTTCTCTTTGATTGTTGCCAAGGGCTCAGCTTCAACCCATTTCGTGAAGTAATCTGTGGCCGCAATGAAGAATTTCCGGTTGCCCGGTGCTGTTGGCAGTGGCCCCACTATATCTAGCCCCCACATGGCGAAGGGCCAAGGACTGGTGAGGGGAAGAAGTTCCCTAGCTGGCTGATGGATCTGATGGGCGAATTTCTGGCATTTTTCGCACTTGCGGACGTACTTTTGTGCGTCGGCCTGCATGCACGGCCACCAGTATCCCTGCGAAATAGCTCGGTAGGCCAAGGACCTGCCCCCTATATGGCTGCCACAAATGCCTTCGTGAATTTCGTACAAGAAGGCCTCCACACTACTCGGGTGCACGCACTTTAGATAAGGACCAGTGAAGGACTTTTTATACAACGCACCAGATGGAGAGAGCCAAAACCGCTCTGACTTCACCCGGACTTTGTGTGCTTCCTTTTGTCAGTTGGAAGAGTCCGGTCTCTGAGGAACAAGATTAAGGGGTCCATCCAGGAAGGACCTAGCGCGGCGCAGAGTACATCCGTCTGCCCGGCGTCTTCAATGCTTGGCCGTGGAAGATAGTCAATTAACAGGGGGTTTGGAGACGTACTATCTACCATCGAAGCGAGGCCGGCCAGCTCATCAGCTTGACTGTTTTCTTCACGGCCAATCTGTTGGACTCTGATTGCCTGAAACTGCTTGATGTGTTCCCTGACCAGAGCCTGGTACTTCGTCATTCTGTCATCCTTTGCTTCGTAAATCCTAGAGACTTGGTTAACCACAAGCTGGGAATCACTGTACACCAATAGCTCGGCAACCTTCATCTGAATAGCGCTCTTGAGCCCGGCCAGAAGGGCCTCGTACTCAGCCTCGTTGTTAGATGCTGGGAAGCCAAGCGTGATAGAATGTTCAATGGTTAGGCCATCCGGGGAGATAAGAACGATACCTAGGCCGGAACTGTGACGGTTGGACGCTCCATCAACAAAAAGCTTCCACATTTCCCCCACAAAAAGCTTCCAGCAGTCTGATGGGTCCTGAGAGTTGCGAAGGGCAATGGGATCACGGTTTCTTGGCTGTCTGGTTTCAAGTTCTGTGTTGACTGGTTCCACTCCAGCCCCCCTTGGTGATTCGGCACCGGACTCAGCAAGTCGGTCTACAATGCTTAAGTCCGTAGGCGAATCACCAGGTTGCGGTATTATCCTGGCCGCAAGCTCTGCGCTGAGTAGTTCCATTACTTCCCCCTCTGACGACGCAGTACCGGACAGAGTGGGTGGGACAACAATACCCGACTCCGTCATCGCGTTACCGGTTGGTTGAATTGTACAAGTTGAGGGTACTTCAGTGGGGCGCGCAAATTCCGCATCGCAAGTTCCACAAGGTTGTTGCATCTCAATCTGGGTTGCATTCACCTCCTCATCTGCCGCGGCAATGTCGACCGGGCACACCGGATGGGTTCCATGTGAGAACTCGGCAACGAAATCGGCCAAAGTTTGGGCCTTTATGGCTGTGCGCGGCTGGAACTTCATATCAAACTGTCCTAATTCGACCGCCCACTTGAGAATTCGGCCAGAAAAGTTCGCCCGTTCGAACAAGGCCTTGAGTGGAAACTCGGTCAGTACGATGATGGTGTGGGCGTGGAAATAGTGCGCCAACTTCCTTGAAGCCATCATCAATGCCAACGCAAGCTTTTCCAAAGGCAAGTACCTTGACTCTGCCGGTAGCAAGGTTTTACTGACATAGAAGATTGGGAGGTGCTTGATTCCTTCAGCTCGGACTAGCACCGCACTGACGGCATGCTGTGAGACGGCAAGGTAAAGGTAGAGTTCCTCACCCGGCTTAGGTGTAACCAATAGTGGCGGAGAAGACAGATATTCCTTGAGCTCGGCCAAAGCTCGGTCACACTCTTCGTCCCATGAGAACTTTGACTTCAATGCCTGGAAGAAAGGGCGGCAGCGATCTGATGACCGGCTTATAAACCGATTAAGCGCGACGGCCATCCCGGCCAGATGCTGCACGTCCTTAGCCGAGCTAGGCTGCTTCAACTCTTGCACGGCTCTGATCTGAGTGGGGTCTGCTTCGATGCCTCGGTTTGTGACTAGGAACCCCAAAAATTTTCCGGATCCCACGCCAAAGGCACACTTTGACGCATTCAAGCGCAGCTTGTGCTTCTTTAGAATGGCAAACATCTCGGCTAAGTCGGACAAATGGTTTGCCTCATGTCGGCTTTTTACCACCATATCATCGATGTAAGCCTCCATTGTCCGGCCAAGCAAAGGAGCAAACATTTTGGTCACCATCCTCTGAAAGGTTGCCCCGGCGTTCTTCAAACCAAAAGGCATGACTCGGTAGCAGAAGAGTCCCCTTGGAGTCGTGAAAGAGGTGATCTCACGGTCAGGCCCATGCATGGCGATCTGATGGTAGCCGCGGTAGGCATCCAAGAAACTGAGCCTATTATGTCCAGCCGTCAAGTCCACAAGCTGGTCAATTCGCGGCAAAGGGAAGCTATCTTTGGGACAAGCTCGGTTGACTGTCTTGTAGTCGACACAAACTCGCCACTTTCCATTCTTCTTCGGTACCACAACCGTGTTGGAGATCCACCGAGGGTAGTGTACTTCCTCGATTGCTCGCGCCTCAAGCAAGTTTTTCACTTCCTCTGCAACTACCTCGGCGTGATGCAGCGCCGATCTCCTTGTTCGCTGGATGACTGGCTTCGCTCTGGGGAAGACATTGAGGTGATGGCAGATAAAACTTGGATCAAGGCCGGGCATGTCGTAAGGCGACCATGAGAAGATTTCGATGTTGGCCATCAAAAACTCAACCATTTCGGTCATTTCTTGGGCAGTAAGGCTGGAGCCGAGCAGGAAGAACTTGTCCGGCTGCTCCATATCAATTCGCACCTCCACCAATTCCTCGACGGCTTTGTCCTCTGCCTTGGTGCCCACATCGTCAAGAACTCCCCGGTCTTCCGGTCCTTCTATCATTTGAACGAAGCCTTTAGCAGCCCGGCTGCCGTTCACTGCCACGAAGCACTGCTTTGACATGACTTGATCTCCCCAAATCTCCTCGATTGCCCCCATAGCCGAGGGGAATCTCATCACCTGATGGTAGGTCGACGCTACGGCTTGCATAGCGTGAAGCCATCCCCTCCCAAGGATCAGGTTGTAAGTAGAAGGCACGTGTAACACCCAGAACTCCACTTGCTTGACCACGGATCCCGCTTTGACCGGCAGGATAATCTTTCCCAAAGGCCACTCCGGCTGTGAGTTAAAACCAACCAGTGGCGAAGTTGCCGGAGCCAAGTCTGTCTCCCGGAGTTTGAGCTGCTTGAACGCGTCATAATACATGATCTTGACCGAGCTTCCCTGATCAATCAAGATCCGTTTGACATCAAATTCCTTGACGCGGAGTGTCACTACTAGGGCATCGTTGTGCGGCGTCTGGATACACTCTAGATCCCTTGAGGTGAAACTAATCACATCTTTCTCTTCGGTCTTCCCTCTCTTGACCGCAGGCTGCACCGACAAAACTTCCCTCATGTGTTCTGCCTTCTTATCATACCCCGGAGCTCGCAAACACGCTCCGGTTCCACTATGCCGTGGATGACATTAATAACTCCTTGTGGTGGCGCATCTCGGTCATCCTGTTCCCTGGGATCAACCGAAGCCTGGTTCGCCTTTACGCCCCCATCAATGTAAAGGTCTAGGTGTCCGGCTGCGACTAGCTCTTCCAAGTGTTGCCTCAAAGGCAAACAATCCTCAGTCCGGTGGCCTCTCTCCCGGTGGAATGTGCAACGATATCGCGGATTGTAACCCTTCTATCCATCGCCCAACTTAGCCGGAAACCGGACATACTCCTCGTCTCGGATTTCACTAAGTATGCGATAGATTGGAATCTTGAAGACCGTGGTTATGCCAATCCTGGCCTTCAACCTTCTGTTTGCATCTATAACGTCATCTCGGGGGTAGTCATCCCGGTCATTCTGACGTCCTCTACCCCGGTTTTTGCGATTCGAGCCACGGTCCGATTCCTCTGCTCGGTCACTTAAGCGGCTGGACTCCTGCCCAACTGCGTGCACTTTGCCTGCTGTCTTCTTGTCTGTTGCTACCGGAGTTGCCTTCACGGTAGACGCTGACGCATCATCCTCAACTCAGATGTGCTCGTTGATGCGTTGCATGAGCTGGCCCATGGACGTCGGTTGGTGCATGGTAAGCGAGTCCCGCAATCTATGTCCGACCGGGAGACCACGCTTGTATTGAGTGATTGCAAGGTTGACCGGGCAATCTAAGATCTCGTTGAAGGTCTCCCAATATCTGGAGTTGTATGCCTTCAATGTGTCGCTCGGTTCCATCTTGACACTCAGTAAATGATCCACTTCTTTTGGTGTTTTGGTGTTGGTTTTGAAGCGCGTCACAAAGGCTTCGGCCAACTGATGCCACCTCTCTATACTCCCCTCCGGCAGCCTTTTAAACCACTTCAAGCCTAGTTCGCCCAAACTTGACGGAAAGATGAGGCACATAAGAGCATCATTCCGCCTATGTCCGGCCATGACCTGTCGGAAATGACTTACATGCATGTAGGGATCGGTCTTTCCGTCGTACAATGTGAACTTCGGCTGGTGGAAGCCCGACGGGAGAGGTGTTGTTTCTATTTCCAGGGAGAAAGGGGTGGCGCTCAGCCTCACCAAGTCAGAATCTACATGGAGCGGCGCTGCTTGGCGGGGTGGAGGCATTCCGACCTCCTCGCTGGCGCGAACTACGTAGGATAGCCACTGGAACGCCGGCACCCTTTGAGCCTCGCGCCGGCGAGCTCGCTCTTTTAGGACTGCCCGCAAATCTTCTGAATGAGCGGAATAAGAGTACCTCGACGTTGTCGCCGGACGTGAAGGCTGGTAAGTGCTATCTTGCGCGCTGGACTTCTCTGCATGCACGTCGGAATCACCAACCTTGTAACTTCTGGTAATAGAAATGGACGGAGTTTGTCGCTGACTCTGACTGCCTGAACGGCGGGGTTGGGTGCGCTCACTATGGTCTCCCACTCCAGCTACACCCTTCTCTTTGACATGCCGCTTCAGCTCTTCCATCTCTGCCGCCATTCGCCGGATGACGGCATCCTGGTCCTTCAGCTTGTTTTCCAGGCGCCTGGCGTGTGAGTCTCTCCGCCGCCGATGTCTGTCTGGACTCCGTGAATGACCATGACTCCTACCTCGTTTATCTCGCGCGTCTCCCGACTGTCCTCCTGGGAATGTCTCCAGATTCGCCATCGGAATGATGTCGGGATGCCCCTCTCTCCGTCTGCCTGACTCCGGAGTAACTCCGTCGATGGCGGACAACGGAAACTCTTCGTTGTTCGCCATGGTCGGCGATCAGACGAGCGTGGAAGACAAGGTTTTATCTGCAAGGTTCCCACAGACGGCGCCAATTGTACAGGGAGCAAATATTCCGGCGAGCCCGTACTCCTTTCTTCCAAGCTCCGTTTCTGTCCGATCACCTGAAAGCACAACGGCGGTGAGCTACCCGGCGGTGTGTGGCCGGAAAACCCCTCCGACGATCAAGTTAGCACACAACTTGGGATAGAGTGAGAGGGAGAAGAGTGTTTGAGTGTAAGGATGTCTTACAAAGTGTTCATCTGTCCTCTATGGGGGGGGCGCAGACATGCTAATATACCCTTCTGCGCCCCAAACCTGCTCCCCATGGTCTCTCAACACGTGGCTCTGCTATCCCATCCGTCAGCACAAATCCTGCTGAACATCACCTAATCTCAACTGCCCGCTCACTCTACTGGGAGCTCGGCAGCCGAGCTACACCTTCTTCTCCGCCGACGGCCGTGCTATGCTTCATGTCCAAGCACTCCATAAGCTGAGCTCAAGGAGAACCGGGTTAGGCGGCATCTTGGCAAAGCCGAGCCCGGGACGTCTCGTGTGGTCGGCCTTCCTGCCGAGCAAACAGTTACCTCGGCTGACAGCGCCTTTCCGGGCGCCGGTCAACTAACTTGACTGGCTTCACCATCGCCAGAACAAGCAGCTCGATCCAACCGAGCACTGCCTTGCCGAGCAGCATCTTTCCGGACTAGGGCGGCAAAACTTGGCCCAACACCTGCCCGGCCCAAGTAATAGCAGCCCAACTCCGGGCGTACCGCAGGTCATCTCGGCCTAATGCTCCATTTGACTCTCAACCTGCTCGGCCGTTACCTCGGCCCAATTCCCAATCATAAATCTCCCTCTCATTTATATATATATTTTAACAGATTTATTGCACCACCACTCACTCTCTAAAATTAACAAACTTTTAACACACCTTCATACGCATTTTTGAGTCCCCACTTTTATCACTTTTTGTCATATAACACATTTTAACACACTTTTTTAACTATCCCATTGTAGATGCTCTTCAATATAAAAAATAAAATAGGGTGTTCAATTGCATACCCTACGTATAGGGTAGAGTTGCCCTTGGCCACTGTCAGTAGGGTATTAGGATCCTCCAGAGTAATAATCTTGAAGTGATCTCCTATAGTGAAAGATCCAACGGCTGAAATTAAAATTAACCAAAACAACATCGTTTTGGTTAGTAAGTTAAAATATATATATATATATATATATCAGCTTTGGTTCAAAATGATGAACAGGTTCTTGCAAATATGAAGCAATAGAGAGACTCTCACTTCTCATCGGCAGCCATGAAAGGAAGTTAAACAATTCCAAAAACATTTTTACAGATTATACTCACATTACTTTATACATTTTAGATTAAAATGTAGATTGATTGAGGTATCTATTTGCATTACATTTCTGACAAAAACTGCTAGCTTATGCATTTTATAAATATCTCAGGAGGAACACCCAAATCTGTTTTAGAGTTGATGAATGTCAAGGATCTCACCCTAGCTTATTTGGTTTTCTGTTTAGAAATTCTATGTGAATGGTATTTTCTTGTGTTTAATAAAATACCGTTTTGAACTTATGAAATAGATCGCTCTTTCTTTTTAATTATTATGTTTTGTTTGGAGCAGGGGGTCGGCGGTGACGGAGGGACGCAGGGAGGAGCGGCCTCTCTCTCTCTCACACTCTGTTTTCTTTCCTTCTTCCCGCCTTCTGCTGTTGCTATACCTGCAGAGGGAATTTTGAAAAGCTTTTTTTTTTTTTTTTTTCAACTTACTAACCAAAACGACGTCGTTTTGGTTAGTTTTAAGTTCAGCCGTTGGATCTCTCACTCTAAGAGATCACTTCAGGGTTATTACTCTAGAGGATCCTGATACGTCAGTAGGTAGCAAACTTTGATCAATCTTCGGCGACTCTTCGAAGAGTGGGTGGTCACCGTTGTGATCTTCAATCATCTTATGACATCCTTTTGATCACATCATAACCTCTAATGACATCTGGTCACTAATTTTAGTGAACACCTCCAATCACCCACCACTAACTTTTACCGATCAAAAAAAAAAAAAAAAGAAAAACTCATCAAACATAGTTCTATTTTTATTTGTATTTATTTTTTAAAAAACATTTGTACACCAACCAAGTTTTCTAATTTTGTTATTTACGAAAATAAATGAAAACATGTTTCTTATTTTTTGTACACCATACTTAATTTTTCATTATTATTATTTTGAAAGGTTGCAAAGGAACTTAGCTCATCACCGAAATTTTGTTATATAGCAAGTTAAAGCTATTGGTTAATTATACTTCTTCTCTCCCCTAAAAACAAATGCTACCATTTGTTTTTTTATCGCTCAAACAAACAAACAAACAAAAATAACAAAAAATAAATAGACATCTTTGAATTTTTGTCCACTCCAGCCAAGGAACGGAACTTAGCTGATCACCAAAATTTTGTAATGTATAGCAAATTTAATGTCATTCGTTAATTAATTAATTTATTTATTTTAAAGTAAGCTCAATTTATTATTTTATTGGATGGGTGGTCGAAAGAGTAGAGCATAAATTACTCGAGTCATTCATTAGTGATGGAAAAATTAAATAAGTTAAAAACCAATCAAAGATAAAATTCAAATTTGTCATATTCTTTAATGCATGGCAAATATGATATAAACAGACAAAACCAACCAAAGGTAATTTCAACATACATTCTACAAAATCCTGACTGACTCCAAAATTTCTCACAAGAAATATCATAGGTTCATGACTTTAAAGTTACGGTTACATCATGAATTTGTATAAAAATTTAGACGAAAAAAAAAATAATAATAATAAAATATAAATTAATTTTTTTTTTTTCTCTTTTCAAATTCATGATTGAAATACAGCACAAATAATAGTTCACTTGGGTACTAACCTAAAACCATCCCATTACCGCCAAAAAAAAAAAAAAAAATGCTTGGGGAAAATGCGCACCTCTGTAATGACCTAGCACAGCACTTCTCTCTCGCTCTCTCTATCATGTAATTTTTGCAATGAAAATATTTCAAGAAGAAAATCACTGATTACATGCATTAAAAATACATCAATTATCTAACAAATACCTTCAACTTGTCGAGTCCGCATCTTCTACTACGTTTTTCTGCGGTGGATCTTATAGTGTCTCAAAACGACGTCTTTTTGAGACAAAATTTTAATAAAAAAATAAATAAAAATAACACATAACCAGAGAAGAGAAAGTGGACAAAAAGAAAGAAACGCACAGGAAGGGAAAAAAAAGGAAGATTTGTATACCATGAGTATACCCTATTCTGTGCTTGACAAAGATTTGTAGATTTTTAAGGTTTCAAGCATTAAATCTCTTCATGAAAATGAGTGATTTGTATAACCTGAGTATACCTTTTCTTTTTCTTTTTCTTTTTCGTCTTATTTCTGTTCTGTGTTCGTTTTGAGGACAGAAGAAGATGACCGGCAAAGACCAAAATGAAATAAGGAGAGGGGAAAAAATCAGAACAAACAACAGCTTTATTCAAGATCCATGATGTTCTTTCCTATTATTTGCCCCCAACAAACACATACAGTTGTATATATATATATATATATGTAGGTTGGTTGATAGGAATTTCCAAAAACAAATCCTACTAACAAGCTTCAGTGAATCATAGAAATCATCTTATCTTATGTTGCTCACATCAACAGCTATCTCAGGGATGAGCCATTTTTGAAGCAATTTCTTCCAATAGACCCAGCTACAAATGCTCTATTTGATCTTGCAAAAGATGGAGTTCTTCTATGGTACTTGATCAGGGATTATTTCAGATTTGGGAATGGATTCGTGAAACGCCGAAGAGTCGTCGTTGCCGTTCTCCGTCGCCACTATTGGTCGTCGGTTTCCGTCTATTGCTGTCTTCCACTCTTTGCGGTCGTCTCTCAGATTTGGGTCTCAGATAAGGGTGTAATAATGGCCCGGCCCGGCCCATTCGAGCTTTGTGGGCTCGCGATTTTTTAGCGGGCCGGGCCGAGCCAGGCCATGGGCTAAAATGTAGGGCCCAGGCCCAAGCCCAAGCTCACTCATAATAGGGCCTAGGGCCCGGGCTCGAGCCTAGGGCCGCGGGTCAGGCCTAGGGCCTGGGCTCAGGCCTTGGCCCATGGGCCGGGCCTAGTTGGGCTTTTTTTTTTTTAATAATAGAAATAAAAAAATTTTAAAAAATTATACTAAAGTATTTTAATTATGATTAATGAGATATTTTGTTTGGTTATGTAATGTTTTATAGTGATATTTAAATTTAATTATATATGACTCATGTTTTTTTAATTGTAAACTTATAACTAAAAAAGTATGTAATTATGTAATTTTTTTTTCTTTCGAAATGAATAATTTTATATATATGAAATTGAAACTTTCAATATTATAATATTAAATTATTTATATAACATTTATTGAATGAATGATTTTTATTTCAAAATGAAATAAAATATTACAAAATTTGATATTATTAAATAAATTAGGTGTAGATTACTGATGATGGTATAGCAATTGCATCACTATAGGTCAAGTACATCCCAACTAGGTTGGCACCTACTAGCCTACCAATCATTTGCATTATACTCCACCTCAATAATCTAATACAAAAAAAAAAAAAAAAAAAAAAAAAACAAAATCAAAAAAAACAAAAACAAAAACAAAAACAAAAACAAAAACAAAAACAAAAACCAAGAAAAAAACGAAATGAAATAAAATAGTAAAAAATAAATTGTTGATCAATTATCGGAGGAGACAGACATTTCAGTCGCGTTGCCCGATGATATGTCATCCAAATCATATTGAATTCGCTCATTTTCACTAAAATTTTGTCTTCTTGTAAACGCATGCATATGATCCCTGGATATCATCAATGTCTCAACCATTTCGGGTGAAAGCTTGCTCCTGTAGTCACTCAGCACCCGTCCACCTGCACTAAAAGCTGTTTCTAAAGCAATTGCAGAAATAGGAACGGTTAGTATATCACGGGCTATCTGTGAAAGCATAGGCCACATAGATTCATTTTGTTTCCACCATTTCAAAATGTCAAAATTATCGGAATCATCCACTGACGGGCTTTCCAAATAACGTTGCAGTTCAGAACTACTTACACTTGTATGTTGAGATATTCTTCTACTTTTTATTACTGTGAAAATACTTAATCTCCCGCCTCGAGATTGTTGGACTGCTAGTGTAGTGTGTGTAGGTGTATTTATAGATGCAGATGCAGTTGCAGCTGCCCTGTATTCTTGAAATAATCTGTTGCATGTTTGCATAATAGGGACAAACTGTATTTGATCATCGAAAATACGCTCTAAAAATTATTGTAAACCAACTTCTTTACACCTAGGATCAATTATTATAGCTAAACCTAATAGATGAGGCAAATGATGAAAATATTTATTAAATTTTTCTTTCATTGAAGTAATAATAGTTACATAAAGTTCATTACCCATATATTTTATGAAAACTTTAATTATTTTTGCTAGCATATGTAAAACAAATGGTGAAGTAGGAATATATATATATATATAAGAAAATAATGTTGTTGAAGTATCGAAAACTTTTAAAAAAATCTTTATACAAGCTACTTGACGCCAATTAAGTTCAGTGGGTGTCAGTACTCATCCTATTGATGTTGTTGTAAAAAATAAATCCATTGTTCTTCTTTGTTTACAAGCTATTTTTAACATATTATATGTTGAATTCCACCTACTATCTACATCTAAAATTAATTTTTTAAATGACATATTTTCTCATTGACAAATTTTTCTATATTCTGAAATTCGATTAGCAGAAGACATAATAGTAACAACTGCATTTTTTATTACAAGTACAGAAGTTTCGTATACATGCATAGCTTCTTTAACAATCAAATTTAAAATATGGGCACAACAACGAACATGAAATAAATCACCATCAACAAGTAATTGTAAAGTTGATTTTAAATGGGCAACAGTTTGATTATAATATGATGCATTATCTAAACTAATCGTAAATATTTTATTTTGTAAAGCCCACTCATATAATACATTTCTTATTTCTACACCAAGCGAATGACCAGTGTATGGAAGTTCAATTAATTTAAATAAAATAATTCTTTTATTTAATTTCCAATCATTATCAATAAAAATGTGCAGTGATACATTGATATTCAAAACCATTATTTGACCACAGATCAGATGTTAAACAAACTCTTCCATTCAAAATTTTAAAGATATCAAATAATTCAGTTTTAATATCCTCAAATTTCTTTAAAATCCTGTTTCTAGTAGTATTTCTTGAAAAACTTTAATATTGTGGTGCAAAACTTTCGTGAATCATTTCGGTAAAATCAGGACATTCACTAGTACTAAAAGGTTGTTCTTTTTTAATAATATAATAAACTACAGAATTTTGTGCACGTATAGGATCATATGAAAATGTTTGCAAATTACCAGTTGATGAAGCCCCTAATTGCATTTGACTTCGAGTATCAAGTTGTTTACTTTGTAAATGTTTGTCAGAATGCCTTTTTAAATAACTAGTACCCCCTGCAGATGCAGCACTAAGTAAACGTACACAATATTTACATTTTGCTTTAAATGTAATTGTGCCATTAGGATTATTTATAGATATTTTTTCAAAATGTTTCCAAACACTACTACTTATGCTCCTAGATGATGATACAACTGTTGGAACAGGGATATTAGAAGGAGAATCAACAGATTCATGTGGTGTAATATATGTATCAACATCATATAAACATTAGGCATATTAGGATCCATAGTAATGCAAGTAAAACAATATATAAGAATTAACAATTAATTTAAATAATGTGCAAATTCAATCAGTAAAAAATAATAATTAATATATGTGCATAAATTTAATTAAACTAATTAATGTTACCGATTGGCGAATGCGATATAGAAATTTTCTTCTTCTGCTAAAAGTTTCTTGTTGCACAATTGCAATAGCCACTTAGGGATGACACTTCAAAATTAATTGAGAGTTGAGAGAGATTGAGAGAGTTGAAGAGAGAGAGAGAGAATGATTTGTTGTGAAATATATTTTGAAAACTAAAATATATTTATACTAGTTTAAAATCTATCCGTTTGAATTATTATGATCGTTTTATATATATCTGTTTGAGTTTGCAACGGCTCAAAATTGAGGCTAGACTAGGCTAGGAAATGGTTGCCTCATTCTCGGGGAACCATTTGGACGGTGCTCTTTGGCTAGTGGGAGCCATAACTGGTCCCGTTTTGCTAATCCGAACCGTTCAATGTGTACAACTCGTCGAGTATTATATGTTTGTAAAAAATCACATTGATCGGATATCTATAACTATCTGATCGGATTAGTTTTTTTTGTAAACCATTAATTGTAACACCATGCATTTTTATACTAAATTGATTTGATCATGTAGTTAGCGATATCTGATTCACGTAATTTTTTTACAAGCATATAGTAATGGAAGAGTTCTATACATTGACGGTTCGGATTATTAAAATGGGACTCGTGATGAGCCCCCACAAGCCCAGTATTACCTTCCAACTTAGTATATATATATATTATTATTATTTTTTTTTTCACGTGAGCTTAGGACCTTAGGTGTACTTTCCCATATATATTATTAGGTGCACTTTCCCAGCCACACACACAGACTGTGCTGCTGTGCACACAGTGATACATCATATCATCATTTTCCATTAAATAATTCATAATTTGATTTTAATTTAATAAATTATTATTAATTTTTGTTTTATTTTTAAATTATTAATGTTATTTATTTAATTATATTAATTTTTATTTAATTTTTTTAATTTTTTTATGCTTTTATTTTTATAAGATCAATCTTTTTATTTTTATAAGATCAATCTTTTTATTTATTTTTTTTAATTATTTAACTATTGTAAGTTGTTTTTTATTTTTATTTTTTGAAATTTGCCGGGGCGGGGCGGGCCGGCTGCAGGGCCCAAATTTTTTTGGGCCGGGCCGGGCCCCAAAATGAAAGGCCCAGGCCCAAGGTATTGTGCTGGGCTCGGGCCCGGGCTTAACCAGGCCGAAACGGGCCGGTTCATCGCGGGCTTCGGGCCATTTTTACACCCTAGTCTCAGATTTGGAAATAGGAATATAAGAGAGAAGTGTGAAAAGGCTTTACAAAAAAAAAAAAAAAAATACATTAATTGCAGTCGTTGAAAGTTTGTGTACGAACTTTAAAGTCACAACAAACATCATCAAAACGTACCACCAGAACGAATTCTTGTGTATTTTTATTTTGAAAATTACTTAGGATAATTTGCAACTTAATTTAAATTTCATTTACAGTATCCAATCTCAATAATCTACTACCTCAACAAGGTTTTAAAAAAAATTTAAAAAAAAAAATAAAAACAAGAAGAAGAAGAAGCTGGAAACAGTAGAAATTCTGAATTTTTTTTTTTTTTTTTTTTACAGCCTTGATAAATAGCATGAGACTGATTTATCTACCGAAACATTTAAATATTTTCTCAAACTTGACATATTACTATTTTTACAGCCTTGTTATTTTATTTTATTTTTTATTTTTTCAACTGCTGTTATATCCATTTTTTTATAATTGTTTTAATTTTTTTAATATAAAAATACGTTTTTTTTTATTTTATATAAAAATAATTTATCAATCACATCGTTAACTATTTCTCACACTATCATCAAAATAAATATACTTTTGATTAATTCTCTGGTTAATAATTTTCACATTACCCATTTCTTCTCTTCACTAACCATCCGGTCATTAACAATCACATCCAAATCCACCAAACCAACATTACCTTACTGATTTCCAATCTTTACCCAGAACTCAAATATGGTTCCCTCTCGCCTGCAAATATGGAAAGTACAAAATAACAGCACATGTCCCAATTATATTAGTTCCCAAGACAAATACTACTTATTCCGGCCATTGCGAACACTCTATGACACTACCATGTGAACTCTACAGACTACAGTCTACAGTATAGTTTTATTAGGGATAACTTACAACCACGTCTGTGTGGGGTAGTGGGGTGGGGATAGTGGAGGTCTGTATCATAGTTTAAATAAAAGTATAATGCTTGGGACCTTAACTGGGCGAGACCCCTAGCATCCTCAGTGGGAGGTCATTGGCAAATTTTTTTTTTTTTTCATTTATTGCTCTCTAATCACTAACCTCACATCTGTGTAGGCGGTAGTGGGGTAGGGGATATTGGGGTCTGTATCATGGTTCAAATCAAAGTATAATGCTTGGGACGCAAAGTGGGCGGTCAATGGCAAGAATTTTTTTTTTTTTTTTTTCTCTCCAATCACTAACCACTACGTATGTGTGGGATAGTACGGGTAGGGGATAGTGGGAGTCTATATAACATGGTTCAAATCAAAATATATTGCTTGGGACCCCCAGTGGGCGGTCATTGGCCAAAAATATATATATTTTTTTCTCTCCAGTCACTAACCCCACGTGTGTGTGGGGGGTAGTGGGGGTGGAGATAGTGAAGATCTGTATCATGGTTTAAATCAAAGTATAATGCTTGGGAATCCCACTGGGGGAGACCACTAGCACTGCCAGTGGGCAGTGATTGGCCAAAAATGTTTTTTTTTTTTTTTTTTTCTCTCCAATCACTAACCTCCACATGTGTGTGAAGGGAAATGGGGTGGGAGATAGTGGAAGTCTGTATCATGGTTCAAATCAAAGTATAATGCTTGGGACCCCCACTGGAGGAAACCCCCAGCACACCCAGGGGGCAGTCATTGGCAAAAAATGTATTTTTTTCTCTCCAATCACTAATCCCCACGAGTGTGTGGGGGGGGTAGTGGGGGTGGAGGATAGTGGGGGTCTGTATCATGGTTCAAATCAAAGTGTAATGCTTGGGACCCCCACTGGGGAAAACCCCCAACACCCCCGGTGGGCAGATCATTGGCCAAAAATGGTTTTTTTTTTTTTTTTTTTTCTCTCCAATCACTAACCCCCAGGTGTGTGGGGGGGGGGTAGTGGGGGTGAGGGATAGTGGGGGTCTGTATCATGGTTCAAATCAAAGTATATTCTTGGGACCCCCATTGGGGAAGACCCCCCAGCACCCCCAATGGGTGGTCTTTGGCTAAAAATGTTTTTTTTTTTTTGATCTCTCCAATCACTAACCCCACATGTGTGTGTGGGGGAAGTGGGGGTGGGGGATGGTGGAGGTCTGTATCATGGTTCAAATCAAAGTATAATGCTTGGGACCCCCACTAGGGGAGACCCCCAGCACCCCAGTGGGCGGTCATTAGCCAAAAATGGTTTATTTATTTATTCTCTCCAATCACTAACCCCCACGTGTGTGGGAGGGGTAGTGGAAGGGGTATAGTGGGGGTCTGTATCATGATTCAAATCAAAGTATAATGCTTGGGACCCCCACTGGGGGAGACCCCCAGCACCCCTAATGGGTAGACATTGGCCAACAATGTTTTTTTTTTCTTCTCTCCAATCACTAACCCCCACGTGTGTGTGTGGGGTAGTGGGGGTGAGGGATATGGGGTCTATATCATGGTTCAAATCAAAGTATAATGCTTGGGACCCCCACTAGGGGAGACCCCCAGCACCGCCAGTGGGCAGTCATTGGCTAAAAATGTTTATTTATTTATTTATTTTTTCTCTCCAATCACTAACCGCCACTTGTGTGGGGAGGGGGGGGAGAAGTAGGGGTGGGGGATAGTGGGGTCTGTATCATGGTTCAAATCAAAGTATGATGCTTGGGACCTCCACTGGGGGAGACCCCCAGCACCCCCAGTAGGCGATCATTGGCCAAAAATGGTTTTTTTTTTCACTCCAATCACTAACACCCACGTGTGTGGCGAGGGTAGTGGGGTGGGGCATAGTGAGGGTTTGTATCATGGTTCAAATCAAAGTATAATACTTGGGACCCCCACTGGAGGAGACCCCTATCACTCCCAGTGGGCAGTCATTAGCCAAAAAATGTTTTTATTTATTTTTTTTTTTCTCTCTCCAATCACTGACCCCAGGTGTATGTGGGGGGTAGTAAGGGTGGGTGATAGTGGGGGTTTGTATTATAATTCAAATCAAAGTATAATGCTTAGGACCTCCATTGGGAGAGACCCCCAGCACCCCCAGTGGGCAGTCGTTGGCCAAAAATGTTTTTTTTTTTTTTACACCAACTTGAGGGGGAGTGTTAGAATATTTTCTTGTTTCTTTATTTAGATTAGATGGTCATTGATTGATTGATCGTGATTCCTTAATCAGTCAATCAATCAATCAATATAAAAGGTGATACCTTAATCAGTGCCTTAGGGCTTCCTTTTGTACTAGTTGATTGATTAATATAAAAAGGGATGATATTATAATTATCACTCAAGCTTTGTATTCTCTAAAATTACAAAGCACACTAGCACACCACAAATAAAATAAATCTAATAACAATAAAGTAAAGATGGAAGAAAGAAAGATACCATTTTCACTCAAACTTTCATCCCTCATCGTCTAATTGGAACAATTAAGTACTCAAACTTCAACCCGTGTTTCAATGTGGTCCTCTCATCACCCACATTTCATAATTTTGATAGAAAGTGATTGCAAGAGCATGTGTTCAACGAATTAAAGGAAATAAAATTATAGGACAATTTACACTTTTCACGCTTCAACTTTATTTTAAATTCCACTTTGGTCCCTAATTCTTACTCAAATTTTAAATGATGGGTAGCGGGAGGACCACATTGAAACATGAGTTGAAGTCTAAAAACTTAATTATTGCAGTTAGAAGTTGACAAACCAAAGTAAAATTTCTGTGAAAAGTGTAATTTATCCTAGAATTTAAACAAATTCTGCAAAATATTTCTGAGTAATACAAAGAAAGTAGGACAATAATATTTGTAAAATGGTAGCACATTCAATTAAAAGATATTTAAAAAATGCAAAATTACCTGGCACTGTTAACTTTAATAAGAAAGAAAGAAAATAAGAGGTACATCCAACAATAGAGATATGAAATTGTAGGCTTAATACTTTTTGAGAATTGATCTACTGTAAAGTAGGCAAAGCCATTACACATTTAGTAAATTTCTGGTCACATGTTTGAGGATCAAATCATTGATTTTCATTTTCTAGATGCAAATTATATTTTAATGCAAATCTCTAGTGTTTAGTTTCCTGGAATGCAGTGGAATAAAATGATCATTCCATCAACATGTCCATTTCCATATTTGGTCACCATCATAAGGGAATGATCATTCCATAAGGGAGAATAAGGAATGACAATTCCATTCAAATTCATCTCATTCCAATGAACCAAGGGTTCGTTTGGGAAGTGAGTTGGCTTTTTGGCTTTTTTTTTGCTATTTTAGCCTGGAGTTAAAAAACCTCGTTTGGGAATGGCTTTTGGCTTTTTTGTGAGAGGAATAATGTAATGATTATGGGTTGGATGTGATGTTTTGTCTTATTTGGCTAAAAAGCCTATTTTATTTTTTGTGGTTAAAATAGCTAAAAAAGCCCCAAACTTGACTTCCCAAACGAAGCCCAAATAGAACAACAACTCTTCATAATCCTTATCTCATAATAAAATTCTTCTCGCAGTTCAAAACATTTGCAATTACCCATCAGTGGGGGAAAAGAGGGACTTTGATACATGGTTTTGTTCAGATGAATCAGATCTAATAACATTACCAATGATTTTTTCATATAATAGTTAATTATTAAAGCAGTCACTTAATATATACTTAGGAAGGGGAGGCGAGGTTTTCGAATGAAAACTAACCAATTCAACTTCTTAGCTAGCTGGGGGATGCCATAACAATCAGAGAGACCATTATATATCTGCAACATATATGCTAATCAACAAATGTGAAATGTTTTAGAACCAATGCGAAACTATAAAGGGATTGAGCCCAGAATAATAATCTGAAGTGAAAAGTACATGATTATCCCAGAAGAACTGCTCCTCATATGCAAGTGCTTCTGCAATGCTACGAGTCTTATTTATGTCCTGTAACAAATAAATTAGATCGAGCTTAGCCTAACTAGTTCAAATGATATTCATTGTAAAGGCAATGTAACTAAGATAACACATGACATAATAATAGTTTAAATCTTAACAGAACAATAATTTAAAATGCATCTTACTTGTGAATCTGTAACAACCCTCGTACTGATTGCCGATAAACCACTGAATTATATACTGATTACTGCTAAACCGAACTGATAATGACTGATAATGGAATTAACTGAAGTACTGATTAAACTGATTGAAATCGAAACTGAAATTGAATAAGTTTATTTGTTGAATTTCATATTGCATCTGTTTGATTGATTGATTGTCTGTTTGAATCCATATGTTTAAATTGCTAATTGAAGGCCTTATCGGCGGCCGAATTAGGAACCGTTTAGAGTTTTGGGATCAGTAGAATATGTGTGATTTTATGGTGTATTTATCTGAAAATTGATTAGGAATGATTAAATTAGATTAATTTGAGCCAATTAAAGAGTTTGCAATAATTACGGAATTGCCATTGAATGGAGCCTTTGTTTATTCTTGTTTGAAGCCTTGTACATGCTTAATCAAAACATTTCATCAGCTCTCTTCCTTAGTTCCCACCGAAATTAGAAGAGGGTTAGAGAGAGAGAATTGTTTTTGTTGATTTAGCTTGGAACCTTGAAGAATTGCTTGAGAATTGAAGTGTAGATTCCTCATTTAGCTCCCACACCTTGAATACAAGACTAAGGTAGGACATTCATCTCCTTATTGTTGTCTTTGAGCTAAATCTTGCATGGTTTTTGCATCATTGTAAGATTAAATCATGATTTAGTTCATAAATGTTGAATTGGAACTCCATTGTTGCATGCATGGCCATTTTGGTGATTTTTGAAGTTGAATTCATGATAGATTGTACATGCATGCTTATGTTTCTATCAAAGTCCATGTTTTCATTTGGTTTTCCAACTTTTGAGCTCATTAGAGCAAGACTTGAACCTTGGATTTGGTTAAAAACTCATGCATTGCATGTTTTGAAATTGCTCTTAAAAATGGGTTTGAAGCATGGCTTTAATTGCCCAAGTCTTGGCCCTTGCATGTACAAATTAGCTTTTGAAACTTATTATACATTGTTTTGGGATGTATTTTCCAGAATTTGGGCCTAAGAGGTTGAGAATCGAGTTGTGAATGCTTAGTTTGAGCTTGGAAGGCAAATCTGGAAATTCCAGATTTGGCTTCTTCGCTCGAGCGAAGGATTCCTCGCTCGAGCGAGCACCTTTATTCAGGGCTCCGCTCGAGCGAGCATCGAGCGTGGTATCGCGCGTAAAAATCGAGCAACCAGTACTTTTACTGTTCATCAGGACCGCTCGAGCGAAGGATTGTTCGCTCGAGCGAAGCCTTTGATTTTGGAAGCTCGCTCGAGCGAAGCGCCTATTTTCAGCAACTTTTGAAAAATGCCTTCCAACTGTATTTTTGCATCCTCATCTCATCCTAGGCATTCTTAGGCCTAGTTTAAGACATCTTAGTGAGGATTTAGACGTAGAACCACACCGAGGAAATTTAGGGATTTAATTATCACCCTTCCCGACTGTGAAACTTAGTGTGTGTTCTATTTGTTAACTGTTTAGGGTTGGCTCTCGGGGACGCGCTCTAGCTGATTAGCCCAATCTCTGTGAGTAACAATTGTATAAAGATATGTTCAAAAATGGTTATCTGATTTTCTTCTGAACTATTTACTAAATGGAACTACAACTGAGCTGTTACTGAAATGTAATTATTTACTGAATGAATGTATGTCCTTTATTTCTGAACTGTACTGTGGCATCCTTAGCACCTACTGTTACTGACTGGACTGTTACAGAGATCTCTGTCGGTTCCCTTGTGGAACCATACTGTTTACTGAATGACTGGCCATCATTATTGTTCGGTCTTTAAGACCTACTGTTTACTGTTATGCTAATGGATGTACCACATAAGACTGTATAACTGTTCTGACTGAAAGACTGAAATACTGTTTAATGAACTGTTTTCATTACTGTAAGGACATTACATTCTTAACCTCTTTATACATTATGTTATTCACTGGGCTTTAGCTCACTGTTTATATATATATGTAGGTTCTCAGCAGCCAGACCAAAGCTAGGAGCGTGGGTTGGTCCCCAGTTTTGTCAAGCCAGCCTGTGTGCCTCACTGCGAGGTTCCGAGCCTGTTATGCTAAGGCTTAGGGGTGTTTTAGTACTTCTCCTTTTTGTACTGTCTCACTGTTTTGTATTGACCGAACGGATTGTATAGACTGAATGTTTACTATACTGTCATCGAGGGATTAAGTCCTCGTACTGAACGTTTGTGTATGATTGTACAGACCGTACTGTTTTGAACTGTATGAATGCATGAAAAATGTTTTTGGCATACAGATTTCCACAGCTCAATGGACACTAGTTATTTACTGTATTGGCTTCCGCCAGGCCCTGAACTCTGTTATACTGTATTACTGTTAAGCAGGCCTTCGGTAATCTCGGATTACTGGCCGGTTACGGTGCTAAACCCATAGGGCCGGGTTTGGGTCGTGACAGAGTGGTATCAGAGCGATACTTAACCACGAGTTATACCGCACGCACGTGTCCAAATGAGCTATAGGGTGTCCTAGAAAAGCAATTAGGGCATCTCATGAACTTGAAAAGTGTATGCTTATGACTGACTGATTATATGTTAAAATGTTAAACTGTTTAATTATACAACCGCTTATCAGGATAACTGTTATAACTGCTTATAGTGAAATGGATAACGCAACCACTGCAAATGAAACTGAATCATCATCCTCTGAGGCCAGAATGGCCAGACTTGAACTAATGATGGGACTGATAATTGAAAGACTAGATCAACAACCGAACCAACCGCCCCCACCTCCTCCTCCTCCGGTGCAACCGGAACAGAATGTACAGAATGTGAATGCTAATGAGGTGGACATTATCGCACTGACTCATAAGTTCAGCAAGTTGAAACCGCCAACCTTTCAGGGAGGCCTTGAACCATTGAAGGCTGAAGCATGGGTTTTGGAGACTGAGAAACTGTTTGAAGTGTTTCCGTGTTCGGAGGCAAACAAAGTACTGTTAGCTACCTTCACCTTGCAAGAAGAGGCGAGAAGGTGGTGGATGCTTACTCGTGATGATAATACAGCTATGACTTGGGCTCAGTTTAAAGTAGCCTTCTTCGAAAAGTACTTCCCTCAGTGTGTTAGGGACAGGAAGGTCACTGAATTTGAACAGTTAAAGCAGGGCACAATGTCAGTTGCTGAGTATGAAACAAAGTTTACCGGACTTGCTCGATATGCACCACATATGGTGGATACTGAATACAAGAAGGCCAGGAGATTTGAAGGTGGCCTGAATGTTGCTATCCTTGACCGAGTCAACATGTTGAAATTGCCAACTTATGTGGGTGTTCTTGACAGGGCCTTGATGGCCGAATCAAATATTGAAGCACTGAAAATTGAAACACCAACAACTGAATGGCATGGTAAAAGGCATGGGTTCAAGTTTAAGAAAGGCAAGCATAACTCTGCAAACAAGAAACAGAATACGGGGTCGACAACTAGCCCCAGCCAAGGGAGTGGATTTACTCCACCCTGCTCCATATGTGGCAACAAGCACAAAGGGGTTTGCTATCAGATTTCTGGAGCTTGTTTCAGGTGTGGCAAGGTGGGCCACAGAATTAAAGACTGCCCTTCTGCCCTAGTTAGTAGTAAAGCTACACCGAGCGCAGCAGCATCAAATGTAGCACCGAAGCCTAACCCCAAAGCTACCGGAAAAGAGCCTATGAGGCAGGGCCGAGTGTTTGCCCTAGTACCGGGAGACGTGCAAAACACTGAGACTGTTGTGTCAGGTATCCTCTCTATCTGTGCTCAAAATGCATATGTGTTGATTGATTCGGGGTCTACACATTCGTATGTATCGCATGCTTTTTCGCATAAATTGAATAGACCCTTAGAACCCATGAACTATCTGCTAGCTGTATCATCACCTGTTGGGGGATCCATGACATGTGCATATATGTATCCTGCCTGTGAGATTATTGTTGGGGATATGCATCTATTTATTGATTTACTGCCATTGAATATTGATCACTTTGATGTAATATTGGGGATGGATTGGTTACAAAAGTATCATGCCACTATAGACTGTGTAACAAAACAAGTAGTTTTCCGTCCACCGGGTTTGCCTGAATTTGTGTTTAATGGGATTGGAGTAGTACCCCCACCGTATCTGATTTCTTCTGTAAAAGCTGTTAAACTGATTAGAAAGGGGTGTAAAGGATATCTGTGTTCTGTACTGACTGTGTCTACTGATGATAGTGTTAAAACTGATGAATTGCATCCTATAGTCAGAGAATTCCCAGATGTATTTCCAGATGATTTGCCAGGGGATTTGATTGACAGGGAAATTGAATTTACTGTGGATGTGATTCCGGGTACACAGCCGATATCGAAAGCTCCTTACAGAATGGCCCCAACTGAACTGAAGGAATTGAAAGTGCAATTGCAAGAGCTGTTAGACAAGAAGTTTATCAGGCCCAGTACTTCACCGTGGGGTGCACCTGTTTTGTTTGTAAAGAAGAAAGATGGCTCACTGAGACTGTGTATTGATTATCGCGAACTGAACAAGGTAACTGTAAAGAATAAATATCCATTACCGCGTATTGATGATTTATTTGATCAGTTACAGGGTGCACAAGTGTTTTCCAAGATTGATCTCAGATCGGGATATCATCAAGTGAAAGTTAAACCAGAAGACATTGATAAGACTGCTTTTAGAACGAGGTATGGCCATTATGAATTTTTAGTTATGCCATTCGGAGTCACGAATGCCCCTGCTGCATTTATGGACCTCATGAACAGAATTTTCAAACCGTACCTTGATGATTTCATTGTGGTATTTATTGATGACATACTGATTTATTCTAAGACTGTTGAAGAACATGAACACCATCTAAGACTTGCCCTGCAGACCTTAAGGAACAGAAACTGTATGCTAAACTGTCTAAATGTGAATTTTGGCTTGATCATGTGATGTTTTTGGGGCATGTTATTAGCAAAGATGGAATTTCTGTTGATCCGCAGAAAATTGAAGCTGTAGTGAACTGGCCTAGACCAACGAATGTAACCGAAGTCCGAAGCTTTTTGGGATTGGCTGGATACTACAGGAGATTTGTCAAAGATTTCTCCAAGATTGCCTTACCACTGACTCAGTTAACACAGAAGGGGACATCATTTGACTGGACTGACCAGAGGGAATCAGCATTCCAAGAATTGAAAACTCGACTTGTGACTGCACCGGTTTTGACTCTACCTTCAGGTACGGATGGTTATACTGTATTAGTGATGCTTCTCATAAGGGTTTGGGATGTGTTTTAATGCAAAATGGGAGAGTTATTGCTTATGCTTCCCGACAGTTGAGACCGCATGAAAAGAATTACCCAACCCATGATCTTGAACTTGCTGCAGTGGTTTTTGCATTGAAAATTTGGCGCCACTATTTGTATGGGGCGACATGTGAAGTGTATACTGACCACAAGAGCTTGAAATACTTCTTCACACAGAAAGAACTGAATATGAGACAGCGGAGATGGCTTGAACTGATCAAAGATTATGACCTACAGATCCTGTATCACCCGGGAAAAGCCAATACCGTTGCCGATGCTTTGAGCCGAAAATCGATTGGGACCTTAGCCTGTTTACTGACTGGACAGAAGGAGTTGCTTTGTGACCTTGAAAGGTCCGAGATTGAAATTGTTTTGAAGGAACAAGGTGGAACCTTAGCTGCCATTACTGCCCAACCAGCATTGATTGAAGAGATTAAGGAGAAACAACAACTGGATGATTTCTTGAAAAAGGTTATTGAAGAAAAAGATTCAAAACCGAGACCGGGGTTCAAATTTGACAACAATGTACTGAAATTTCAAGATAGACTGTGTGTACCAAATGACACTGAATTGAAAAGAAGAGTTCTCCAAGAAGGCCACAGTTCGAAGTTTTCGATCCACCCGGGGAATACGAAAATGTATCAAGACCTGAAACAGAATTTCTGGTGGCCAGGAATGAAGAAAGAGATCGCTGAATTTATGTCCAAGTGTCTTCATTGCCAACAAGTTAAAGCGGAACATCAGCGACCTGCCGGATTACTGCAACCCTTACCCATACCAGAGTGGAAATGGGAGCATATCACGATGGATTTTATCGTTGGATTACCTCGCTCCAGGAAAGGTATGGATTCTATTTGGGTTATTGTTGATAGACTGACCAAATCTGCTCACTTCTTACCTGTCAAGACAATCTATAATGCGGATAAACTGGCTGTTATCTATATTGATGAAATTGTTAGACTGCACGGAGTGCCTGTGTCTATTGTTTCTGACAGGGATTCGAAGTTTACATCGAGGTTCTGGCAAAGCCTACAGACTGCATTGGGTACTGAATTGAGGCTGAGTAGTGCCTATCATCCTCAGACAGATGGACAGTCAGAAAGGACCATCCAAACTTTAGAGGATCTACTAAGAATGTGTGTCCTTGATTTTCAGGGAAACTGGGAAAGTCATTTGCCGTTGGCTGAATTCGCCTACAACAACAGCTACCATTCGAGTATTGGTATGGCGCCTTTCGAGGCATTGTATGGCAGAAAGTGTAGATCTCCAATTTGCTGGGCAGAAGTTGGAGATGGGCCGTTGCTTGGGCCCGAAATTGTTTATGAAACGACTGAAAAGATCAAACTGATACAGCAAAGATTGAAAACTGCACAGAGTAGACAGAAAAGTTATGCAGATGTTAGAAGACGGGATAGAGAGTATGAAGTGGGTGATCACGTGTTTGTGAAAGTGACACCAATGAAAGGCCAGACTCGTTTTGGAGTCAAAGGCAATTAGCGCCGCGGTATGTCGGACCGTATGAGGTGATTGAGAAAATCAATCCGGTGGCGTATCAAGTTGCACTTCCTCCTGAAATGGAGCATATGCATAACGTCTTCCACATTTCGATGTTGAGAGACTATCTTCGAGATCCGTTTCATGTGATTGAGCCTACTCGTATCGTGTTGAGTGATGACTACACTTACGAGGAACGGCCTATACAGATTGTAAACCGGCGGATCAAGAAACTGAGAAACAAAGAGATCCCACTAGTGAAAGTTGACTGGCAGAATCATGGTGGTGTGTATGCCACTTGGGAAAGGGAAGATGACATGGCGAAAAGATATCCTGATTTGTTCCCACTGAACCCTGTTTTCTTCCAAACTGAAGGTAACTCGAGTTTAGAGGACTAAACTCCTTATAAGGAGGGGAGACTGTAACAACCCTCGTACTGATTACCGATAAACCACTGAATTATATACTGATTACTGCTAAACTGAACTGATAATGACTGATAATGGAATTAACTGAAGTACTGAATAAACTGATTGAAATCGAAACTGAAATTGAATAAGTTTATTTGTTGAATTATATTGCATCTGTTTGATTGATTGATTATCTGTTTGAATTCATATGTTTAAATTGCTAATTGAAGGCCTTATCGGCGGCCGAATTAGGAACCGTTTAGAGTTTTGGGATCAGTAGAATATTTGTGATTTATGGTGTATTTATCTGAAAATTGATTAGGAATGATTAAATTAGATTAATTTGAGCCAATTAAAGAGTTTGCAATAATTACGGAATTGCCATTGAATGGAGCCTTTGTTTATTCTTGTTTGAAGCCTTGTACATGCTTAATCAAAACATTTCATCAGCTCTCTTCCTTAGTTCCCACCGAAATTAGAAGAGGGTTAGAGAGAGAGAATTGTTTTTGTTGATTTAGCTTGGAACCTTGAAGAATTGCTTGAGAATTGAAGTGTAGATTGCTTATTTAGCTCCCACACCTTGAATACAAGACTAAGGTAGGACATTCATCTCCTTATTGTTGTCTTTGAGCTAAATCTTGCATGGTTTTTGCATCATTGTAAGATTAAATCATGATTTAGTTCATAAATGTTGAATTGGAACTCCATTGTTGCATGCATGGCCATTTTGGTGATTTTTGAAGTTGAATTCATGATAGATTGTACATGCATGCTTATGTTTCTATCAAAGTCCATGTTTTCATTTGGTTTTCCAACTTTTGAGCTCATTAGAGCAAGACTTGAACCTTGGATTTGGTTAAAAACTCATGCATTGCATGTTTTGAAATTGCTCTTGAAAATGGGTTTGAAGCATGGCTTTAATTGACCAACTCTTGGCCCTTGCATGTACAAATTAGCTTTTGAAACTTATTATACATTGTTTTGGGATGTATTTTCCAGAATTTGGGCCTAAGAGGTTGAGAATCGAGTTGTGAATGCTTGGTTTGAGCTTGGAAGGCAAATCTGGAAATTCCAGATTTGGCTTCTTCGCTCGAGCGAAGGATTCCTCGCTCGAGCGAGCACCTTTATTCAGGGCTCCGCTCGAGCGAGCATCGAGCGTGGTATCGCGCGTAAAAATCGAGCAACCAGTACTTTTACTGTTCATCAGGCCGCTCGAGCGAAGGATTGTTCGCTCGAGCGAAGCCTTTGATTTTGGAAGCTCGCTCGAGCGAAGCGCCTATTTTCAGCAACTTTTGAAAAATGCCTTCCAACTGTATTTTTGCATCCTCATCTCATCCTAGGCATTCTTAGGCCTAGTTTAAGACATCTTAGTGAGGATTTAGACGTAGAACCACACCGAGGAAATTTAGGGATTTAATTATCACCCTTCCCGACTGTGAAACTTAGTGTGTGTTCTATTTGTTAACTGTTTAGGGTTGGCTCTCGGGGACGCGCTCTAGCTACGATTAGCCCAATCTCTGTGAGTAACAATTGTATAAAGATATGTTCAAAAATGGTTATCTGATTTTCTTCTGAACTATTTACTAAATGGAACTACAACTGAGCTGTTACTGAAATGTAATTATTTACTGAATGAATGTATGTCCTTTATTTCTGAACTGTACTGTGGCATCCTTAGCACCTACTGTTACTGACTGTACTATTACAGAGATCTCTGTCGGTTCCCTTGTGGAACCATACTGTTTACTGAATGACTGGCCATCATTATTGTTCGGTCTTTAAGACCTACTGTTTACTGTTATGCTAATGGATGTACCACATAAGACTGTATAACTGTTCTGACTAAAAGACTGAAATACTATTTAATGAACTGTTTTCATTACTGTAAGGACATTACATTCTTAACCTCTTTATACATTATGTTATTCACTGGGCTTTAGCTCACTGTTTATATATATATGTAGGTTCTCAGCAGCCAGACCAGAGCTAGGAGCGTGGGTTGGTCCCCAGTTTTGTCAAGCCAGCCTGTGTGCCTCACTACGAGGTTCCGAGCCTGTTATGCTAAGGCTTAGGGGTGTTTTAGTACTTCCCCTTTTTGTACTGTCTCACTGTTTTGTATTGACCGAACGGATTGTATAGACTGAATGTTTACTGTACTGTCATCGAGGGATTAAGTCCCCGTACTGAACGTTTGTGTATGATTGTACAAACCGTACTGTTTTGAACTGTATGAATGCATGAAAAATGTTTTTGGCACACAGATTTCCACAGCTCAATGGACACTAGTTAT
Organism: Camellia japonica; assembly: GCA_030407325.1. NCBI lineage: Eukaryota > Viridiplantae > Streptophyta > Magnoliopsida > Ericales > Theaceae > Camellia > Camellia japonica. The sequence continues at coordinate 112,095,947 of JAPPVO010000017.1, read as the reverse complement.
TTACCGTATTGGCTTCCGCCAGGCCCTGAACTCTGTTATACTGTATTACTGTTAAGCAGGCCTTCGGTAATCTCGGATTACTGGCCGGTTACGGTGCTAAACCCATAGGGCCGGGTTTGGGTCGCGACAGAATCTTAGACTACATAATAATACCTAGAAAACCAAATTGGAAACAAGTGCTTTCAAAATAATGCAATACCCAATAAGGGCCAAACATATACATACTACCAAGTGACAATAACAAAATAAGCATCAATAATATATTGGTGAATAATGTGGCAAATATTACCAATGACTTTATATATACCACCAACTATTAGCTATACTGGCATCTCTTGCCAATAGGGATGGCAACGAATAAGGTTTTTTAGGTTTTACGTGCAAATTCTTGCTTTTAAACTCAAATTTTAGTGATACAATTTCATATTTAACTATAAACTTAACAGTTCTAACCTAACTACCACTATACTTTACCCTACCCAATCAATGCTCTCTCAAACTATTTATATTAAAATCAGGTTAGAACAAATACAATCGGATTGGGGAATTTTGCCATCTTGCCATCCCCAAATGAAAAGGTGTACGGTTCAAGTCCTAGTCCTAATTAGGGGTGTGCATAATACCGCCGAAACCGTCGAAACCGCCAAAATCGCACCGAACCGCACCGCCAAAGCAAATTCATTATTATTTGCCAATTGAACCGCCGGTTTTTGATAAGAAAAATGGCAAATTCTAGTGCCACTTTTATCAATCCGCCGGTTTCTATTTTTCTTCCAAACCGCACCGACCCGCACCGCTATTAAATCATGTTTTATAAGATTCTAAAAATTCTTTTTTACTTAAGTTTGCTTGTTGTTCTATACCTTAGAATATAGTATTACATTACTACTCGAAGAGAATTCAAGATGTCAGTAATCCAAAATAAAGTTGGATTCCAATTCAAGATGCTTAACATCACGGTATCTCTCGTCTTTTTTTTACTCTTTGATTTAAGTTTTGTAATTTGAATTATATTTTTATAAACCGCCAATCCGCCCGAACCGCTAAGGCAAATCCGTCATTATTTTCCAACCGAACCGTCGGTTTTTGATAAGGAAAATGGAAAATTCTAATGACACTTTTATCAATCTGCCACCCGCCATACAGTTTCTATTTTTCTCTCAAACCGCACCGACCCGCACCGCGCACACCCCTAGTCCTAATCCTAATAGGAACATGATGTGTGTCATGCTCCTTAAAGAAGGGCTGGGAGCAAAAACACAAACAATAAAAGGACGGATATTGCAAATATAGTTCTGAACAGTTTACCTCCCAACTACGATTCACAACACCAATGTAACCTAGGTGAAGTGGAACAACTTTTCCTAGCAGAAAGTTGCGGGCATTAATTCCCCTGTCCATTATGTCTAGCTACATCATGAGTAAAAGTACAATAATAATTAATAGTGTCACTCAAGCATATAATAGAAAGAAAACTAATTTATAATCACAAAAAAATGCTAAAGAAGGGCAAAACATATATTATAATGTAACACGGACCTTTGTAATTACGCCAATAGTCCGGGAACCCATTTAACCAAGTTTTGAGTAAATGAATCAGAATAGCAGGTGAAGATTGACATACCTCATATATATATAGCTGTCTTATATAAAATTCTTACAATTCTAGAAGAGGAGTAAAAAAGATGTTTCCAAATCATGTCATCAAAACAAGCAACATTGAAAACCTACCAGTTGGATCGGCCTCTTTAGCCATCTGCAGTGCATCAGATGTTGCCAGATCAGAATTTACCGGACTAACTGCCAATATGATGCAGGCTTCTTGCTTTATATAAGACATTATCATCTTCCTAATCCTTGCTTCTATATCTCTAGGTTGATCTCCCACAGGAACCTTAGTGATCCCAGGTAGATCAACAAGAGTGATATTAAGAATATTTGGAGTTGAAATCTTCAAGCGAATTTGCTTATCTGAAACTCCCTTGTTATATCCAACTTCTCTTTCAGTCTCAGCCTGCACTAACAAGGGGTGGGGTAGAAAGTGCAAGGCTTAAAGCATATTCCTTTCTTCAGCAGAAAGGGAATCAATAACAAAAAATGAAAGATTCATGTAGGTACCAATTTACCAGTTCCATTAACCGCATAAATACAAAATTAAAAACAGACAATAAGACATATTCAATAATGCGTAAGGGTTGTTACTTTGAAATAAGAAAAGTTCATAACACCAAAGGAATGGGGAAAACTCATGGTTGAGATAGGTGATAATTTCACTACTTTTGAGATAAAGGAAGGAATTCCTGAAATCAAGTACCCAACAAGGAGAAGAAATGAGCTTTTAGGTAAAAAAACTCACACAGATAACAATGCTTCAATTCATAAATTATCATTTTTGGGAAATCCAAATGGGTACAAAAGAAATGAACAAACTTATGTCACAGTTGTCGCCATTTTTGTTACCGTCATTGTTTGATGTAGCCACTAAATATGCACCTGTATTCCTGCTTCCACTCCCTTCCACAAGTATATTCTCTTTAGTAAACCGAAACACCAAATTGAGCAACTATGTAGTTATTATTATTAATTATTAGCATTAGTATTGTTGTGCCTTTAAATACAATAATTCTTCGTGTATATTATAAAACAATTCTCTCACCAATGGACTCAAATATTGATGATACAGGCTGTAATTGAATAAAACTGGTGAACATTCTCATCAAAATGAGCTACACAGATAGAACACTTGACATGCAGTGTTTATGCTGGCAGTGGCAAGCATACATGGAAGCTGGGGCAAGTTTGGGAAGTCCCTATTTAGCGAAAAAGCCAAAAAATCAATACCAAAAAGTCAATTTTTCTCTCTACTTTTCTGTACATCTTTTCGTAAAAAGCCAAAAAGTCAACTAAAATAGCTAGTTCCCAAAACAACCCTAAGGTATCAATAAAATTGGTCACACTTCCAGCCTATTTAGTCAACATTTTTATACATGATAAGACTGTTGCTGAGGTCCAGATTAATCCAAAAGCACAATCTCTAGTTCAAAACTTAAGGTAGATACAGTCCATCCCCATCAAGTTTTGATGTACAATTCTGCTTTATTTCCCTCTTTCTTATATAGAAGCATTACAAATATGTCCACATGAATAGTCATTTTTTATTCTCTAAATTATCCAAGTTTTAGTGCTAATATGTGACTATCCTCATTTTGTGTCAACATAATAAATTCCCAGTGCAGTTGTGAGAATTTGAAGAAAAATAGAGAATGGGGGGGGGGGGAGGGGGGAATGTATCAGTCTCAAGCTATGGATAGCATCAAATTATATGATATGCTTCTCTTTGGGCATCTACCAGCAAAAGTTCTTAGACACTAATCTGAGTACATAATCAGGGATAAGTCGACCACCTTAATCCTTATCATTCCTCTTTCTCCTACTAAACAATCTAGCTGTCAGCCTCTCAGAAATGTTCTTAAAATTATTGTGTCAGGTTTGCCATAGATAACCCTGGTTATCAAGCATTTAAGCCCTTTGTAGAGGCAATAATGGCATGCTAGATTGTATTTTGTTTCAGGTCAGTCATTGGTTTACCTTAGCAAAATTGCATCAGTTGTAAGTTTAGAGAAGAGAAATAGATGGGGAATGAGTGAGACCTCATCCCCTTTTATATTGATAATAATGCGTAATTACAAGAGTGTCATCAGGCATAAATTATAGGTCAGCCTATTACATCAATCAAGGAATATATGCAATATTATTTCCTATTCTAACACTTATTCTAACACTCCCCCTCAAGCTGGTGCGAAGATATCTCTCATGCCTAGCTTGGTGAGAATGCTATAAAATGGTTTATTCCTTATTCCTTTGGTAAGAACTTCCACCAGTTGATCACCACTCTTCACAAATGGAGTGTATATGATGCCACTAGTGAGCTTTTTCTTGATGAAGTGCCTATCAATCTCCATGTGCTTAGTTCTGTCATGCTGAACCAGATTATGAGCTATGTTGATAGCCGCCTTGTTGTCACAGTACAACCTCATGGAATCAGTTTGATGAATCCCCAAGCCTCTCAACAATAGTCTAATCCACAACAATTCGCATACATCCTGAGCTACAACTCTGAATTCTGCCTTTGCACTAGATCTAGCAACCACATTTTGTTTCTTACTACGCCAAGTGACCAGGTTGCCTCCAACAAAAGTGCAATACCCAGAAGTCGATTGTCTACCAGTGACTGATCCAGCCCAATCTGTATCAGTAAAAGCCTCCACACTAAGATGACCATGTTTTGAGAAATAAAGGCCCTTTCCTGGAGAAGATTTTAGGTATTTCAGAATTCTCATAACTGTCTCTAAGTGGGTAGCTCTAGGAGCATGCATAAACTGGCTAACCATACTTACCGCAATGGCAATGTCTGGACGCGAGTGAGATAAGTATATAAGCTTCCCTACTAATCTCTAGTTGCTCCCCCTGTCCACTGGCTCTCCCCCTTGATCTTCACTTAACTTCTAACCCAGTTTTAAAGATGTGTCACATGGTCTACCTCCAAGCATCCCAGTCCTCTTTAGCAAGTCAAGTACATACTTCCTCTGGCATATGAAGATACTATCCTTGGACCTAGATACTTCAATGCCCAGAAAGTACTTCAAAGTGCCCAAGTCCTTGATTTCAAACTCCTTGGCTAGGTACTCCTTCAACCGAGGGATTTCCTCAACATCATCCCTTGTCAGAACAATATTAACATAGACAATTAAGGCTGTAGTCTTACCAAGTGAGGAGTGTTTGACAAATAACGTATGATCAGCTTGACTATGCTTGAACCCATATCTCAGCATAGCTTGAGCAAACCTTTCAAACCAAGTCCTAGGAGATTGCTTTAGTCTACAAAGTGACTTTCGGAGCCTACACACTTTACCCTTGGACTTAGCATCTTCAAATCCAGGGAGAATATCCATATAGACCTTTTCTTTGAGATCTCCATGAAGGAAAGCATTATTCACATCAAATTGATGTATTGGCCAATCCAAATTTGCTGCAAGGGAGAGCAGTATTTTCACAAAGTTCATCTCAGCAACTGGTGCAAATGTCTCCTAATAATCTACCCCATAAGTCTGAGTCAAGCCCTTAACAACCAATCTTGCTCTGTACCATTCTATGGAACCATCTGCTTTATGTTTTACAATGTACACCGACTTACAACCAACTGGATTTTTCCCTCTAGGTAACTCCACTAACTCCCAAGTGTCATTCTTGCTAGGAGCTCGCATTTCCTCCATCATGGCATGTTTCCACTCAGGAATAGAGAGAGCATCTTAGAAATTGTTAAGTAGACAAACAGACAAAAATTTAGAAAGAAAGGCTTTATATGAGGGAGGTAGATTAGAATATGAGACATGATTAGAAATAGGATGCTGAGTATATGACCTAACCCCCTTCTTATTAGCAATAGGAACATCAAGATCTAAAAACTCAGGAATAAAAACATTAAGATCAGAATTACCTAAACTCTCAGGAGAGGCGAATGACTCTAGACACTTATTCAGAGAAGAAGTTGGCAATAGAGGATCAGAAGTAGTGTCTTGCATCCAGGTTACTTTCTGTCGATCTTTGTCCCTAACATAAACTTTGGCTTCTTCCTTTTCCACAACAATTGTTGGCTCAACATCCTCTATCTGTTTAACCACTAGAGGTAGTGAAACAGGAATAGCTTCATACCAAGGCTTCCCCTAAAGGGATGACTATGACACAGGAGAGGACTGAGACACTGGGGAGGTCTGAAAGTAAGACTGATACTCAAAGAAAGTAACATCCTTGGAGACAAACCTTTTGCGAGATGGAGGATGATAACACTTATAGCCCTTTTGGGTGGTAGAGTAACCCAGGAAAACACACTTAAGAGAACTAGGATCCAATTTACCACGAGTGGGTGAATGATTATGGACAAAACAACACATCCAACGGTCTTAGGGGGAATGGAGAACCTAGAAGATGTGGACCAGAACAAAACATGAAGAGGTGTTTGTTTTTGAAGGACTTGGATAGGAAAATGATTAATCAAATAAGCAATAGTGAGAACCTCTTCCCCCCAATAGAATCGAGGAACACACATTTCAAAAGATAGACAATGGGCCACATCAAGGAGATGGAGATTTTTCTGTTTTGCAACACCATTTTATTGACGGGTATTAGTGCAAGAAGTTTGGTGAATGATGCCATGAGTGGTGAAATAACTGGTAAGACCAGAGTCAATATATCCCCTCCTCACCTCATTATCATAATGCATAATTTTTACAATCGCCCCAAATTGAGTGCAAACCATTTTATGAAAGTTTTGAAACACATAAACACCTCACTTTTATCTTTCATCAGATATACGCAAGTGGCCCTAGAACAGTCATCTATGAAAGTAACAAACCATTTTTGACCTTTTAAAGGCACAAAACGTGAGGGACCCCATACATCAGAATGAATCAAAGAAAATGGAACTGAACTTTTATTAATAGAATGAGCAAAAAAAGCTCTGTGTTGTTTTCCAAGTTGACATGACTCATATTGAAAATTAGACACATTATTTTTCTCAAAAACAGAAGGAAATAAATACTTAAGTAGTAAAAAGGAGGGATGTCCTAAGCAATGGTGCCACTGCCAAAGGTCTTCCTTGGTGGATGGTAACTGAATAGATGAATGAGTCAGTTTGTCTGTCTGATCCAAAATGTAGAGACCATGTTCCTCTCTACCACTGCCAATCCTCTTCCTCGTGTTAAGGTCCTCAAACAGACAATGATTAGGAAAAAAATGTCATGCTAAGTAATACGACTCAAAGATAAAAGATTAACACTAAAATCAAGAACATGGAATACAAAGGATAAATGAAGGGAAAAGGTGGCATGAATTAAACCTTTCCCGGACACAAACGAAATAGTACCATCAGCAATACGCACTTTTTCCTGACCTAAGGAGGGGTTATACTCTGAGAACAAATTAGAGGAACCAAACATATGGTCTAAAGCACCAGAATCAATAATCCATGGCATAGTTGTATGAGATAGCACGATACATATGAAGGAAGCCAAGTTACCTGAATTGGCAAAAGAAGAAGAGGATGCAGGCTCGATGGTCTAGCAAGTGGCGAAGAGCAATCTCAAAATCCGAGACAGATAACCCGAAACATCAGCAGCCAGTGAGACAACTAGACATGAAGGTGGTGGCTCAACTGTGTTAGAAAGATATACCCGAGCATTGGCCCCTCAGCCTCTAGACTGACCAGACCTACCCCCTCAAGTACCAGGACGGTCTTCTCGACCACCAAAAGGAGTCCCATGTAGCTTCCAACAAGTCTCTCGTGTGTGTTGAGGTCTACAGCAGTAGTCAAAGAAAAGATTATCCTTCTTAGAGGAAGGACAAGAACCAGGAGTCACACGTTCTCCATCTCGAGGGGATGCAAAAACCAAAGCAGAGCGATCAGTAGTGGCAGAAACAAACATAGCAGAGCGGCGACTCTCCTCATTCTGCACAAAAGCAAAGGCTTCCTGGAGAGAAGGAAGCACGGCCATGCCAAGTACTCTGCTCCGAACTGGATCATACTCCACGTTCAGGCCTTCCATGAACTTGAAGACCTGCTCTTGCTCCACAAACTTCCGGTAACCAGTAGAATCAATGGTACAGACAGGCTTGTAATCTTGAAGGTGATCAAGTCGCTTCCACTCATTGCTAAGGAAGGCAAATCACTAGAAGATAGTCATCTCACCTTGCACTGACCTTTCAATAGAGTGACGTAACTCGAAAGCCTGGGAGAAGTTCCCCTTCTTGGAGTAAGTAGTAACTACGGCCTCCCAAATATCCTGGGCAGTGTCCATAGACAAGTAGCCCTCTCCAATCTCCAATACCATAGAATGTATTAACGAGCCCATAATCAAAGAATTGGTGATCTCCCACTGATCATAACGAGGGTCTGTGGTACTGGGTGCCTATACCCTCCCATCAACATATCTCATCTTCCCTTTGCCCTTCAAGAAAATTGTCAAACTCTACGACCACACTAGGTAATTCTGACCATAGAATAGAGAGGTGGTGATTTTAAGGCCAGGGTTGAGATTATTAATCATAGTAGAAGGGATAACATAACTCTCACCCTGAGATGGCTGAGAGGTAGTAGATTCACTAGTAAAATATGCTATGAAGACTCTATTAACTACTCCTCAACCACAATGCCAATCATAAACCCAAAAGACGATAGTGGAAGAACAAGCACAACGGTCACTATGGAAGCATAAAGAATTAAGAACTCGGTATAAACCTTCTTTTTTTTCCCCCTATTTTACGTCACCAAAAGATCCCAGAAGGGAAGAAACGAACTCAGGCTACCCTAGAAGGGCTACCGAACTCGACCAGACTAGCAAGGAGGCTGGTCAGCCACCTGGGGGCCCTCGACAGTGGCTGGAGGAGCCTGCCGAGGGAAAGAGAAGAGGCTGTCAGTTGGCTGGAGGGTTGGAGGGTGGCTAGGAGGAGTTATAAGGGTGTGTCGCGTGGTAGGAATGAGAGAAGAGGCAACTGGTGGTGATAGGTGGCAGAGAAGGAAAGATGGCTAGGGCATGGATCTGATACCATGTAAGTTTAGAGAAGAAAAAAAGATAGGGAATGAGTGAGGCCTCATCCCCTTTTATATTGATAATAATGTGTAATTACAGGAGTGCTATCAGGCATAAATTATGGACCAACCCATTACATCAATTAAGGGAAAATAAAATAAAATAAGAATAAAATATATGCAATATTATTTCCTATTATTCTAACACTTATTCTAACATCAGTCATGTTGGATATCACACTCATAGGACATGCCCTGACCATAGTCGGCATATTGAGAATCATATCGTAAATCAAAATCCAAATTTAGCAAATCGTGAACTGAATTGAATTGAGCATCGTTAAGATTTAGTAAAAACTACAAAAAACCAAAAAAATAAATAACGTTTAACTATAGTATATATAATTAATTAATTAATTAATTAATGTGGTATGTGTTATACAATAATTCTTATACAAGAACATGATTACACCGTCTACTTAGGAAAGCAAGAGATGTGGGTTCAAATCCCACCAACCATCAAATTATTCAAAAATCATAATAAAATCTCTCTTCATATTAAAAAATGGACTTAGAATCCTCCTATGTTTTAAAACCTAACACATTTTAAAAGTTGTGTAAGCTTATTGTTCAAAAATAAGTTCAAAAAAAAATAGTTGTCAGACCATTGGGTCTAACTAATCCAACCTATGTGACATTGAACCATATTTATTTCACTAAAATAACAATAGATAATTCTTGAGTGCAAGTTACTTTAACCTTAACATCCTTGGAAGATGTATTATGAAATTTTTCCAAGAAAAAAAAAATTTTGAGAAATTTTTTTAGAGAACATGTTGAGATGAATCTGATTCAATCTGATTGGATTCTAATAATAATAATAATAATAATAATAATAATAATAATAATAATAATAAAACCTTTGATCACCAAAATAACAACAAATCATGTGTACACATTGGTTATGTTTGCACTAAACACTCTTAGAAGTAATATTTATGTCATTTTCACCAAAAACAAAAAGATAAAAATGAGTTGGGACAGGTTGGATCCAATAGTTTCAAAAATTGCATTAATCGTAAAAAAATGAATTAAATTCCAAAATAGATTCGGCAATGTCGTATTGATCTATGCATGAATCACAAATCGAATCATAAATTGTAAGATTTTGATAAAAAGAGGCCCCAACACATGTTGGTGAGGAGTCTAAACAAGTCCTATCAATGTTTTCATATTTTAAAACCACACATAATTTCAACATTTGGGGACATGCGTGTCTATTGTTTAGATACTCATGATACACTAGTCGCGGCACAAATTTAAAAAAATAAATAAATAATTAGGGCTAAGGATTAAAATCAAGATAAAGTCAATTTACACATATCAATAACTCCTTTTTTAGTTTTTTTTTTTATTTTATTTTAAAAACCAGCCTAAAACTTTTAATGTATTCAAGAATAGAGCATTTACCATTTAGATAAAAGATGTGTACATAAAAATATATGGTAATAAAATAGGGGACCACTAGTTAAGTTGTAAAACTCGACATGTCAACCTTCAGATTGTGGGTTCAAATATGGTAAGGAGACACTTTGCGCTATTAATGACAAAGTTTATGGTTGTGTTTGGTTTAGTTTTGGAAATGTGATTCTCTTTTTGGAGTTGTGATTTGAGTGTGGAATTGCGAGTTGAGTTTTGAAAAGAGAAAATTTGTTTGGTTATGAGTTTTGAAAGGAATTTTTTAATGGAATTTTTGAATTTTGAATTTTGAAAAAAGCAGATTGGGTCTACCTGATTGTCCGCCCAGACGTCCTCTCGGACGTCCGGCTAGTTGACCGGAAGACTGCAATTTTTTTTTTCTTTTTTTACAATTGCAACATGTTATTTGGAAAGGAAAAAAAAAATACTTGTTTTAGATATTTTTTAAATATAGAAATTATTTTTTTTAGATTTTTTATAAAAATAATTTAACAATCCCTTCACTAATCATCTTCAATACTACATCATCAAAAGAGTTTTGAAAAGTGTTTTGAATTGAGTTTTAAGTTGTGTATTTGGTTATGAGTTTTGAAATTAATTTTTGAATTGAGTTTTGAGTAATTTTGAGTTGTGTGTTTGGTTATAAGTTTTGAAAAGTGTTTTGAAAATTTTACCTTTGGAATCAACCAAAGGGAGCCTATATTTTACCCAATCTGCCCCTCATACTCTCACCCAATGAGGACTGAACTAGTTTTGCCTTTTTATATTGTAATATATAAATAAATAGGTTGTTAATATTTTCATGCATATATAAGCTACTATCTATTGTCATGTCCCTGATGTGTTCGTATTCCAATTTTTTAAAAATTAATATGTTGGCTCAACCATATTGTGTCGTGCCTATGTCCAATATTTGCATCTGTCACTACAAGAAAAGTGGCCTATAACGGCGCTTGAATCAAGACATTTTAAAAAACGTTGTGGTATACCTCAATAGTCAACACGTTTTTCAAGGCGTGATGCCTGTTGATGGTCTCAATGAGCCAAGTCTGTTTAACTTAATAGACACTTAACCCCATTCCAATTACAAAAGTAACACATAATCTCTCTCATAAACTGCTCTTCTCTCTCGCGATTAATATCGATCTCTCTCACCCTAGCTGTTCATCGAACTCGATCTCTCTCTCTCTCTCACACAAATCGCAGATCCGAAATCGAAAAAGAAAGTCGATCTAATCTAATTGAAATCCGAACTCAATCTGATCTGATCTCTCTTGCATTTTGTTAGATCTGATCTCTCTCTCACAAATCGCAGATCCAAAATTGAAAAATGAAGTCATTTTTATTTTGTTTTTCATTAACAAGTGTTAATCGGTGTTTGATTTCTTTGTAGGTGGCGATGAAGTGTAGAGATCAGTTACATGAACTTGTAAAGGAAGAGATAGAGAAGAAGGATTTGAGTACGAAGGAGTGGAAGATCACGATGGAGAGAAGCTTCAATCGCATGGACAATGAGGTGATTGCATGGAACAAAGCGTTCTGCGCGCCGAGAAATATCGATTTGAAGGATCTGAGTGAGAAGAAGCAGAGCTTCCGGTGGAACGTGGTGTCGCTGGCAGTGGAGCTCAAGGAGGTCTGAAGCCGTCTCACTTCACAGGAGCAGTCATTTGCTCTCCAAACCCTAACAAGACAGGCATGTGAATTTGTATATTTGTTTATATGTTTCTATGTATATTTGTTTGCATCTGTGTGTACTTTGGAAATAAAATCATTTCATTTCACTTTTTTGTTCTTCTCTGTAAAGTGATGTTCTTTGTGGGACCTTCTCTAATTTTGTGTATTTTTGGTTTTTTTTTTCCCTAGGCAGAGGCCAAAGCTAAGAAGATAGAGGAGGAGATGTATAGATTGCAGAAGAGCTTAGAGGAGAGAAATGGGCTGTTTCAAGCATCAGCATCTATTATTGGGAAGGTATGATTTTGCTCTGTTTTCTTTTTATGCACTTGATTGCATAGCTTTCTCTTGATTTTTATTAAAGTATATATATATATTGAATTTGGTTATTAATTCCATGATTGGGCTTTGGTTGATTTTGCATGAGTTTATGTGGTTGATTTGTGTGTGTTTCTAGCATCTTGTTGTTTGAGGCTTCAACTTGCGGGACTCATCTGATCCTTATCTTTTTGGCTTTTCTTGTTTGTTTTCTGGTTGAGTGAGAATATTATAAGAATCATGAGATTCATGATTAGATATTATTGTTTCTCTTTGTGGTTTGATTAGTTCAATAGCTGTGACTTTATTTATTGGGTAAAGTTGGGAAAAGAAAGAATTAATCATAAAATTAATTCTATATATTTTTTTATACATGATTTAAGACTGGTTGATATGATAGAATAAAAATGATTATACATGATTTCTATTTTTTTTATAAATGATTTAAGACTGTTCTATATATATTTTTATACATGATTTAAGACTGTTTGATATGATAGAATAAAAATGGTTCTGTTTGGTACAATAGAATAAAAATGATTAGAATGCGATGCATATAGGAAAGGGAATGTAATAATCATTCTCATTTAAGGGCTTCTGGTCAGTGCTCACTAGACAATAACAAGAGAGTTCAAGCTTTCACGAAACACTTTGAAAAATCTAGAAACCCTAGATGTTAATTTGTGATTATGTATCAATAATAAGCAAAATATAACAATCCCAATCAAACAATCAAAAGAAAGAGACACAAAGATTTTACGTGGAAAAACCACAATTGGACACCTTCCAATTGTGATAAAAAAACCACGGGCAACTGCCACAAGAACAATCCACTAAGAAGATTTAAAGGAATTACACAGGTATACTCTCAATTATCTAGCGAATTCACAACGCCTAATTGAACCAACCTCTATGTGCCTCTTCCAACCCCATCTTCAGCACGGAATTGTCTTTCTGATGAGCCACTCCGGATTCCACCAAAGCTTCAGGCACAACTGAAGAACAACTCTCTCTTTTGTGTATAACAAACAAACCTTTGATGTACTCTCTTTAAACCATGAGTTGAATACTCAATAAAACATCAAAGAAAAAATAACAAAATATCCCCAGATATAAACCTTTAAGAACCAAAAAGAAGATCTGGAGGACTTCAATCAAATTACTTAGTTTTGGGAGAAAACCAAGTATTTATAGAGAACCAAAAGTAATCCAAGATTGGGAAGAAAACAAACTCCTTGAGAAATCCGGATTCTGAGGCTCGCTCGAGCGAAGCTTTCCTGGCTCGAGCGAGGAGAGTAATTTTCATGATTTCTACTAGTGCCTTGGCTCGAGCGACGGATCCTTGGCTCGAGCGAGGAATACACTTCTTCAGGTTTTTGTATGGACGCAATCCTTGGCTCGAGCGAGAACTCCTTGGATCGAGCGAGCAAACCTTCGCTCGAGCGAGCTCTTCTTGGCTCGAGCGACCAATGGCAGACATGCAATTTTAAATGCAATTTTGAATGCAATTTTGCATTTTGCTTCGGCCACGAGCTGACCGGGCAGCTCGACCCTCGTAATAATCAGCGAAGTGGCAATCTTGAAAGCATTAACATCACAAACTTCTCTGCATGGCTCTATTCGGGTTTGGATTTGCATCTAATAAACTCAAGGCCTCACTAAAATAAATATGCGAAAATAAATACATCTGAAAGGAGTTTTGTCAAACGGGGTTGCCAAGAATAAAAACCTAACACACTTCTTGAAAGACAATAAGGAAATTTCTAATTTTGTAGGTACATATGTTATAATCCCACATTGGTTAAGAAAAGATTTTAAAATAGCCTTTGGAACATCATACCAAAATAACATCCCACATTACTTACATGACAAGGATAGTATATTAGGTGTTTCTCTCTTTTTTACTTACTTTTTATTTTCAATTGAGGAAGATTTCATCAAACCGTACAAATAATAACCAACACAAATTTCTCAGCTTAGCAATCAATATCAACTACCAACATAAAAGAGAGAAAATAGCCCATAATGAGAGAAAACAAACTCAGGATTCTTTTGGGAAGTGATTTTTTTTAGTAATTTTTTGACTAAATTATGAAGTGGAAATATATAAAGTGTTTTAAAATGATTTTGACTTTTTATGAAAAAATATATACTAAATTAAAAGAAATTTTGACTTTTTTTTTTCAAAATTATGTATATATGACTTTTTAGTACCTACTAATTTTTAGAGTGGTATTACATCTCCCAACATATCACTCTCATTTTGAGAGCCTCTAATTGAGCACGCTTCAATTCACCCCATTGATATGGAATGGATCATATAAAAGAAAAATTCACATTTCTCATTCTCCTCTCTCTAAAAAAATACTACATCCCTCTATATATCACTTCTAATAAATAAAAAAAAAAAAAAATCAATCATGCTCCAGCATTGGTGTATAGTTTTAAGTTTTGAATGAGCTTTTGATTATTGACTTTGTATTTGGTGTTTTAGTTTTGAGATTGTTTATTTATTTGGTGTTTGGTTGGAGTGAGATTTGATTATTATTTTGTATTTGAGTTTTTGGATTGGAATAAAATTTGATTATTGATTTGGTGTTCATATTGTATTTGATTTTTTTTGGTTTGGAAATTCCTTCAAGCGCAGGGATCAGATTGGATAAAATGTGAGTGCCCAATTTGTCGTAACCAGGCTTGGTTCAAATTGACATCATCAATGCTATAGAGGGCGTAGAAGCGTTCAGACATGCGCTCTTAATGCATTTCTACATCTTTCCTCTTGAAAGAACAACGTTTCATGTTGAGATATTCTTCTCTGGCTTGAGAGGTGTAAGGATCCCAGGCACCTAGAAATTCAGTATGAATGTGTGCAATAAGGGCATCGACATTAGGAGTTTGTCTGATTGGCACAATGAGAAAGTGATTAATAGTGTGATGGAACTGTTGCATACAAAATCAAATTGACTCTCTATTTTTTATGGTTTAGTAATTTATCAGGTACAATAAAAGTGAGTAATGGATATTATTGAGTCCTATTGAGAAACTCCAGATAGAAATTCTATCCAAATTTTGTATTGGTCTTGATTGTTGCACCGTATTCACTCTTCCTTAAGCAAAATATATTACATGCTACAGGATGTTGCAGTCAAGGTTCTAACAGTCCAAGATTTTTGTGATGATCAGTTGAAGGAATTCTTGAGGGAGGTATGTATTTAGTAGACTGAACACTCCTCTGCTTCCCAAGACACTATTAAGAGTATCTGCTCTGTTATTAGATAGGTGTTGATTGAATTAGAACTTCCATCTGAAGTGCTAGATTTGTGCATGTGGTTTCATGTATCAACATATTTTTTGAGCCATAAATTGAATCCATTTATTTCCAAAACGCAACTGTTCAGTGCCTTTCTTGTTTATCTGTAGCTTAAGTTGTAGTTGACTTTTTTTAGGTTGCGATAATGAAGCGTGTTCGTCATCCTAATGTCGTGCTCTTCATGGGTGCGGTTACACAACGGCCACATTTGTCAATCGTGATAGAATATCTACCAAGGTAAAGACATTTTTTAGTTCCTAATGCATTGTCCCACAGTCTTGATGGTTGTGCCACTGTCATCCTTCTCACATGGGTTGGTACTGCAACGAGAGAGGGGTTGCTGGACGCAGTCAAAATTGTTGTGAATTTAGCAATTTGCTTCCTAAATTATTTTATTATTTGAACTACTTCTATCTAAAGCAAGTGATGGAAGGCTAACTTTGCACAAATCCTGATTTTGTGGAATAGGGGTAGTCTATACTGCCTCATCCATAGGGCAGATGCTGGTGAAGTTTTGGACCAAAGAAGGCGCTTACGCATGGCTCTGGATGTGGTTTGTAGTGGGCTTTACTGTTATTAACCTTTTCTATTGTTAACACTTGCTGTTGTATTATTAATTTATGATATTGCACTCGATGCAGGCCAAGGGTATTAACTATCTTCATTGTTTTAGCCCTCCAGTAGTTCACTGGGATCTTAAATCTCCAAATCTGTTGGTTGATAAAAATTGGACGGTGAAGGTACATCTATGAATGTTATAATCTTTTCCCTGTTGCTAGTCAAACAACAAACTTAAGCTTTATCTTATACATTATGCTCATGTATGTGATTTTGGGTTGTCCAGATTCAAAGCAAACACTTTCATATCTTCAAAATCTGTTGCTAGAACAGTAAGTCTCTCTCTCTCTCTCTCTCTCTCTCTCTCTGAGCATAAAGTTATATTATTAGACCAGAACATAAAATAAAACTTACTGATGAGAATGCTAGTCATGCCTACTGACTTGAGCTGAACCTCCATCCCAAACTCTGTATTTAGGTGTCCTGATTCTTGATTCATGAGCAAATTTCTACATGCTTCTGATGCTAAATTGAAAAAGTGCTACATAAGCAATCAAATCCACTAAGCAACTTCATGCTAATAGGGGCATTAACAAATATTTAGACCATATTTGGTGAGAATTGTTCCTAAGCTAGTCCAATAGTAATGGAAGCGTCAGCTGTCTCAAAGGTCACGAGCAAATTAAAATTGCTTCCGACATTCAAGCCAAGTTTTTCTAGAAATAGTAAGAAAGTCTGATGTTGAGTACTATAGCCCTTATGGTAAGCTGGCCAATTAATCTTTCTTCACTCACCTGATTATAGCAATCAATCATATAGATATTGTGGATGCTCTCTGGTTGATGCTCTAGTTATGGACTTGTTCATGGCCAATTAATCTTTTTCATTTTATTTAGCATAATCTATAATTATATATATTACTTCACAATGTTTAAAATGAAATAAATATTAATATAATATATCTAAATTGGAAAAATTCATATTTTATTACTTTGCTAAATACATTATTAGGCTTTTCTAATTATATAGTTGCATTGTTAAGTGCCTCTAAGAAGGTTGTAATTGATCTTCACAAGTAATAATGAATAGTTTGTCGGTGGTGAAACAACTACTTAATTTTATTATTTATTGTTTCTACATAATTAATGTGTTCTTGCATTAATAACATTTATTTACCTTTTAACAAGTTCTGGTGGTGCTCTCCATACTTGAACTATCTGTATTTATGTGATGAACGTGAAGTTTGAATGTGGTGCTTGCAAGTGGAGGTGAGAGTTTTGAATCTGGCTTGCGATTGATGTGCTAACTTTATTATTGACAATGATTATAATTTGCTAACTTTATATTTTTTTTTATTTTTTTTTGGGTTAGTTTCTTTATTTTTTTTATGACTGATTCCATTTTTTTTTTTTTTTGTAGGAGCATTGGCCAGCTTGTTCCTTGAAATAAGCATTGGCCCATGAATGAGTTATCCAATATTTTGATGGTTTTGTAACATTTTTTGGGGTATGGTTTGTGGTTAAATATAAATAGGTAGGAAATATTACAATTTTTCTTCTATTGTTTGTCAAATGTAAAATTTTAGCAATCTGGAAGAGGATGGAAGAGGAATTAAACTTGTTTGGTTTATTTTAAGTTTATGTGTTTTTGTGTAGAATCCTTGACTTTTAGATTTGACCTTATTTAGCTAATAGTGCAATTTGACAATTGAATCCTTACTTTGCTGCTTTTTTTTTTTTTTTTTTTTTTGAAGCATTATTTTACAGATTTAGTGAGTTCAAATGAAATTTATTTATATTTTTTCTTTTCTATAAATAGCAGTTTTTTTTTTTTTTTAAAGAAGGAGAAAAGATGGCGTTTTTGAAAAAACGTCATTAAATGTCGTCATATGATGTCAGTGTTTAACTGTAACGGAAAAGATGGCGTTTCTTCAAAAACGTCACTAAATGTCGTCATATGACGTCAGCGTTTAACTATAACGGTTTTTACGTAACGGATGTTTGAGAATTTACGGCGTTTTTAAAAGCGCCGGCTAAAGTCATTAGTGACGTTTAATAAACGTCATATACCTAAGACAGCGGCCGTATCCTCGACGCAAATTTTAAACGTCACTATAGCCTTTAACGACGTTTCTAAGGCTTATAGTGGCGTTTTTTAAACGTCGCTAATGCCAAAAATTCCTGCAGTGCGTGCATAGACTTTAAGTTAGTTCAGCAGTATTTTCCACAAGGCTTGCCTCTGGTTGCAAATAGCAATTCATCTAACTTGGTCAATTGGCTCCCTATCACACCCCTTGTTGAATGGCTTATGTTATTGAAGATTCTAGACCACGTTGGAGATACCCAAATTACTCTCTTAGATTCCCAAGCTGGATAACATGGGGGGTAAGTTTTTGGTAGAGGCCATGTTTGGTTTCATTCTTTGAAGAAAAAAAAAAAATTTGAACTAGTTTGACAAAAATAAATATAAAAAAAAAAGTTGAATATTTAAAAATTATTTTTTTCCCTCTAAAATAAAAATAAAAAAAAAACTATATAAAAATGGTAAGTGCTTTTGATTTTTTTCATGAAATTAATTTGTAGTTTTTTAGAAAAAATTTCTAAAACTGTTTATAAAAACCAAACCAAACATGGCCCATTTCCAAAGAATGTTACATTGACATCAACATGACAATCTAGATGAGTTCCAATCCTCTCTCTATGTATCAGTTTTCTTCTATCAAATACAATTTTTCCTTTCAATCAAAATCAAAGTTTTAAAAAGCTTTACTGAGGCTCACCTCAAGGCTAAGCTAAAATGCATTAAGGCTTTGATTTATGCTCCCCAAAAGCTTGCACAACACAGTCTGAGGCATGCGCCTTATATGCCTTTTGTGCATAAGCATATGAGGAGTACGCATACGAAAAGGTTGTCTTAGGCTCTAGTTAAAGTTAGTCTAATATATGGTTTAAATATAAAAAGAGCAAAAAATAAAAAAGAATCCACTTTGCAACTACATTTTATAGGAAAATTTACGTAAATGACCAATCAAGAGAAAAACACAAAGTTAATGGTCAAGTGAGAAGTTCAATCACTAAAGCTAAGAATGTCAATTTCACTTTCAATGAAGACAAACTTCCTTCTTTGTAGTGAAATGTTCGTTGCCTTAAGGAGAAAAGTATTTACATTGTTATATTTACTTTTTATTTATTTTTTTACAATTTTAAAATATTTAATTTATTTGCTAAGTATTAAAATTTCAAATTCAAAATACTTACGCCTCACCTCATGAGAGGTAAAACACCTCAAGTTATGCATTCACCTTTACAAACTTTGATAATTTTTTTTTAAAAAAAAAAAAAGAAAAAAGAAAAAAGGAAAGAAAATAGCATAACACTCTAAGATTCAATCATTATTTCATGAACCCAGATGAAATTTTAATGGAAGATACTCATATCATTCATAAAAATTGAAATAATAACCTAGTTGGCATCAAAGAGTAGTTGGATGAAGACAATACTTTATTAATATTTAAATTCAGTCATTTCTTCTCAAACGTACAAGTACCTAGTCTAAAAAGAAAGATTTAAAACAATTTGTTTGATACTTACACAAAATAAATACAAATCGATTGGCAAATTTGAATTAGTTAATTTTGAAAAAAAATAATTTTATTTCACTCAACCAAACCTCCCATTTGTAATGAAGGCTGATGTCGCAGAGCAAATCTTTTGAGTGCGCAGCGGAATAAAGGCCATGTTTGGTTTGGTTTTGAAAAACTTGTTTAAAAAAAAATTAAAAATTAAAATGACAAATTAAAAATTATTTTTATAAAAAAATTGGAAGTACTTACCATTTTATATAGTTTTATCTTTTTGGAGAGCATAGCTTTTTTAAAAAATTGAAAAAAAATATTTTTCATGTTTTTTTATTTATTTATTTTTTATTTTTTATCAAACTAGTTTCTAATTTTTTTTTTTTTTTTAATTCAGAAACACAAACCAAACATGGCCAAAGTTTTTCCTGTGAGGCACTTGAACTCCACCTTGATCTAAGCCTGCCTCTCTTTCGACCATCCAAGTGTTGAATATTCAACTGTCTTGACATATTAGGCCTAATGCTTTGTCAAGCAAGAACAACTCCTTTAAAGAAGTCTCGCACTTCAACGCTTGCCTCAAGTTGCACATCTATATGGCCAATTGGTTGCTTCACTGCACCAAGCTCACCAATTAGAAAGATGCTCACCCCACCGAAGGGTCCAATTGTGAGAACATTAGATTTTATGTATATATGATACTATATATATTTTGTATATATTAGGAATTGAGTGAATAATTCATGTTTCCTTTTTCGTTCTAGGGTTAGATTGTTATATAAACCAATGTATTCTTGTATTACAAACATTGAATATACATATTATTATTCAGAAATTTTACATGGTATTAGAGCCGTCTTTGAGCCCAAACCCTAGAAGCTATCTATGAGTCGTGACTCTCTCTGCGTGCATTCGGTTCGATCGAAGTCACATGCCTCTTGCGTCTTCTCAGGCTCCTCATCTGCTTCATGCTTCGTGTCTCCTCTGGAATCACGACCACGATTTCTAGTCTCTCTCTCTAGCATCGCGACTTCTCCCTTTTTCTAGTTCGAAGAATCTCTGCATGATTCTTGTGATCTAGTTGATTCAATCACTAACCTTAGCTTCGCGATTGCCTCTTGTTCACAAAGCTCTAAGGCGTGACATCTCTTTTTTCCTGTTTGACTCGCGATTGCCTTGGTCTTCTCTGGTTGGTGACTTTTCTCTCGCTGGATTCATGTTCTGCTCTTAGTTACTACGGTATATTATATATTTTGTTTGAAGCTCCATCTCTCTAGATATTACAATTTGCTCATAGAAATTTCTAAATATTCTGTTTTAACCCCATATATTACAATGACGGACACTAAAATTCAAGCCATTAAATGCAAACTCACTGGTGGTAATTATGCCTATTGAGCTAGTTGTAACAACCTCGACTAATTTAACTCAATTAACCAAGCCTATATAAGGCTAGGATGAAGCACTTGTACCATTTTAGAAGTTTTGGGAAGTGTATTTGAATCCTTTATTTTATTTTGGAAATCTTTGGTGTTGTTGTATGTTGGTTTTGGAGGAGTATAATCCGATCTAAACTCGTTGGGTTTAGTTGTTCGCACCTGTTCTTGTCAAAAAGTTGTTTGAGAACTTAGAAATTCTATTCTTGGGTCGACACCAACCTTCCTAAAGGTCGACCCTTACCTGCTGGTGAAGTTTCTGGAAGGGTTGCTAGAAAATAAGGTTGACACCAGTCTGGGGAGGGTCGACCCTCTTATATTGCTGAATCTATGTGTTAGTTGCTGGAAAATAAGGTCGACCCCCTCCTGTCTAAGGGTCAACCCCCTTGCTTGTGCCAGATTGTCTTTTCTACCTAAAGGGTGGACCCCCCTGCCTGAAGGGTCGACCCCTGCGTGTTTTTTTTTTCTCTTCAGATTTTGGGGTTCGAATAGGCCCTACCTTTGGGAGGGTTTTGGGCCTATTATTTTATTTGACCTTAGGGCTATTCTCTACTTCTATAAATAGGTCCAAACCACTTTTCTCTCATTATTTTCCTCCCATTTTCCCTCTCAACCTGTGATTTCCCTCTTCTCTCTCTAAAACTTGACTTTTCACACTTAGATCTTCAGATTTACTCACCTAGAGTCATCTTTACACCTTGGTCCTTTGGGAAAGATTGTAGATCTTGTTAAGGGCTTCCTATTGATCCAAGTGGCTCGTGGTTTCGTCACCGGTGATTTTTGGGTTATTTTCTGTTCACTTCAAGAGGTAGGGATTTATTTGCTCCTTTCCAATACTTCGTCTATAGATAAATATGTGGTAGATTTTATTGCATAAAATCATATTAATTATGGATTTTCTTGAAAGCCATGAAAGGGGATCTAGGGTTTGATATTTGGGATTGGAGTTATTAAGTTGTTTGTTGTTGGGTTATTTGGGAAAATGATTTATTATGTGTGTGAAGAGAGGGAGGAAAACCCTAAATTAAATGTTATTGATATAATGGATTTAAAAGGGAGGAAGTTTAATGATCTTTATATTTTGCTAATATGGGTTGTATAATTGTGTTTATATCAAAAGAAAATAAAATGAGAAGTAGCCACGGTGTTGGTATTGTTTTAGACTAATCATGTGAAGTTGAGTTGAGTTATGGTTTTGATACCAATGGAATTGGTTTTGTAAAATAAAGAGGGTGGATTTGGTTTTTGTCACGCCCCAAAATTCGGACAATTAAATATTACATTAGAACTAAACCCAATTAATATTCCATCATCCAAATCCTAGGGGTGAAACAAAAAAACTAAACGCCAACCAAACCATCCATCATAATTTCATAACTAAACAATACCTCCAACATTGAAGTAACAATACATAGTCAAAATAACTTAAATAATGTACGGTTACAAACCATGCCAAATTATCAAATACCCAGGTCATAAAAAAAATAATAAATACATAAATTTAGTATCAACCCTAAGCTCAAGAAAATAAAAAAAGTCCAAACGACATATCCTATGATCACAGTTATTTCTTGCCACCACCAAAGCCTTTACTAATCCTGCAAAGGAAGCTCAGTTACGCTCAAACAGAACGCACCCGAGTTGTCAAGAGACAAAACGGGTCAGTATACAGGTATACTGGTATGAGTATAAGAATTGACACCCACGTGTCCACCAGACACAAACAAAAAGTACATTATTTCTTGTTACGGAACAAGACAAGTAGTTTCACCCGCATCGAGACGAATGGGTAGTTTCCCGAGATACGGTGGCATTTAGTTTCTTGCCCGTACACAACTAAATATAAATTGAGCATAAAATAAACATAAAAATATGGTGGGTCATCCCTGCATAAAAAGTTAGTAAGACCCACCATCCTACGAAAAAAATAAAGTTAGTATAATTTAATTGTAAGTAACTTGTTGAAGAAGCATAAAAATGCACCGTTTCATGCTTAAATAATTCGAACTAACCAAAGCTCAAAGAACGAAAGTTGTACAAAATCAAATTTCCTAAAAGATAACGCGAACGAATTTAACAGAAACTGAACAGGTTGAGAGAAAAACTTGATAGAAAACCCGGACAGAATTCAATCGAAGAATCTGAAACTGAAAACAAACAAAAACTACCCTAAAATGATTCTTTTCGGAAAAGTTTAAAACACGAAAAGTATGCAGAATAATGTTTTACTTCAGTTTACGCAAAACCAATAAAAACGAGCTCTTTTCGTGGGTTAAAACAACCTCTAAAATCTGCAATACTAAAATGAATTAAAACTACTATAATCAAGATCATCCGATTATAAGTTCTAGTCGATCTTTTTAATAAAAAGTTAAAACACAAAAAAAGTCTAGAATCACGTATACATGCCTCTTCTCAAATTTCATAATTTATCGAGATCGTTTACAATTTTTCAACATGTACAAATCAATACAATTCACACTATACTAATAAACTCATAATTAAATTCTTTGTACCTTAACTCCACCACTTCGGCCTCCACTTCCGGCCTTCACATATATCCCATGTGCCTCCTGTATACCTAACACCGCTCTGAAGCCAAACTCGCACGGGGATATCGTCCCGAGTTTGACTCACACTCCCCGGATGGTTACCATATACGTACGCGCGTAAATCAAAGCACTCGTCTACTCATGAGAACGAGGCAACAATATATATACACTACATCTCACTAATGAGAATAAACATAACGATGCCAAGCCTAAGGCATTCAAATATATCTCATAATCCTCACTTTTTTTATACACTCTTTCTCACAATCACTCAAATAAAACAACAATCCATGGAGTCATGGTGGAGCATAAGGAATTTATCTATGGGTTCCTAATTAATTTTAATTTCATATAACCATGAGTGTGATTACAACCATAAAATAAATCTATATAAAAACCCTAAACATGGCATACACAACTAATCAAAATAATTAAAATCAATCAATCAAAAATAACCCTAAATCTTACATACACAACTAAACAAAATAATTAAAATCAATCTATCATCTTTATATAAACACAAAATCAAACTAACATCAAATAAATAAAAACAATGAATTAAACATAAATCAAGGGAAGTGAGTTTTGTACTCACAATATGATTTTGAAGATCAAAGAATTATTTGAAGAACTAATGGAGCCACCAAAACAAAACCCTAATCTTTTTTATTCTTTTTCCCCACCTTCTTCCTCCGTTCCACTTTCATGCCACACAGCCACACACAGCACTCTCTCTCTCTCTCTCTCGCGGCGTTGTTCCTGCCCTGTTTCTCTTTTTTTTTCTTTCTTTATTTTCTTATCAACTTCTAAACCTAGTTGATTACATATATTATATATATATAAACCTAAATCTCATACATAATAACCTAATAAACTATTATATAATATTATACAACAAACTATAATATATATAAATATAAATATAAGATAATATATATATATATCTATATATATATAACACCTCTTTTTTTTATATAACAAATATAAATATATAAATATTTGGATTAATTAAATAACACATTAAATTAATTAATCACCACATTAAATTCATTAAATATCACATTCAATTCTCATGTGACCACACAATTAATAAAGAACAAAATAAAATAAGATAATAATAACCATAATAATAATAAATTATGACTCAAGAAAATTAGGGTCGCTACAATATACACACCTCAAAAGAATCTCGTCCTGAGATTCGATAGAAGAGAGTACTAAACAAAAAGTTCCGGGTGCATACGCCGAACTTTCTCTTCTAATTCCCAGGTGATATCGTTCTCATCCTCGCTCCACTGCACTTTCACCAAGTTCACTTTCTTGCGCCGCAATTGCTTTACATCTCGGTCTAGAATAGTAACTGGCCGCACCAAACACGTTAGATCATTACTAATCTCCAACATTTCTGGTGATACTACTTGGGAAGGATCTTGTACACACTTCCGCAATAAACATACATGGAACACATTGTGAATATAGCTAAAGCAGGTGGTAGAGCTAATTTGTAAGCCACATTACCAATCCTCTCAGTGATCTCATACGGTCCCACAAATCTAGGTGCCAACTTTCCCTTCTTTCTGAATCGCATGATACCCTTCATCGGCGAGACCTTCAAAAACACAAAATCTCCAACATTCAACTCAATCCCCTTACGTTTTCTATCAGTGTAACTCTTCTGATGGCTTTGTGCAGTCTTAATACGTTCCCGAATAATGTTTACCTTCTCCGTGGTCTCTCTCACCAACTCTGGCCCCAACAACGGTGCATCTCCTACCTCCATCCAACAAGTAGGTGATCGACATGGCCTCCCATACAAAGCCTCAAAAGGTGCCATCTCGATACTAGAGTGATAACTATTATTATAAGCAAACTCCACCAATGGCAAGCGTTCTTCCCAACTACCACCAAGATCGAGGACACAAGCTCTCAGCATATCCTCCAAGATCTGATTTACCCGCTCAGTCTGCCCATCTGTTTGAGAATGGTAAGCCGTGCTCAAGTCTAACCTAGCACCCAAAGCATGCTGAAAACTCTCCCAAAACTTTGCCATAAACAACGGATCACGATCCGAAACTATAGAAATTGGTGCGCAATGAAGTCGCACCACCTCTCGAATATACAGCCCAGCCAGTTTATCCACAGTTCGGTGAATACTAATAGGAATAAAATGAGCAGACTTGGTGAGTCGATCCACTATCACCCAAATAGATTCATTTCCTCGCTTAGACCGCGGCAATCCATCCACGAAGTCCATAGAGATGTACTCCCATTTCCAAGTAGGAATCTCAAGAGGCTGCAAAAGTCCAAACAATCGTTGGTGTTCTGCCTTAACCTATTGGCACACATAACATCGAGAAACATACTCTCCTACATCTTTCTTCATACCTTCCCACCAAAACGTCCTCTTCACGTCTTGATACATCTTAGTCCCACCAGGGTGAATGGTGTATCGGGACCTATGGGCATCATCCATAATCTCTTTCCTCAATTCAACAATGTTAGGTACACACAACCCACCCTTGAATCGCAATCCCCTATCTGAATCCACAGACCAATCAGTAGGACAATCATCGATCATGTAACGCCCTCAAAATAATATATATAAACCCAATATTCTTGACGTGCATAGACATAAGGGAATAAAACATATTTCCATTTATCAGAGTATTAAGTACAAAAGTGTTACATGTTGACATCAAAAGTAAGTGCCCTACGGGCTTACAACTTTCCAAGTCAACACTTGATTACAACAAAAGGAGAGTTCTAACTCTCTATACAAAATAAGCCCTTGGCTTGATTTACATGTAATACAAAAAGATAACAACAAAAGGGTCTTTCAGCCTCTAGCCTCCCAAGCTACGTCCTTAGAGGTGGCATATCACCTGAACCTGAAAATGATGTCCCATATAGGGTGAGCCAACGCCCAGTAGAGATATGCTAAACATAATATGAGCAATAACTAAAACATTGGCATTTGATAAATGTCTAACTCATATAAATAGACGTACATCCCTTTCATAACCAATCCACATTCACAGACATATATATATATATATATATATCAACCCCTTTCACTTTCATTATCCAAACCAATTCATAGATATAGTTCTCTATTCATCCAGACAGTTTATAATGAGATTACAACTCACATCATTAACATTTCAATATTCCAATTTCAAATGAGACTACAACTTATATCATTAACACTTCAATACTTCCATTCATCTACGTTATGCAAACATAACCAAGATTTCGAGACTTTCACCCTGGACACTTCGGCCAACTTAGTTATCAATGGAGTCCATCCTCTATCTCCTCCCAAACAGGTTTGAGAGTACATCCCATATCTCCTCTCAAACCATGGAGTACATCCCCTATCTCCTCCCAAACAAGATACATATGCAATGTATTCAAACACTTATCATATACAATGATCAAGCAAAGCACATATTCAATGTGTTGTTCCATCCTTCATATTCAATGACATACTCAATTGATTAGTTTTAATTCACCTAATCATCATGCAGTGTTTACAACAAGTTTATGTCAAAGGCCATAAATATGAGTAGTTATCATATACAATGAACATCAATAACCTCATTTTAAGACCCATATACACATGTATAGTTCAAAAAGAACAAAACCCCTCTTTATACATTGCAAGTTTTGAAACCTTAACACCCAAAATTTCCCAACTTCAACATTAAATCAAAATGGCCACAAGTTTATGTCAAAGGCCATAAATATGAGTAGTTATCCCTACCTCAAGTGAAGAGACTCAAAGGAGATGATGAAGAAACTCAAATGTGCTCCAAACCCACAATTTTTCGGATCAAAACGAGGATCAAGACAAGCTCCACACTTTTTACAAAGGGACAAGGGTAGAAGATCACTAGAACTAGATGGATTTGTAGAGAGAAGGTGTATTGTAGTGAGAGAAGCTCTCAAATTAGGGTTTTGGAAAGTTAGAGAGAGAGAGAGAGAGTGTGTCGAAAAAGTGATTTAAAATGACACAGTCGCGATCTGATATACGTATAGTCCGCTCGAGCGGAGAGCAAGACGCTCGAGCGTAAGACACAAAAAATTTACCCGCTTGAGTGCAAATATGCCCGCTCAAGCGCCAAGGCACAACAGCAAAGCACTACCCGCTCGAGCGTAGAATACACTCCTCCAGTACTTTTACAGACTTCGAATACCCGCTCGAGCACATACCCGCTCAAGCGTAAGGAACTCTGCTCGAGCGCGAAAAACACTTCTGCAGTATATCTGCAAATGCACAAAATGCTGAAAGGGTGCAAACTCCGCTCGAGCGCAACAAGACCCGCTCGAGTGGATCATCAAAAATCTGGGCAACAAGATTAGAGACTAAAACTCAACCACCCTGTTCGAAACACGCCCAAGACATTTCTAAACTCAAATTCAAAGAGTTAAAGGGTGAAGACGATATATAGACAACAATGACAACAACAACAAATGATGGGGAAAAACTGGGATCGCTATAACCTCCGCCCTTAAAGAATTTCGCCCCCAAAATTAGTTATAAGTTTCAACATTGCGATTTTTATTTTTTATTTTTAATTCTCAACAATATTACAATTCAATATTCAACATCCTGACCCATTACCGGTCATCCCATCTCTTTTCAAGCGGCAATTTATAATATGTGTTACAACATGCATTATCAACATGTATTTCTTCGAAATCCAACAATTCCAACACCATATTCCACCATTCCATAACATATTCAATGTTAATGATATATTTGCATTTCTACAACACATTCAACATATACAATGCTAAATTAACTTCCATTTTCAAGGTACATTCAACAATACTTCCATAAACCGAAACATATACAATGTTTTACAACTTAAGACATATTCAATGTTCTTAAAGTTTATCAATACAACAAAATATTCAACATATGCTCAAACATCCACAAATAGATCCGGATACTTCTCTCGGAGCTCCAATTCACGTTCCCAAGTGGCTTCCTCCACCCCGTGATGTTTCCACAAAACTTTTACCAAGGGAATGGTCTTGCCTCGCAAGACTTGATCCCGTCTATCCAAGACCCTCACCGGTCTCTCCTCATACGAGGCATCCTCATCAACCTCTAAGTCGGTCTAATCCAATACATGTGACGGATCCAGCTCGTACTTCCGAAGCATACTAACATGAAACACATCATGCACCCCGGACAACTGTGGCGGTAACGCTAGACGGTAGGCAACCTCACCAATCCTCTCAAGGACCTCGAAAGGGCCAATAAACCGAGGGGACAACTTCCCACTCTTCCCAA
Source organism: Camellia japonica (assembly GCA_030407325.1). Lineage (NCBI taxonomy): Eukaryota > Viridiplantae > Streptophyta > Magnoliopsida > Ericales > Theaceae > Camellia > Camellia japonica. The sequence goes on along the minus strand of JAPPVO010000017.1, from coordinate 112,067,163 downwards.
ACCTCATCAAACCCCGCCTAGGCGATATTTTCAGAAAGACATGATCACCCATCTCAAATGCCAAAGACCTCCTCCTACGGTCGGCATAACTCTTTTGATGACTTTGGGCTGTAACAAGACTTTGGGCTGTAACAAGTCTCTTACGGATAAGCTCAACTTTCTTCGTCGTCTCCCGAACCAACTCCAGGCCCAACAAAGGTACATCACCCACCTCGGCCTAACACACTGGAAACCTACACAGTCGGCCATACAAGGCCTCAAACGGTGCCATGCCAATACTCGATTGGAAACTATTGTTGTAGGCAAACTCCACCAAGGGCAAATGTCTCTCCCACGACCCACTAAAGTCAAGGACACAGCCTCGAAGCATATCCTCAAGGATCTGAATAGTACGCTCGGACTGCCCGTCAGTCTGAGGATGATAAGCCGTGCTAAAAGTCAATCTAGTGCCCAAGGCACTCTGCAAACTCTACCACAACCTAGTAGTAAAACGTGGATCTCTATCTGGGATGATCGACACTGGGACCCCGTGCAACCTCACTATGTCCCGAATATACAAGTCAGCAAGATGATCTATCGAATCTCTCACATGCATAGGGATAAAGTGCGCCGACTTAGTTAACCGGTCCACGACCACCCAAATAGCATCACTACCCTGCTGAGTCCTCGGAAGACCTACAACGAAGTCCATTGTGACATGCTCCCACTTCCACTTGGCAATAGGCAAGGGTTGTAACAAACCTGCTGGCCTCTGATGCTCGGCCTTCACTTGTTGACAAGTAAGGCACTTAGACACAAAAACTGCCACATCTTTCTTCATACCCTGCCACCAAAACTGGCGACCCAAATCACGATACATCTTAGTGCCTCCCGGATGCACCGCAAGGCGTGAATGGTGAAACTCTCGGAGCACTTCCTCTCGGCAAGACTCCAGCACAAACAAATGGTCTTGGTACCTCACACTTAGGTCGGGATACATGGTCAAACCCTTCTCAACCTTCCCACTAGAGATCTTCTCCCGAAGGGATTCTACCTCAAGGTCACTTATCTTTGCCTCCAACACTCGATTCACAAGTGTAGGCAGCGCAGCTACAGAAAACAAAGCCGCAGACCCAACAGATTCACCAAGAAGCAAATCAAACTCGCCAAGTGCACCCAACATTTCCCACTCCAGGATGGCTATACAAGCTACATCACTAATGGATTTCTTACTAAGGGCATCGGCCACAACATTGGCCTTCCCAGGATGGTAATGCAACTCAAAGTCGTAATCCTCAATAAACTCCATCCACCGTCTCTGCCTCAAGTTCAGGTCTTTCTGTGTAAACAGATACTTCAGACTCTTATGATCCGAGAATACCTCGAATCTCTCACCATAAAGGTAATGCCTCCAAATCTTCAAGGCAAAAATTACAACCGCTAACTCTAGGTCATGTGTAGGGTAGTTTCTCTCATGTGTTTTCAACTGTCGCGAGCCATAGGCTACCACTTTCCCTTCCTGCATCAATACACAACCCAAACCCTCTCGTAAGGCATCACAATACACTGCATAACCCAGACCCCTTTCCGGAATAATCAAAACTGGAGCGGTGGTGAGTCTAACCTTAAGTTCTTGGAACGACTTTTCACAAGTCTCACTCTATACAAATTTGACCCCTTTCCGCATCAACCTAGTCAAAGGCGAAGCTAGTCTAGAAAAATCTTTCACAAACCAACGGTAATACCCGGCCAACCACAGAAAATTGCGGATCTCAAAAACACTCTTAGGTTGTGCCCAATCTTGCACTGCCTCTATCTTGGATGTATCAACAGACACCCTTTCCTGGGAGACTACATGGCCTAAGAATTTTACCTCTCTTAGCTATAACTCACACTTCCCAAACTTAGCATACAGCTTATGGGCTCTAAGCAACTCAAGCACCACTCTCAAGTGTTCCTCGGGCTCCTCCTCAGAAGGTGAATAAATCAGAATGTTGTCTACGAAGACGACCACAAAACGATCTAAGAACTCCCGGAAGATCCGGTTCATCAAGTCCATAAACACTGCCGGTGCATTGGTGAGCCCAAAAGGCATCACCAGAAACTCATAATGGCCATACCGCGTACGGAATGCCGTCTTCGGGATGTCCTCCTTCCTGACCCTCAACTGATGGTAACCCGATCTCAAATCTATCTTAGAGAAACAACGGGACCCTTTCAACTGGTCAAACAAATCATCTATACGGGGCATAGGGTACTTGTTCTTAACCGTAGCCCTATTCAATTTCCGGTAATCAATACAAAGTCTCAAAGCCCCATCTTTCTTTTTAGCAAAGAGGGCCGGTGCTCCCCACGGTGAAGTACTAGGGCGGATAAAGCCCTTATCTAGCAACTCTTGGAGTTGAATCTTCAACTCACTCAATTCAGTTGGGGCAAAACGATACGGTGCCATGGAAATCAGTGTCGTGCCAGGCACTAAGTCAATAGAGAACTCGATCTCTCGATGAGGTGGTAAACTAACAAGATCCTCGGGAAAAACATCTGAATACTCACAAACCACTCTCGGCAACTCAGCTTGGGTCTCATCACACTCACTACTCATACAGCTAGCGAGAAGGCAACTGAGCTCACTCCGCCCTCGCGGATCATACACTGGTAGCAAAACACTATTGACCCGATCCCCCAAGAAATGAAAACTATCCCCGCTCATGGTACATACAGTAACCCTCTGGCGGTAGTAATCAATAACAGCCCGGTATGACGATAACCAGTCCATACCCAAAATCATATCAAAACCCGACATAACCATTACTACAAACGAGAATGGAAGTCGACGATCAACGACCTCTATATCGCAACCTCTACACCCTTGTTTCAAAATCAATTCACCCCCAACAGGTGATACAACACAAATAGGAGATGCTAACTGTGCCAACTCTAACCCCAAAACATATGCAAATGCAGCAGATATAAAGGAATAGGATGCACCCGTATCAATCAACACATTAGCAACTGAGTTGCAAAATAAAAAGGTACCTCTCACAACAGATGGAGCCGGTACAAGATCTTGCGCGGTAACAGCATACACGCGCCCTGAAGGCCTCTGATCTACCTGCTCACCTCTCGAAGTAAAAGACTGCTGCACAGACTGAGACGAAGAGGCTCCCTAATTAGCCCTCGAGGCCTGAACTGACTGAGCTGGCTGAAAACTCTGCCTCGACCTAGATGCACTAGATGTGCCACTCAACTGCGGGCAGAACCTCTTCAGGTGCCCCCCCTGACCACACTGGTAACAAGAGAGCGGCTGACCTCTGCCCTGACTTTGGCTCTGAGGACGAGCCGAAGATGAAGCTGCTCTCTACCCTCCTCCCCTCTGCGGGCAAGCTGGAGACTTGTGGCCCAGCTGACCACATTTGTAACAAGTAAAGTCTCACTGACTGTCTATTCTAGAGCTTGAACTCGGCACTAGAAAGGTAGATCTCGCAAACGCACCTTGGGACTGCTGAGGGTTAGAACCCCTTTGCCTCCTACCATCCCCTGACCATCCTGACTCCTCTTGGAGCCCCTCATCCTCTCCTTCTTCTCATGCATAATAATCTCAAGATGGGACGCAGCATCCACAAGGCGCCCATACTTCCAAGTCATGGACCCTGCAACCCTAGGCTTAAGCCCGGTCCTTAACTTCTTTTCGAACTCAAGACAACGGCGTTCCTCATACGCCACTAGCTCAGGTGCAAACCTCGATAAACTAGTAAATGCGGCCTCAACTCGGCCACCGGTGTATTCAGCTGCTTGAGCTGACAGAACTGATCCCTCAATTTCTCCTTAACAGCGGGAGGCAAAAACTTCTCCTGGAAGGCACCAACGAAAGCCTCCCAAGTCCCACCAATACGGCCCCGAACAAACTTCCACCACTGACCCGCGTCTCCCTTCAGCTGGAAGGACGCCAAGGTCAGTCGCAAAGCTCCGTCTTCGATGCCTAGCATCTCAAACGTCTTCATCATCTGCTCCAGCCACTCATCAGCCTTAAGTGGCTCTTTTGGGTCACCCACAAACTCGTCCGGATTCGACTGGACGAACTCCCTCTTCAAAAAGGATGGCCTTGCCTCAGCCACATGGGCCTGGATCTGATTCTCAACTCTAAGAATGTCCATAGATTCCCTCAATGCTTCTACCATCTCGCGGGCTAAGGCGTCTATGGCTTGTTGACCTACTGGCTCGGCCACATTGGCCTGACCAACCCTCTCCTGCTGCGCCGGAATCTCATCCGGTATAGGCATCTCCTGTCTCCTAGGCCTACCACGCCTACCACTACGTCCTCGTCCTGACATCCTAATAAAGGTAACGAAGACATTAGCACATTCACAAATGTGTTGAAGCTATTTCACTCGCGTCCTAATACATTGGACAATTGTAAGTCACTCCACGTATGCACATAATCACTTAAGCACTTACGAATTTCATTTCCGGATAATGATAGTCCCGTGGCGTTGCTAGAGTTCAGGTTAGAAACAACATTGATCAAGTGCTTTTCCAACAGGACTCCCAGAAACCCAAGGATCCAATCAACATCTTAGAAATTAAATCCCATACCCATATAATCACATAAGCATGTTATCACATAAACACATAACATTACACGTAAGTCTCTAATAAGCAAGACGAACCCATTGTGGTACTAACCACTCCCCACGTACCCAAAGTATTCAAACCCGGTACGCTCTGATACCAAGTTGTAACGCCCTCAAAATAATATATATAAACCCAATATTCTTGGCGTGCATAGACATAAGGGAATAAAGCATATTTCCATTTATCAGAGTATTAAGTAAAAAAGTATTACATGTTGACATCAAAAGTAAGTGCCCTACGGGCTTACAACTTTCCAAGCCAACACTTGGTTACAACAAAAGGAGAGTTCTAACTCTCTATACAAAATAAGCCCTTGGCTTGATTTACATGTAATACAAAAAGATAACAACAAAAGGGTCATTCAGCCTCTAGCCACCCAAGCTACGTCCTTGGAGGTGGCATATCACCTGAACCTGAAAATGATGTCCCATATAGGGTGAACCAACGCCCATTAGAGATATGCTAAACATAATATGAGCAATAACTAAAATATTGGCATTTGATAAATGTCTAACTCATATAAATAAACGTACATCTCTTTCATAACCAATCCACATTCACAGACATATATATATCAACCCCTTTCACTTTCATTATCCAAACCAATTCATAGATATAGTTCTCTATTCATCCAGACAGTTTATAATGAGATTACAACTCACATCATTAACATTTCAATATTCCAATTTCAAATGAGACTACAACTCATATCATTAACACTTCAATACTTCCATTCATCTACGTTATGCAAACGTAACCAAGATTTCGGGACTTTCACCCTAGGCACTCCGGCCAACGTAGTTATCAATGGAGTCCATCCCCTATCTCCTCCCAAACAGGTTTGAGAGTACATCCCATATCTTCTCTCAAACCATGGAGTACATCCCCTATCTTCTCCTAAACAAGATACATATGCAATGTATTCAAACACTTATCATATACAATGATCAAGCAAAGCACATATTCAATGTGTTGTTCCATCTGTCATATTCAATGACATACTCAATTGATTAGCTTTAATTTACCTAATCATCATGCAGTGTCTACAACAATCAAGACTATCCTCCACCGATAGCCCAAGCAGTTATTTCTAAATAGGTAATAAATTATCAAACAGATAAATTATCTACAATTACAAAGGTGAGTGATTAATCAATCTAACTCCACCAATCAATCTCATAACCTCCCAATTTCAAGGTTTTCAACTCAATTTCATATTTCCACATCTCCCAGATTAATTATAAAATTAATCGTTTACATTAAATTAGGGCTTTTTCCCCTTTTTCTCAACATTGACTCAAAGGTCCAAATATCATCAATGAACATCAATAACCTCATTTTAAGACCCATATACACATGTATAGTTCAAAAGGAACAAAACCCCTCTTTATACATTGCAAGTGTTGAAACCCTAACACCCAAAATTTCCCAACTTCAACATTAAATCAAAATGGCCACAAGTTTATGTCAAAGGCCATAAATATGAGTAGTTATCCCTACCTCAAGTGAAGAGACTCAAAGAAGATGATGAAGAAACTCGAATGTGCTCCAAACCCACAATTTTTCGGATCAAAACAAGGATCAATCCAAGCTCCACACTTTTTACAAAGGGACTAGGGTAGAAGATCACTAGAACTGGATGGATTTGTAGAGAGAAGGTGTATTGTAGTGAGAGAAGCTCTCAAATTAGGGTTTTGGAAAGTTAGAGAGAGAGAGAGTGTGTCGAAAAAGTGATTTAAAATGATACAGTCGCGATCTGATATATGTATAATCCACTCGAGTGTAGGACACAAAAATTTTACCCGCTCGAGGGCAAATATGCCCGCTCAAGCGCCAAGGCACAACAGCAAAGCACTACCCGCTCGAGCGCAAAGAGACCCGATCGAGCGTAGAATACACTCCTCCAATATTTTTACAGACTTCGAATACCCGCTTGAGCGCAAAGATACCCGCTCGAGCTCATACCTGCTTGAGCATAAGGAACTCTACTCGAGCGCGAAAAACACTGCTGTAGTATATCTGCAGACACACAAAATGCTGAAAGGGTGCAAACTTCGCTCGAGTGCAACAAGACCCGCTCGAGCGAATCATCAAAAATCTAGGCAACAAGATTAGAGACTAAAACTCAACCACCCTGTTCGAAACACGCCCAAGACATTTCTAAACTCAAATTCAAAGAGTTAAAGGGTGAAGACGAGATATAGGCAACAACGACAACAACAACAAATGACGGGGAAAAACTGGGATCGCTGTAGATCAAATCCACTACAAGGTCATCGAGCTTGCTGACGAGAAACCCATCTAAATTCTGCATCTCACGAACTTTACCCAGTAACGTCGGCTGCACGGTCAAACTACCAATGTATGACCTCTCAGCACTCTCTATTGGTTGAACATCATGCATTGAAATTAACTTCAAGGACTTCCATTCTTGAATCATCAAATAAGCTATAATCCCATGTTGTCGACTAAGTGCATCAGCGACCACATTTCCTTTCCTCGGGTGGTAAAGGATCTCGAAATCATAACTACTGACGAATTCAACCCACCTCTGTTGCCTCATGTTCAACTCTTTTTGAGAAAAGAGATATTTAAGGCTCTTGTGATCTGTGTACAACTCAAAGTGCTCCCCAAACAAGTAATGTCGCCACACTTTCAACGCAAAAACAACTGTTGCCAACTCTAAATCATGAGTAGCGTATCGTCTCTCATGAGGTTTTAATTGTCGAGAAGCATAAGATACAACCTTCTGATGCTGCATCAACACACATCCCAACCTAGTTCCACTGGCATCAGTAAACACTACTAACTTTTCCCCTTGTACTGGTATAGTTAACACCGGAGCTGTAGTTAACTGCTGCTTTAACTCCTGGAAAGCTTTAAATCATCTGTCCATAAGAACTTCGCATTCTTGCGGGTCAACTTGGTCAGGGGTACTGCAATAGTGGAAAACTTCTCTATAAATCTCCTGTAATAACCGGCTAGTCCTAAAAAACTTCTCACCTCTGTAGGGTTCGTGTGCTGCTTCCATTCTTTGACCGCAACAACTTTCTCAGGATCTACAGCTATCCCTTGATTGGATACAACATGCCCCAAAAATCGAACTTCTTTCTCCCAAAAGTGGCACTTACTGAACTTAGCGTATAACTGCTGTTCCCTCAAAGTCTACAACATAACTTTCAAGTGTTCTCTGTGTTCTTCATTCTTAGAATACACCAGGATATCATCTATGAAGATAATCACAAACTTATCTAGATAGGGTTGAAAAATTCTGTTCATCAAGTCCATGAAATAGGCAGGAGCATTGGTCAAACCAAAAGGCATTACAGGAAATTCGTACAACCCATACCGAGTCCGAAAAGTAGTAAGCGGTATACTTTCCTCTGACACACCCATCTGATGGTAACCCGTTTTGAGATCAAACTGAGAGAACATGGCTGCCCCCTTCAACTGATCAAACAAGTCATCAATTCTAGGTAGCAGATACTTGTTCTTGATAGTCACCTTGTTTAGCTCTCTGTAATCTATGCACATACGGAGAGTGCCATCTTTCTTGGAGACAAAGATCGCAGGTGCTCCCCACGGGGAGTTACTTGAACGAATGAACCCTTTCTGAGGCATCTCTTCCAGCTGCTTTTTCATCTCCACAAGCTCCTTAGGCGCCATTCTGTATGCCGCCTTAGAAATCGGTGCAATTCCCGGCACTAGGTCAATGCGAAATTCTACTACTCGTCGGGGTGGAGGTCCAGGTATCTCTTGAAATATATCCTCAAACTCACGTACCACATCTACCTCACTAATATCCTGCTTAGGGGTTTCTACCGAGCACAGAAAACTCGTCATCACCGACTCTTCTCCATCGCTAGAAGTGTGGGTAAGCCGTGGCATACCGAGAATATCTATATTTACAGTCCTTCCAGCACAATCTAAAGTCACAAAGTGTTTTTGCAGCCAATCCATAACTAAAATAATTGTAAACCCCTCAAACCCTAAAACAATTAGGTCTACATACCAGACTCTAACCGCAAAATCAATCTCAAAATCTTTACACATCTCATAAAGAGTAACTACCCCTCCTAAAGGGGTCTCAACACGAATAGGTCTAGACAAGGAGGTAGTTACAATACGTTCTCTTTCTACAAACTGTCTAGATATAAAAGAATGAGAGGCACCAGTATCAAAAAGTACTCTAATGGGTTCTTGAAAGAGATTAAAAGTACCTTGCACTTTGTCAGTTCCTGGCATCACTGCAAATGCCCTGGCTGGAGTTGCCTGACCCTGTCGCGCCTGCTGTCTCTGAGGGCAATCGTTGATTACATGCCCCAACTGCTGACACCCAAAACACTTCCTATTGATCGGTTGAGGTGCTACTGGTCTGATAGGTGGGGGTCCCTCCAACTGAGGTACGGGAGGACGATAACCCAACTGTGGCACTTGCTGCTACTATCCTTGATAACCCTGTGGGCGCGGACCACCCTGTCTCTGATAGTAGTGCCCCTGGGGCTGGAAATTGCCTTGAGGCGGGAAATTATGCTGAGGTCTGAAATTTCCCTAACTACCCTGTTGCTGTGGCCTCTAAAACAGTTGACCCCTATGCCTTTGATCATAGGGTTGGTATCTGTTCCCATCCCGCTGCTGAAAGTGACTCCCTCTAAAAGTCTCTCCGACCTTGGTCTTCCCTTCTTTAAACTGCTTCTAAACTGCTTCTCATTTCCTCATACTTCAGTGCCAAGTTAAGAACTCTGTCAAACGGTTCAGCATCAAAGGGAATAAGGGACTTAGACAGGTAATGATTCAATCCCTTAATAAACTTCTCATTCTTCGTCTCCTGTGTGTCGGCCAGGTAAGGGGCATAACGAGACAACTCATTAAACTTGGTGACATACTCAATCACTGTTCTACTCTCTTGAGTCAACTTCAAAAATTCATCACTCAATTGAGACCGACTAGCAGCAAGAACAAACTTCCGGTCAAAACGAGTCTTGAAATCTACCCACGTCAAAGTCGTCAAATCTAGACCCTCCTTCCACAATTTCCACCAAAATAAGGCTGCTTCCTCAAGTTGATGTGTAGCCAACTCCTGTTTTTCAACCTCGGTGAGCTGCATGCGACCAAACACCATCTCACATTTCTGAACCCAAGCGTCAGCTGCAATGGGTCCTCCATCTCCAGAGAATTTTTGACCTCCCAAGGAACCAAAGTCTTTATTTCTCTTCGCAAAGAGATCTCCTTGCTGGCCTTGATTATTGTTCTGAACAACCTGAAGTAATTGAGCCATCATCTCCCCCACATTAACCTGCACCGAATTGGTTGACCCGGAAGCAGCCGCTGTTGCCCTAGTAGCAGCAGCCGCCGCCGCTGCCGCTGCCGCTGCTGCCACGTTAGCAGTTGTTTCTTCCCCTGTGCCATTAGACTCAGCACTTCTTAAATTATACCTTCCTGCCATCACCTTCAAGTTAAACACATAAAAATTCGTTCATAAATACTTAGAATAAATTCAACCACCAACCTAAACCAGCTAACCCATGTTTCCACAATCTGAGGATCACCTAAACTCTTACAAGTCTAGGGTAACCTAGAGCTCTGATACCAAAACTGTCACGCCCCAAAATTCGGACAATTAAATATTACATTATAACTAAACCCCAATTAATATTCCATCATCCAAATCTTAGGGGTGAAACAAAAAAACTAAACGCCAACCAAACCATCCACCATAATTTCATAACTAAACAATACCTCCAACATTAAAGTAACAATACATAGTCAAAATAACTTAAATAATGTATGGTTACAAACCATGCCAAATTATCAAATACCCAGGTCATGAAAAAAATAATAAATACATAAATTTAGTATCAACCCTAAGCTTAAGAAAATAAAAGAAGTCCAAATGACATATCCTACGATCACAGTTATTTCTTGCCACCACCAAAGCCTCTACTACTCCTGCAAAGGAAGCTCGGCTACGCTCAAACCGAACGCACCCGAGTTGCCAAGAGACAAAACGGGTTAGTATACAAGTATACTGGTATGAGTATAAGAATTGACATCCACGTGTCCACCAGACACAAACAAAAAGTACATTATTTCTTGTTACGGAACAAGACAAATAGTTCCATCCGCATCAAGACAATGGGTAGTTTCCCGAGATACGGTGGCATTTAGTTTCTTGCCCGTACACAACTAAATATAAATTAAGCATAAAATAAACATAAAAATATGGTGGGTCATCCCTGCATAAAAAGTTAGTAAGACCCACCATCCTGCGAAAAAAATAAAGTTAGTATAATTTAATCGTAAGTAACTTGCTTAAGAAGTATAAAAATGCACCGTTTCATGCTTAAATAATTCGAATTGACCAAAACTCACAGAACGAAAGTTGTACAGAATCAAATTTCCTAAAAGACATAGCACACGAATTTAACAGAAACTGAATACGTTGAGAGAAAAACTTGATAGAAAACCTAGACGGAATTCAATCGAAGAATCTGAAACCGAAAACGAACAAAAACTACGCTAAGATGATTCTTTTTGGAAAAGTTTAAAACACGAAAAGTGTGCAGAATAATGATTTACTTTAATTTGCATGAAACCAATAAAAATGAGCTCTTTTCGTGGGTTAAAACAACCTCTAAAATCTACAATACTAAAATGAATTAAAACTACTATAATCAAGATCATCCGATTATAAGTTCTAGTCGATCTTGTTAATAAAAAGTTAAAACACAAAAGTCGTCTAGAATCACGTATACATGCCTCTTCTCAAATTTCATAATTTATCGAGATCGTTTACAATTTTTCAACATCTACAAATCAATACAATTCACACTATACTAATAAACTCATAATTAAATTCTTTTACCTTAACTCCACCACTTCGGCCTCCACTTCCGGCCTTTACATATATCCCATGTGCCTCCCGTATACCTAACACCGCTCTGAAGCCAAACTTGCACGGGGATATCGTCCCGAGTTTGACTCACACTCCCCGGATGGTTAGCATATACGTACGCGCGTAAATCAAAGCACTCGTCTACTCATGAGAACGAGGCAACAATATATATATATACAACATCTCACTCATGAGAATAAACATAACGATGCCAAGCCTAAGGCATTCAAATATATCTCATAATCCTCACTTTTTTTATACACTCTTTCTCACCATCACTCAAATAAAACAACAATCCATGGAGTCATGATGGAGTATAAGGAATTTATCTATGGGTTCCTAATTAATTTTAATTTCATATAACCATGAGTATGATTACAACCATAAAATAAATCTATATAAAAAACCCTAAACATGGCATACACAACTAATCAAAATAATTAAAATCAATCAATCAAAAATAACCCTAAATCTTACATACACAACTAAACAAAATAATTAAAATCAATCTATCATCTTTATATAAATACAAAATCAAACTAACATCAAATAAATAAAAATAAATAAATAAAAACAACAAATTAAACATAAATCAAGGGAAGTGGGTTTTGTACTCATAATATGATTTTGAAGATCAAAGAATTATTTGAAGAACTAATGGAGCCACCAAAACAAAACCCTAATCTTTTTTATTCTTTTTCCCCACCTTCTTCCTCCGTTCCACTTTCACGCCACACAGCCACACACAGCACTCTCTCTCTCTCTCTCTCTCTCTCTCTCTCTCTCTCGCGGCGTTGTTCCTGCCCTGTTTCTCTTTTTTTTTTCTTTCTTTATTTTCTTATCAACTTCTAAACCTAGTTGATTACATATATTATATATATATAAACCTAAATCTCATACATAATAACCTAATAAACTATTATATAATATTATACAACAAATTATAATATATATATATATATCTATATATATAACAGCTCTTTTTTTTATATAACAAATATAAATATATAAATATTTGGATTAATTAAATAACACATTAAATTAATTAATCACCACATTAAATTCATTAAATATCACATTCAATTCTTATGTGACCACACAATTAATAAAGAACAAAATAAAATAAGATAATAATAACCATAATAATAAATTATGACTCAAGAAAATTAGGGTCGCTACAATATACACACCTCAAAAGAATCTCGTCCCGAGATTCGATAGAAGAGAGTACTAAACAAAAAGTTCCGGGTGCATACGCCGAACTTTCTTTTCTAATTCCCAAGTGATATCATTCTCATCCTCGCTCCACTACACTTTCATCGAGTTCACTTTCTTGCGCCGCAACTGCTTTACATCTCGGTCTAGAATAGTAACTGGTCGCACAACATACGTTAGATCGTCACTAATCTCCAACACTTATGATGATACTACTTGGGAAGGGTCTTCTACACACTTTCACAATAAAGATACATGGAACACATTGTGAATCATAACTAAAGCAGGTGGTAGAGCTAATTTGTAAGCCACATTACCAATCCTCTCAGTGATCTCATACGGTCCCACAATTTTAGGTGCCAACTTTCCCTTCTTTCTGAATCGCATGATACCCTTCATCGGCGAGACCTTCAAAAACACAAAATCTCCAACATTCAACTCAATCCCCTTACGTTTTCTATCAGTGTAACTCTTCTGACAGCTTTGTGCAGTCTTAATACGTTCCCGAATAATGTTTACCTTCTCCGTGGTCTCTCTCACCAACTCTGGCCCCAACAACGGCGCATCTCCTACCTCCATCCAACAAGAAGGTGATCGACATGGCCTCCCATACAAAGCCTCAAAAGGTGCCATCCCGATACTGGAGTGATAACTATTATTATAAGCAAACTCCACCAATGGCAAGTGTTCTTCCCAACTACCACCAAGATCGAGGACACAAGCTCTCAACATATCCTCCAAGATCTGATTTACCCGCTCAGTTTGCCCATCTGTTTGAGGATGGTAAGTCGTGCTCAAGTCTAACCTAGCACCCAAAGCATGCTGAAAAACTCTCCCAAAACTTTGCCATAAACCACGGATTACGATCTGAAACTGTAGAAACTGGTGCGCCATGAAGTCGCACCACCTCTCGAATATACAGCCTAGCCAATTTATCCGCAGTTCAGTGTGAAACATACTCTCCTACATCTTTCTTCATGCCTTCCCACCAAAACGTCCTCTTCAGGTCCTGATACATCTTAGTCCCACCTGGGTGAATGGTGTATCGGGACCTATAGGCATCATCCATAATCTCTTTCCTCAATTCAAGAATGTTAGGTACACACAACCTACCCTTGAATCGCAATCCCCCATCTGAATCCACAAACCAATTAGTAGGACAATCATCGATCAAATCCACTACAAGGTCATCGAGCTTGCTGACAAGAAACCCATCCAAATTCTGCATCTCACGAACTTTACCCAGTAATGTCGGCTGCACGGTCAAACTACCAATGTATGACATCTCAGCACTCTCTATTGGTTGAACATCATGCATTGAAATTAACTCCAAGGACTTCCATTCTTGAATCATCAAAGAAGCTATAATCCCATGTTGTCGAATAAGTGCATCAGCAACCACATTTCCTTTTCCCAGGTGGTAAAGGATCTCGAAATCATAACTACTGACGAATTCAACCCACCTCTGTTGCCTCATGTTCAACTCTTTTGGAGAAAAGAGATATTTGAGGCTCTTATGATCTGTGTACAACTCAAAGTGCTCCCCAAACAAGTAGTGTCGCCACACTTTCAACGCAAAAACAACTGCTGCCAACTCTAAGTCATGAGTAGCATATCGTCTCTCATGAGGTTTTAATTGTCAAGAAACATAAGATACAACCTTCTGATGCTGCATCAACACACATCCCAACCTAGTTCCACTGGCATCAGTAAACAGTACTAACTTTTCCCCTTGTACCGGTATAGTTAACACTGGAGCTGTAGTTAACCGCTGCTTTAACTCCTGGAAAGCTTTCTCACAATCATCTGTCCATAAGAACTTCACATTCTTGCAGGTCAACTTCGTCATGGGTACAGCAATAGTGGAAAAATTCTCTATAAATCTCCTGTAATAACCGGCTAGTCCTAAAAAACTTCTCACCTCTGTAGGGTTTGTGGGCTGCTTCCATTCTTTGATCGCAACAACTTTCTCATGATCTACAGCTATCCCTTGATTGGGTACAACATGCCCCAAAAATCGAACTTCTTTCTCCTAAAAGTGGCACTTACTGAACTTAGCGTATAATTGCTGCTCCCTCAAAGTCTGCAACACAACTTTCAAGTGTTCTTTGTGTTCTTCTTCATTCTTAGAATACACCAGGATATCATCTATGAAGATAATCACAAACCTATCTAGATAGGGTTGAAAAATTCTGTTCATCAAGTCCATGAAATAGGCAGTAGCATTGGTCAAACCAAAAGGCATTACAGGAAATTCGTACAGCCCATACCGGGTCCGAAAAGCAGTAAGCGGTATACTTTCCTCTGACACACCCATCTGATGATAACCCGTTCTAAGATCAAACTGAGAGAACATGGCTGCCCCCTTAAACTGATCAAACAAGTCATCAATTCTAGGTAGCGGGTACTTGTTCTTGATAGTCACCTTGTGTAGCTCTCTGTAATCTATGCACATACGGAGAGTGCCATCTTTCTTGGAGACAAAGATCGCAGATGCTCCCCATGGGGAGTTACTTGAACGAATGAACCCTTTCTGAAGCATCTCTTCCAATTACTTTTTCATCTCCACAAGCTCTTTAGGCGCCATTCTGTATGCCGCCTTAGAAATTGGTGCAGTTCCCGGCACTAGGTCAATGCAAAATTCTACTACCCGTCAGGGTGGTGGTCCAGGTATCTCTTGAAATACATCCTCAAGCTTACGTACCACATCTACCTCACTAATATCCTGCTTAGGGATTTCTACCGAGCACAGAAAACTCGTCATCACCAACTCTTCTCCATCGCTAGAAGTGTGGGTAAGCCGTGGCATACCGGGAATATCTATATTTACAGTCCTTTCTGCACAATCTAGAGTCACAAAGTGTTTTCGCAGCCAATCCATACCCAAAATAATTGTAAACCCCTTAAACCCTAAAAAAATTAGGTCTACATACCAGACTCTACCCGCAAAATCAATCTCAAAATCTTTACACATCTCATAAAGAGTAACTGCCCCTCCTAAAGGGGTCTCAACACGAATAGGTCTAGACAAGGAGGAAGTTATAATACGTTCTCTTTCTATAAAATGTGTAGATATAAAAGAATGAGAGGCACCAGTATCAAAAAGTACTCTAATGGGTTCTTGAAAGAGATTAAAAGTACCTTGCACTTTGTCAGTTCCTAGCATCACTGCAAATGCCCTGGCTGGAGCTGCCTGACCCTGTCGCGCCTGCTGTCTCTGAGGGCAATCATTGATTACATGCCCCAACTGCTAACACCCAAAACACTTCCCATTGATCGGTTGAGGTGCTACTGGTCTGATAGGTGGGGGCCCCTCTAACTGAGGTACAAGAGGACGATAACCCAACTGTGGCACTTGCTGCTGCTGTCCTGGATAACCCTGTCGGCGCGGACCACCCTGTCTCTGGTAGTAGTGCCCTTGGGGCTGGAAATTTCCCTGAGGCCAGAAATTACCCTGAGGTCTGAAATTTCCCTGACTACCCTGTTGGTGTGGCCTCTAAAACAGCTGACCCTTATGCCTTTGATCATAGGGTCGGTATCTGTTCCCATCCCTCTGCTGGAAGTGACTCCCTCTAGAAGTCTCTCCGACCTTGGCCTTCCTTTCTTTAAACTGTTTCTCCCTTTCCTCATACTTCAGTGCCAAGTTAAGAACTCTGTCAAACGGTTCAGCATAAAAGGGAATAAGGGACTTAGACAGGTAATGATTCAATCCCTTAATAAACTTCTCATTCTTCTTCTCCTGCGTGTTGACCAAGCAAGGGGCATAACAAGGCAACTCATTAAACTTGGTGACATACTCAATCACTGTTCTACTCTCTTGAGTCAACTTCAAAAATTCATCACTCAGTTGAGACCGAATAGCAGCAGGAACAAACTTTCGGTTAAAACGAGTCTTGAAATCTGCCCAAGTCAAAGTCATCAAATTTAGACCCTCATTCCACGAGTTCCACCAAAATAGGGCTGCTCCCTCAAGCTGATATGTAGCCAACTCCTGTTTTTGAACCTCAGTGAGCTGCATGCGACCAAACACCATCTCACATTTCTGAACCCAAGCATCAACTGCAATGGGTCCTCCATCTCCAGAGAATTTTTTACCTCCCAAGAAACCAAAGTCTTTCTTTCGCTTTGCAAAGAGATCTCCTTGCTGGCCTTGATTATTGTTCTGAACAACCTGAAGTAATTGAGCCATCATCTCCCCTACATTAACCTGCACTGTATCGGTTGCCCCAGAAGCAGCCGCCGTTGCCCCAGTAGCAGCAGTCGCCACCACTGCCACCACATTAGCAGTTGTTTCTTTCCCTGTGCCATTAGACTCAACACTTCTTAAATTTTACCTTCCAGCTATCACCTTCAAGTTAAACACATAAAAATTCATTCATAAATACTTAGAATAAATTCAACCACCAACCTAAACCAGCTAACCCATGTTTCCACAATCCGAGGATCACCTAAACTCTTACAAGTTTAGGGTAACCTAGACCTCTGATACCAAAACTATCACGCCCCAAAATTCAGACAATTACATATTACATTATAACTAAACCCCAATTAATATTCCCTCATCCAAATCCTAGGGGTGAAAAAAAAAAAAAACTAAACGCCAACCAAACCATCCATCATAATTTCATAACCAAATAATACCTCCAACATTAAAGTAACAATACATAGTCAAAATAACTTAAATAATGTACGGTTATAAACCATGCCAAATTATCAAATACCCAGGTCATAAAAAAAATAATAAATACATAAATTTAGTATCAACCCTAAGCTCAAGAAAATAAAAGAAGTCCAAACGACATGTCCTACAATCACAGTTATTTCTTGCCACCACCAAAGCCTCTACTAATCCTGCAAAGGAAGCTCGGCTACGCTAAAACAAAACGCACCCGAGTTGCCAAGAGACAAAACGGGTCAGTATACAGGTATACTGGTATGAGTACAAGAATTGACACCCACATGTCCACCAGACACAAACAAAAAGTACATTATTTCTTGTTACGGAACAAGACAAGTAGTTCCACCCGCATCAAGACGAATGGGTAGTATCCCGAGATACAGTGCATTTAGTTTCTTGCCTGTACACAACTAAATATAAATTGAGCATAAAATAAACATAAAAATATGGTGGGTCATCCCTGCATAAAAAGTTAGTAAGACCCACTATCCTACGAAAAAAAATAAAGTTAGTATAATTTAATCGTAAGTAACTTGCTGAAGAAGTATAAAAATGCACCGTTTTATGCTTAAATAATTCGAATTGACCAAAACTGAAAGAACGAAAGTTGTAGAGAATCAAATTTTCTTAAAGACATCACAAACGAATTTAACAGAAACTGAATACGTTGAGGGAAAAACTTGATAGAAAACCTAGACGGAATTCAATCGAAGAATCTGAAATTGAAAACGAACAAAAACTACCCTAAGATGATTTTTTTCGGAAAAGTTTAAAGCACGAAAAGTGTGCAGAATAATGTTTTACTTCAATTTTAGTGAAACCAATAAAAATGAGCTCTTTTCGTGGGTTAAAACAACCTCTAAAATCTGCAATACTAAAATGAATTAAAACTACTATAATCAAGATCATCCGATTATAAGTTCTAGTCGATCTTTTTAATAAAAACTTAAAACACAAAAGTTGTCTAGAATCACGTATACATG
This sequence comes from Camellia japonica, assembly GCA_030407325.1. Classification (NCBI taxonomy): domain Eukaryota; kingdom Viridiplantae; phylum Streptophyta; class Magnoliopsida; order Ericales; family Theaceae; genus Camellia; species Camellia japonica. Next base: position 112,048,781 of record JAPPVO010000017.1, on the reverse strand, counting down.
CCTCTTCTCAAATTTTATAATTTATTAAGATCGTTTACAATTTTTCAACATGTACAAATCAATACAATTCACACTATACTAATAAACTCATAATTAAATTCTTTGTACTTTAACTCCACCACTTCGGCCTCCACTTCCGGCCTACACATATATCCCATGTGCCTCCCGTATACCTAACACCGCTCTGAAGCCAAACTTGCACGGGATATCGTCCTGAGTTTGACTCACACTCCCCGGATGGTTAGCATATACGTACGCGTATAAATCAAAGCACTCGTCTACTCATGAGAACGAGGCAACAATATATATATACACAACATCTCACTCATGAGAATAAACATAACGATGCCAAGCCTAAGGCATTCAAATATATCTCATAATCCTCACTTTTTTTATACACTCTTTCTCACCATCACTCAAATAAAACAACAATCCATGGAGACATGGTGGAGTATAAGGAATTTATCTATGGGTTCCTAATTAATTTTAATTTCATACAACCATGAGTGTGATTATAACCATAAAATAAATCTATATAAAAACCCTAAACATGGCATACACAACTAATCAAAATAATTAAAATCAATCAATCAAAAATAACCCTAAATCTTACATACACAACTAAACAAAATAATTAAAATCAATCTATCATCTTTATATAAATACAAAATCAAACTAACATCAAATAAAAATAAATAAATAAATAAAAACAACGAACTAAACATAAATCAAGAGAAGTGGGTTTTGTACTCACAATATGATTTTGAAGATCAAAGAATTATTTGAAGAACTAATGGAGCCACCAAAACAAAACCCTAATCTTTTTTATTCTTTTTCCCCCACTTTCTTCCTCCGTTCCGCTGTCACGCCACACAACCACACACAGCACTCTCTCTCGCGGCGCCATTCCTGCCCTGTTTCTCTTTTTTTTTTTTTCTTTCTTTATTTTCTTATCAACTTCTAAACCTGGTTGATTACATATTATATTATATATATATATAAACCTAAATCTCATACATAATAACCTAATAAACTATTATATAATATTATACAACAAATTATAATATATATAAATATAAATATAAGATAATATATATATATATATATATCTATATATAACACCTCTTTTTTTATATAACAAATATAAATATATAAATATTTGGATTAATTAAATAACACATTAAATTCATTAAATATCACATTAAATTCTCATGTGACCACACAATTAATAAAGAACAAAATAAAATAAGATAATAATAACCATAATAATAATAAATTATGACTTAAGAAAATTAGGGTCGCTACAGTTTTGGTTTTGTAAAATGAGGAGAATGAATTGTTAGAAAATGGTTGGAGTTGTGTGGATTGGCAAATAAACAAAAATGGTCTTTTTGAAAGAAAATGAAATCATCACCCTTTGTAAACGAATAATGAACTTGAGGTCGGATCTTGAAACCTTTACATATTATCATTGTTATTGGACTAAAAGCCTTGCAAGAATTGGATTTTTATTTTCCTTTCGTGTTGGATGTACAAATGGATAGATATGAATGTAAATGGTGGAGTTGGATATTTGTAATTTCTCACCTATGAAATTATGGATAGTTTATCTATTTTGGAGATTGTATATATGTTTAGAAATATATGTTTTGGGCTATCGGTGGAGGATAGCTATGACTGTTGTAGAAATTGCATGTAGACTAGGAGAATTGAAATTAATCCTTCATTGGTTGTCATTGAATATGACGGTTTGATTAAATTGTTGAATGTGTGAATTTTGGTAGTCATTGTATATGACACGCCTTTAAATACATTGTATATGTATCATTGTTTGGGAGCAAATAGGGGATGGACTCTATTGAAAATTAAGTTGGCCGGAGTGTCTAGGGTGAAAATCCCGAAATCTTATTTATATATGGGTGCCGGTTCCCTCAGATGAGAATTCCGTAAAATGGCAAAATTGAAGTGAGTGTGTATAAATGGGTGCCAATTCCCTTAGATGAGAATTCCGTAAAATAGCAAAATTGAAGTGTTTGTGTAATAATTGTGTTGATTGAGAACCCCTAATTTGTAGCCTCATTTGGGTGTCTAAAATGTAATGAATTGGCTCATGAATTGAGATAAAATAAATTAACTTGAAATGAATTGTCATGAAATGAAGTAAGACTAAAATGACTAAATGTGTATCCTTGGCTTACTATGCTTAAGGCAGGTAGAGCGAAACATGTTTATCATTATTGTCTCAGTATATCTGTGCAAATTATGGGTCATGATGGCTATGGTTCTGGAAGGCCAAGTTGCCTCATTTGTTAAGTAGATAGTTGTTGGTTGCTTGTTGTTTTCCCTTTGTACTGAATGTATATATGTAAAGACATGAATGTGTTGGAAACAGACGTAAGTATTGTATCGAGATTGTGAATAATGTGAAGGACATCGGATACTTGTGAACATGTTTCAAGAAGGTAAAACGTAATGGGCTTTGTGTAATTGTTTTGAAGAACTTTTATTGTCATATGAATTTTGGGGAAAAGGTAACAAGAAGGGAAAAAAAAAAAAGTAAATTGCTTATGTTATTGAGCGAAATGAATGATTTTGAGAAAAGTTCCTATATAAGTATATTTTTGTATAAACCATCACGTTATGTATATGATATAATTTAAACCATTCATGATCATAGCTATCTGTATGTTGTTATTGTTTAGGATCATATTGGGATCCCTACTGGACTTTATGTTCATCCCACGTTGCTAACCCTTTTTCAGGTGAACGTCAAGAAGGATTTCAAGATCAAGGATCTTCTTTATGTGTTGGCCACGGGGCCTTTTATTTATAGGCGGAATGCCATTGATGTAAAAGGGTTAAACTCTTTCTTTTAATTTAAAAGATGTAAGCCTACGGGCAACTTATTTATTTTTATCTCATATTGCATTCATTTCATATTCGAATTAGAGAACCTTTAATAATAGTACTCATTATTGTATTGAATTTCCGTCTATGATCTCTGAAATTGTATTATAAGAAAGGATTTGGTAATGATAGCCGTTGGCATAAAAAGTGGGGCGTGACATAGGAAGACTTCTAGAACACACTTTACACACACCTCCTTCATCTATTTTGAGCTCATAAACATGAGAGAGAGGAAGAGCTAGAATGAGAAGAGAATTCAAGAAGACAAGAGAGGAAAAAGCTTGAATTGAGAAGAAATTTGAAGCATTTGACTTGAGAGATCAACCAACTAAGCATCTAGAACACAATTGAACACCTAAGGTAAGAATTCAAGCCGTTAGTTATGTAATTGAGTCAACTAATGCATGGATTAAAGAGAATTTAGAGGTTAAAGACATGAAATGAACTAAGGAAGTAGGAAAGAAGAGTATTCCATGCATGCATGTGCATTTCATGATGTTTTGAAGTTGTTTTCAAAATAATTCCTACATGCATGTTCTTATCTTGGTTTTGTTAAAAGAATTCAACATGTTTTTGAGCTAAATGACTCATTTGATCATGTTTTGGAAGGTTGAAGTTCATATCAACTCATGCATGTTGTGTTTTCAAAGTATCAAGTTTGATTTTGAACAATTGGCATGCTTTTGGGCCTTGATTTTGCGAAATAATCTTTCAATTATGATGTTTTATAAGTTTACAAGTGTTTTCTCAAGTTTTGGCACAAAAGAATGAGTTTTGATGCAATGAAATTCAGTTTTGAAGCTTAGAGAGCAATCTGGAACTCTTCGCTCGAGCGGTGAAAGTTGCACTCGAGCGAAGAATGCAAGCTCTCAGAAGTTTTGTAGAGTTTGGGGGTTGGCTCGAGCGGAAAAAGTTGCGCTGGAGCAACCACCCTTTGTTTTGAACCTTGGCTTGAGCAACCAAAAGTTGGCTCAAGCGTAAAAGTCAAGCTCCCAGTACTTTTGCAAACATAAGCCTTGGCTCGAGCAGCAGAATCTACGCTCGAGCAACCAACTTTATTTTTTAACCTTGGCTCAAGTGACCAAAAGTTGCACTCGAGCGTAAAATGATAGCTCTCAGAAGTTTTGTAGACCAAGGGGTCCGCTCTAGCGAAGGAAATTGTGCTCGAGCGAATTGCCCTGTTTTTAAAAATTTGACCAAGTGCTTCAAATTACATTTTGACATCCTCATTGCATGTTAGGCATTCCTAAGCCCTAATTAAGACATAATAATGAGGATAAAGATTAAAAACACACCAAGATAGAAAAGAAATAAGTTAAGTATTTTCCAAACGTGTGTTTCAATGTATATCCATTATGTGTTTGTGTAGGTCATGCGCCACAGACTATCTGATCTGTCTGTTCTGCTGCTGGAGCTATCTGTGAGTAATAATTCTGTAAAGCTATGTTCAACTTTACATATTTTCTAAATGATATGATATCAGTTGTTTTCTGAAATGCTATTTTACGATTAAATGACTGATTGTCCAACTTTTTGAAATGTATTCGTGGCATCCTTAGCACCATGTAATATATGTTATCTGTTACCTGGTACCAGAGGTTCCACTATGGAACTGGTTAAGCATAACCTTTAGTTGTTCTGTATTTGCTCTATATCTGACCGTCCCATATGACCATGGGTCATCTATATGTCCCATATAATTATAGATCATCTATTCTGTTAGTGCTAATTGTGAAATTTTGAATTTTGAATATCAATCTGTTTCTGAATCTAAACTCTGATTTCTGAATCTGTTACAGACATCATTCATTAAAAATTTACTCTGTTATTATTCATTGAGCTCCAACTCACTATATTACTTATATATGTAGGTGATCAGGCACGTGACCAGGCTCAGTGATGATTTCCTGGAGATCTGTTCTGTTAGCTAACCACTGTACCTCCCGAGGAGGTTCCCGTTTTGAGAAGTGGTCAAGTTTTGCGAACTATGTTTAAGAGCTTTATTTTCTTTTATTTAAGTCTGGACAAGTTTTTGCACATTCTGTATATGTGTGTAACATATGACTAATGTAAACATAACGTCACATATATGTATATAAGTATTAAATTTTATGTCTCATATACGCCTGCAGAACTCTATAGACATTATATACATTGTTATTTGCTTCCGCTAGCCCCTTATTATGTTCATCTGTTTCAGAGGCCTTCGGTAATCCTAGGGTTACTGGCCGGTTACGACGTTAAACCTATAGGGACGGGTTTAGGATGTGACACTAGTGTTATGAAGAATTTTCTCCTTGGTCAAAAAAAATGGGGTTATGTTTCTGGTTCTGTTCCTCATCCATTGAACTCGAAAAATAAAAGATATCTAACTTCCTGTGATACTTGGGATTGTGATAATGCCCTAGTTTTGACATGGTTTCATAATTCTGTGGATGACCGTATTAAAATGATGATTTCCAAATACAGTACTGTTAATGAGGTGTGGGATTATTTACTGGGTGTTTATTAGCAGTCCAACTTTGCCAAGTGATATGAGTTGGAAACAGCTATTTAGAGTGCTCGTCAATGAGATCAAACTATTCAAGATTTTTATATTGAGATGACAGGTCTCTGGAATCAGTTAGCTCTCATGGAACCATCTAGTCTCAAGGAACTAGACGCTTATGTTGAGTTTCGGGAGCAGGGTTGTTTAGTGCAGTTCTTAACGGCTCTCTCCCCTCAGTATGAGGCTATTTGTGGTGGCATCCTTCATCGGTCTCCTCTTCCCTCCATAAATGCTATTGTTTGTGAGCTCCTCTCCGAGGAAACCGGTCTTAAGACGGCCAGTCAAACTCTACATCCATCTATCTTCTTGGCTTCTACTCAGCCTCCTCTGTTGTCGACCCCACCGCCTCATTAGCTTCAAGCCACTGCAAAGCCCAAGAAGGGGTCATTAGCCTCTGATGAGTGTGCTTTTTGCCATCAGAAGGGCCATTGGAAGTACAATTGTCCCAAGAAGAGACGTCAGCCTGCTCAGTCTTCCCAATTGCCTCAGACAAAAGTTCCGAGGTCCTACTCCGAGTACTCTTCGGCCTTCTGCTGCTTATACCGCATCTGCTCCGGCTCCTGATCCTGACTTGACTTCCTTGAATGCCCAGATTGCTCAGCTTCAGCATCTCTTGTCCACCTTTCAGCCATCTCTATTACCTCTACTCTCACCTCTCTTTATTCAGGTTTGTTTGGGTCCTCTTCAGGTGTCTCCTCTTCTGTCTGGCTTCTTGATTCTGGTGCCTCTCATCATATGACTCCTCACCTTTCTTTACTTCAAAACTGTATCCCCCTTCCCTCTCATATTATTGTTAATACTGCTAATGGGTTTGGTATGTATGTTCTATCTATTAGGTCTGTCTTACCCTCTGCCATAGCTGTTGTTACTATTCCTTGGGTGTGTTTGATTGGACGGACTAGATAAGGGGGGATTAGAATCCATCGAACTTGAGTCCTGGGACTGTGAATCCCCCGGACTATTTGGTTGGATTGGATATGTATCCTGTGTTTGTTTTTTCATGGAATTAGATGTCTGGAAATGACTATTTTTAGTGAATCCAACGTTTGGTTGGACGGACTGGATAGGATAAATGAACAAAAGACTATTTTACCCTTTTTTAATTGTTTACTAAGTAATAGCAATATTAAACATATATTTAATATTTTAATTATTTTTAGCTAGATTAAATAAAAAAATTTATTTTATTTTTTACACAATTAAATAAATTTATTTTTAAAAAAAAATAATAAATAAAATATCAATAAAAATATATATTATTTTTTTAATTAAAATTTTAAATAAATTTGTTTTTAAAAATAATAATAATTAAACAATGAAATTAAATAAAACATCTATTAACATTTAAATAATGAAATTAAATAAAATATAAACAAAATTTTAAAATAAAAAATCAATAAAATATCTATAAAAAAATTATTTAAAAAATTAAATAAATAAAATATCAATAAAAAGTTAAATAAAATTATTTTATTTTTGTAACGCCCTCAAAAATAACCCATAACATACACAATAATAAGATGCATTACTTAAGAAAATAAACCATAATTCATTCATCAGAGTATTCTTAAATAAAGACATTACATGTAATAATGAAAGTAAATGCCCTATGGGCTTACATCTTTCCAAGCCAACACTTGGACACAAAATGTGAGTACTAAATCAACTACAAATTAAGCCCTCGGCTTGTAATTACATGTAATATTAAAACAAAACAAATAACTAAACTAGTCTTCCAATCCAAGTCCTTCCAAGCTAAGTCCTTGGAGGTAGCTTATCACCTGAACCTGAAAATGATGTTCCCATATAGGGTGAGCCACAGCCCAGTAGAGACGTACTAAACCAAATATAAGCATTGAATAAAGCAATAGCATTTAATAGATGGTTAACACAAAATGTCATTTTCACTTTCCATTATCTATTCAACTTTCCATTATTATCAACATGGCTCAGAACCTGGCCAAACTACAACAGTGAACTATATATCATATTCACATACTTCCAATATCAACAAAACAAATGAGACACATGCTCATATCAAAACACTTCCATACTTCCAATATGATACACATTTTAGTGTTGTATCAATAACATGAAAAAACACTTCAATATCAATAAGCACACATAATAGTGATGCTAATGGAGTCCATCCCCTATCTCCTCCCAAACAAAATCCGGTTAAGAGGTCCATCCCCTATCTTCCCCTAACCGTGGAGTACATCCCTTATCTCCTCCCATACAATATGCATATGTAATGCTCAACTAATACATGTATGTAAACACATAACATATACATCTCACAATCAATACACATAATGTCCGTATTAATTCAACAGTCAACATTAATGACTTAACCAATGTGATTAGTTTCAGTTATCCCTAATCCACATGCAATGTCTACAACAATCATGACTATCCTCCACCGATAGCCCAAAACAGTTATCTCTAAACAGAAAATAACTAAATCAACAATTCAATAGGCATATGATTTAAATTAACCAACTACCCCATTTAATCAATAATTCCTCATATTTCGTGAATTCAACCATTATTCCCAATTTTCCTTAAATTAAACTTACAATTCAATTTAATACAACAACTAGGGTTTTTCCCAAAATTACCAAAATACCTCCAACATATTAAAATACCAAAACTTAGAACAAAACGTATACATTGGAGTAGGAAATCCCTACCTCGAAGAAATAACCCAAAAGAGAAGACGAAGATGATGACCCAAACTCCAAAGTGCTCCAAGACCCAAATTGTTCAGATTAAACTGAAGCCCTCGACCCACTCTAACTTTTTAATAAAGGATCTAAGGTAGAAACACCCTAAAACTAGATGAAACCTAGGGTAGAAGGTGTGTAGGGAGAGAGAAGAGTCGGACCTAGGGTTTGGAAACAAAAAGAGATGGAAAAACTGATTAAAATCCCGCTGCTGCCTATTTAAACTGAACAGGCTCGCTCGAGCGAGGACTTGGTCGCTCGAGCAACCAGACACAGAAAACCCCCGCTCGAGCCAAGAATGATTCGCTCGAGCCAACAACCCAGAAGCTCGCTCGAGCGAAGAACTCAAACCCTCAGGTCTTCAACCAGACGCACGCTCGAGCGAAGGAAAGCTCGCTCGAGCGAAGAAAAGCTCGCTCGAGCGAAGAAACACAACTCTCAGGTCCTAAGCCCAGACGCAGACTCTCGCTCGAGTGACCAAACCCTGGCTCGAGCGAAGAACAAAAACAACAGCTCGCTTGAGCGACCAACTCCTCGCTCGAGCGAAGGTCCAAAAATCTGGACAGCAACACTTGGTTTCCAACCCAACCAACCTGTAACAAACCTGCCCAACACAACCCATAACTCAAAATAGGGAATTAAAGGACAACAACAACAACAAAATAACAACTGAATCTACGGAACATAAGTCCGGGTACAACAACCAAATGGGAAAAGACCGGGGTCGCTATAATTTTTAAATTGAGACATTTAAATTTTATTGAATTTTATTAAATATAATACATAATTAAATAGTAGAGGGTCAAAATAGTCATTTCACCACCTAATCCCAACAGTAAATAATCCCCCCCAAATTGTCCCACACCCCCCCCCCCCGATAGTATAATCCCCCATATGGGGGATAAGGAGTCCAGTCGAACTCCATGTCCGGCGGACTAAAAAAAAAACAAACATCGGATTGGATGATTGCCCTGGATTATAATCCACACCGTAAATAATCCCCCCTTATCCCTTCCAATCAAACACACCCTCTGTTCTTTATGTTCATCAGCTATCTGTTAGTTTATTATCTATCAGTCAATTTGATGCTTCTGGTTTTGATGTTATCTTTTCCTATTTTGTCTGTTATGTGCATGATCGGGTGTCCAAGAAGCAGATTGGGACCAGCCGTAGAGTTGGAGATCTCTATGTGGTAGAAAGCTTGCATCATCTTCTATCCACCTCTCCAGTTGCCTTTTCCTCGTTTCAGTTAGATTCTCAATCGAGTCAGTTTTATTTATGGCATTCTCGCCTAGGTCATTTGTCTGTTGATCGCTTACGGTCTTTAGCTCAGTCAGGATTATTGGGTAAAGTTTCTCCTAGTCAAATTGATGAATGTCGAGGGTGTAAACTTGCTAAAATGTCAACTTTACCATTTAATAAAAGTACTTCTGTTTCTGTTTCTCCATTTTCCCTTGTGCATACTGATGTCTGGGGATCCTCTCCTGTTCTCACTAGAGGGGGTTCTGCATACTATGTGTCTTTTGTTAATGATTCCACCCCTTATACTTGGGTTTATCTTATGATTCATAAATCTGACTTCTACCAAATATATCATACATTTCAGTCTATAATCACTACACAGTTTAGGGCTACCATTAAATTGTTATGATCTGACTTGGGTGGGGAATATTTTAAAACTGAGTTCTGTGAGTATTTGGCCAACTTAGGTACCATTCATCAAACCTCCTGTACTGATACACCTGCCCAAAATGGTCGCGTTGAGCGTAAAGACCATCATCTCCTTGAAACAACAAGGTCTCTCATTCTCTCTGCCTCTATTCCGACTCATTTTTGGGGTGAAGCAGTTCTCACTGCTACTTTTTTTCTAAACTGTATGCCTACTCCCTTACTCTCTGGTAATTCTCCTTATGAGGCTCTGTTCTCCCAACTTCCCAATTACTCCCTCATGCGTGTTCCTGTGTGTTTTTAGGTCTGCTTGTTTTGTCTTTCTTCCCCGTAAAGATAGAACCAAACTTAGTACCCAGTCTATTCTGTGCGTCTTTTTAGGCTACAATCTTACCCAGAAAAGCTATCGCTGTTATGACCCTGTTTCTCGTCGCCTTTATGTCTCCCGCCATGTTGCCTTTCTTAACGTCTGTCTTACTTTCAGCTTCCCCCTATCACCGCTCCAGTTTCCAAAGAGGATTTGGTTTACATTGATCCATTTCCTTCTGAAGTCCCTTCGGATGAGTACATCTCTACTGTTTCCTATGAGCTTGTTCCCTCTACTACCTCTCCTGCTGAGTCCCTCTTCACTGATCCCCACAAGTCTCCTGCCTCTTCTCTTCCTCCTTCCCTTTCCCCTCTGGCTCCATCTCCGTCTCTTCCTCCGTTGTTAGTCTATTCCCGTCACAAGGCTCTCCCTTCACCGGTTGTCTCTACCCCTACTGCTAATCCTCCTGCCTCTAACGACTCTGATCTTGCCAACCGTATGTATCCCATTCGCATCTGTAAACAGGTAGACAAACTTGGTTTTGCTAAAAGATGTTCTCCTTCATATTGCACCTTTTTGTCTGTTATTCATTCTTTTTCAGAACCCCAGTCTTACAAGAAAGCCTGTCAAGATCCTAATTGGATTAGAGCTATGGAGGATGAGTTGTCTGCCTTGCAGAAGACTACTACTTGGGAGCTGGTTCCTTTGCTTGCTGGAAAGAATCTAGTTGGTTGGAAATGGGTTTATCAAGTCAAGACTCATTCTGATGGTTCTTTCGAGTGCTACAAAGCTCGCTTGGTTGCAAAAGGTTTCTCACAGGAGTGTAGTATTGATTATGAGAAGACATTTGCCCCCTGTTGCCAAAATGACTATTGTCCGTACTTTGATCTTTGTCGCTGCTGTTCGTCATTAGCTTCTTTATCAAATGGATGTTAAGAATGTTTTTCTTAATAGCAATCTCACTGAGGCTTATATGCGTCCTCCCCTTAGCCTTCCTCATTCCTCTGGACAGGTTTGTCGTCTTCGACGTGCTCTGTATGGCTTGAAACAATCTCCTCGTGCTTGGTATGATCGTTTTTAGACAACTGTTGATAAGCTTGCGATTCATCCTTGTGCCCATGACTCCGCTTTGTTTCTCCTTCACACAACTACTGGTTTTGTTGCCCTATTACTTTATGTAGATGATATGATCATCACTGGCTCTGATTGTTCTGTTATCTTTGAGGTCAAGCAGCATCTCTTTCGCACCTTTGAAATGAAGGATCTGGGCCCATTGAGGTATTTTCTTGATATTGAGGTTGCTTCTTCCCCCAATGGCTACTTTTTGTCTCAAGCCAAGTATGCCAATGAGGTTATTTATCGAGTAGGTCTTACCGACACTGAGCTTTCTAATACCCCCATTGAACTTAATGTAAAGCGCAACACTACTGATGGTGTTCCTCTAGATGATCCTACTTTATATCGAGAGCTAGTGGGTTGCTTAGTCTATTTGACGGTTACTCATCCTGATTTTGCCTATATTGTTCATGTGGTTAGCTAGTTTGTTTCAGCTCCTCGTTCTACACATTGAGCTGCTTTGGTTCGGATTCTTCGCTATCTTCGGGATACTATATTTCAGGGATTACTGTTGTCTTCTACTTTCACTTTAGACTTAGTGGCTTATGTTGATTCTGATTGGGCTGGTGATGTCACTGATTGCAAGTCTACGTTTCTTGGCGATTCCTTGATCTCTTAAAAAAGCAATAAACAAACTGTTGTTGCTTGCTCCACTGCCGAAGCTAAGTACCATGCTATGGCTCATGCTACTACTGAGATTGTTTGGCTTCATTGTTTTCTATCTTATTTGGGTGTACCTTAGTCTTCTCCGACCTCTCTATATTACGACAACCGCAATGCTATTCAGATTGCCCATAACACTGTCTTCCATAAGCGGACGAAGCATATTGAGATTGATTTTCACTTTGTTCGTCAGCATCTATAGTCTGGTTCTATTTCCCTTCCTTTCGTCTCTTCAACTCTGCAACTTGCTGAATTCTTCACCAAGACTCACACCACTGCTGAGTTTCAGTTTCTTCTTGGCAAACTCTCAATGTTTTCTGCTAAAACATATTGAGTTTGAGCGGAGGTGTGAGGATATTAGGTAGCGTTTGATAGAGTTTTGCAAATATGATTTGAGAGTAGGAATTGTATTTTGAGTTTATGAGTTTTGGAATTATGATTTGAGTGTAGAAAATTTGTTTGGTTATAGTTTTTGAATAGAGTGTTGAAATGAGTTTTGAAAGTTTGATGTGACATATGCAGTAAGAAAATTTGTTTGGTTATGAATTTTTTTATGAGTTTTCAAAACTTAATTTAAAAAGTTATAAATTATAATCAAACACACAACTCATTACTCAATTGAAATTATTGATTAACATTCATAACCAAATTTTTTTTACAATTCAATTCAGAAAATGAATTAATAATTTTTTTTTTCAATTAATTTGGTTTTTCAAATAATTTGTTTTCCAAATAATTTTTTTTAAAATTAATTTGTTTTCCAATTAATGTTTATTTCAATTTTTTTTTCGATTACTTTTTTTTCCCAAATAATTTTTATTGCAAATATTTTATTTCAATTCATTTATTTTTTCAATTAATGTTTTTCAGTTTATTTTCTTTTTCAATTTTTTTTTTTGGAATTAATTTCTTCCCAATTTTTTTATAATAATTTTTTTTTCAATTATAATGTGTATGATCCCATTATTAGAAAATAATAAAAGATAAATATAAATACTTTTGACCTGAATAAACATATTTTTTGTTTATGTGTATTAAATTTAGACAATAAATATTATGTTCAAACCAAACGGGTATTTTTTAAAAAATAAATAAAACATAATTAATAACATTTTTGTAAATAGAAACCAAAAATATAACCGTTACCAAAAATTACCTAAACATTTATTTATTTATTAAATTTTATCAATTTTATAAATAAATAAATAAATCTGTAAACCTATACCATTATTTCCACCTTCATTATTGTACTCACCCTTCCATTTCTTACTGCACATGACCCACGAAGTGAAACAAAGACCCGTGAAGTGAAGTACCATCAATAATGGCAGTGTGTGATGGGTTTGACATTGAAATTAGCACATTACCCCTCATTCAATAAATAATAAATTCATATGTTGGAAATAAATAAAAAGGACAACACGTTCACTCATTTCTGTAGATCCATCAGGCCTCTGCAAAATTTGGTCAACTTTGATAAAAGTAAAAAAGAAGCTAAAATAATTGGTTAGCTTTGGATGTTATTTTAAAAAATAAATAAATAAATAAATAAAAACCCAAAACTCAGTATATTTTTGACCATTTGACCGAAGCTCTTTGTATCACTCTCCTAACCAACAATTCACTTCAAAACTTTCAGCAACACCATCTTCATTCCAACAACTTCTTGCTTCACAACTGTCACCATCTTCGTTGCTCTTTATATCAAAATACTGTCAATACCCGAACTAGACAACCACCTCCTCCACCACCTACCTCAATTAATTTCCCATTCAATTAATTTATAAATTTCAAAGGTTCCTTCAGATCTGTTATGCATAACTATTTTTGTTTCGGCTACATGACAATAACGCATTATTGTAAAAAAAAAAAATTATTAACAACATGCTAACTATTACCATTTGTAGACACCCCATTTTTGACCGTCCTCAATACTTGGACGTCACCGCTTGAACACTCGGTGATCATCCATGTTTGTGTTCGTCCTGAGTTCCCGGAGGTCTCGGCCACGCGCATTGCCTCAGGATCCCTCGGCTCGACTGTTTTGTGTCTGGTTTTACACCAAACACTTGTGTTTTGCCTTTTAGGGGCAGGGAATGGCTTGTTGACCATCCCCACACATCACCGGCCATGGCTTGAGGCCACTGGCCACTGGTTTGTTGCCACCGGCCAAATGTTTGGCCGACCGGCACTCTTTGTAGTCGGCCGACCATATATTTTGGTCAAATTGCATTTTTGGCCGGCCGACCACTGTGCATCTGCTTTTGCAGATATTTTTATGCCAGTTGTGCTAGCTGGCATACACCTTTACTCCCCTCCATACACGTGTATGGAGGGATTTCCCTCTTGACTAGCTTACTTGAGAAGCTTTGCAAGAGGGATTGTATATAAGAGAGAGCCTCTTCTCCCTCCATTAGGGTTAGACAAAAAATACAGAGGGAGCTCTGAATTAGGGTTTATATAGTTGTAGCTATTCTATCTCTATTTCTCCCTCTCTTTTGCTCTAAGTGTGTTTTAGTCTTACTATTGCACACAAACACCTAGTGTTACACCTTCTCTTGGCTCCTGAGGTGCTGAAGGACTGTTCTTGGTGTTCTTGAGTGGATTCAAGCTTGGAGAACCAGCTGGAGTGCTGTTCTTGAAGAGGGTCATCAAGGGTAAGAACTTCACCCTTTATTCCCCATTTTTGCATAGCTTTTTAGCCTATCTTGCAACTGTTTTTAGACTTTGCATATAACTAATAAAAGTCTTGTTTTTGAGTGCTTTAAATAGTTGTTTAAGAGTGTTTTGTTGTTTGGGGTTGTTTGACCCCTCATAGGGCTTGTTTAGCCCTATTTTTGTGCTATTTTGGTGAGCTTCGGGACCACTTTGTTTGGGCCTTCTCACCACTGAAATCCGGATTTCAGTGGTGAGGATGGTGCCTTAAGGTCCTAAGAAGGAGAGGGCCACCCCCTCTCCTTGTTGTCCTTGAAAAGGACCATTTTTGCCTCATGTGTGAGCATCTTGTTTAAGTGTATGATGGCCATGCCTTAGCTGTTATTTGTGCTTATTATGCCATAATATAGCTCTGTTTTTACTTGGTTTAGACACACCATGCTTGCCTTGCATACATGTCTTGTAATGCCATGATTTGCCTTAACATGCCTTGTGCTTTTAGCCTTATTTCTAGCATGTTTTGGCTTAGCTTTGTGAAGCTTATATGCATGTTTTGATGTGTTAAAGGTCTGTTTTTGGTCATTTGGGTTGTGCATGCTTTGCTTTGTATAGCTACCATGTAAACTCTCTTGTATGCCTTAAGCATGGACCCCTCTAGCATGCCATCCTTGCATCATTTCAGTGGTTTGGAACCACTTGTCATGTCATTTCAGTCCTTATGGTATGCTTGTATGCTTGCATTTGATGCCCCTTTCATGCTTTAAACGGTTGGTGTTTCTTGCTCCATGTTTGTGCCATTGTGTATGCCTCTAGGATTAGGTCATTTAGATGCCATCTAAGTGGTTTTTGGGACTTACTTTTGCATGATTTAGGACTGTTTTAGTTCATCTTGGTCATTTGCTTCATATGTCATATGGCCATGGTTTAAGTTCTTGGGCTTGGTTGCATGCTTAGCTTGTCTTGTTTACTTGGTTTGGCACCTTTATAACATGATTTTCAGAGCTTACTATGCATGCCATTTGTCCATGTTTGCATCCTCTTAAGTGTGCTTGAGAGTCATTTCTATATGCCTAAGTGTTGGTCCTTGTACATGCATATTTGTATGTCATTTTGCCTCCATTTTTGAGCATGTTGGCCACTGTTTTGGGCTTAATATAGAGCTGCCCAAATTAGTTTAAGTCTATAGTTCGCATGTTGTTGCATGCTCACCTTGTATGCTTGTTCGCATTGCTCATGTTGCATGCTAGCTCATATGTCTAGGTTGCATTGCATTGACATGCATGCTTAACCTCTTGAATTGAGTATGATAGAGGTTGAGCTCCTTGTTTGTTTATGTGCATTTCACTTGAAATCAAAGTGCATAACTTGGTTCCTTGGGCCATCACGCATGGAAATGTGCGATTGGTGGTCCGAGAACTGAGAACCATGTCCCTTTGAGTCATAAACATGATAAGGGATGTGTTGGTGCATACATTTGCTTGGAATGCATTGCTATGCCTTGTTTTGCCCTTTGCTGCTGTCAAAACAGGATTCTGCATGAAGGTTTGGCCGGCCGGCCATCTTTAGTGCCGACCGACCAACAATTGATGGCCGGTGATCATTTTCTTTGGCCGGTGACCAATTCCCTTGGCTGGTGGTGTCCCTCAGGGTTCATAGAGTGCACCTTGGGAATCTTGCACTGATCAGAGAAGGAAAACAGCATGGACAGAGGCAACTTGTGCATGGTAGTGGACTTCCGAACGGAGCCGAGCACGCATTGCATTGGCCCCTCTTCTCAAGACTATTTACTATTTTATTAGATTAGTTAATTTGCTTAACTAGTTTGATTGGTCTGTAATATTTAATTAGCTTGTAGGTTAGTTAACTCTGTATTATTCTTTAGGTCCCTCCGAGCGAGGGCAAATTTGTAATAAGTGTGGGTGCGTGTGTGCATGTCTCCCAACCCCCACTTCTTTCTCCCTTTTACTTACCTGCTTTGATGGTTAGTATTAGGACATGTTTAAATTAGCATACCTTATGCTATGCATGCGTGCATCATTCATCAGCATTGCATGCATCGGGCTCGGCGCATCATGTTAACAGCGTAGTATTCCAAATCTAACTTAAATACGTGCTACTTGTTGCATTCCACATGCCATCCTAGGATTAGCCGAGCCCATTCTAGTTGCATTCTGTATGTGTTGCATTAGCCATCTTAACATGAACTAGGATCATGCATTTGATTACTGACTAGTTTCTGTTTTGGCTTGGAGTACTAGGTAAGCTCTTATGTTTTAGCATCTTGCATGCGTGTGAATGTTGCCATATTAGCATGCTTACCATGAGGCTATATGCTTATGTGATATATCTGCCTGAATGCCCATGGGTGAAGGTTGGGTTATCTGAATTGGAATAATGCATCGACTATGAGTTTTAAGCCCACTAGACAGTGGCAAAACCATCTTTTCTAAGCCCACTTGAGGGTGGCAAAACCTGCATTTTAGCCTACTTGCGAGTAGCAAACCGTTTTCAAAACAAACATGAAATGCTTTGTTCCAACTCAGGCGACTCAGTCTATACTTGTTATGCTGTGCGCATCACATAGTAAATCTAGGCTAATAACCGGAATAAGAACGTATAATGTTTTCAAAACGAGATATCATGGTTAGTAGAGGCCGATCTTCGGATCGGGCGAGAGGGGGTGCTCATAGCTGACTTTCCCCAATCGTACCCAAGTTCCCGAGCCGAGGCAACTTTGGTGATGACGGACATGTGGCCTTAGGTAAACGAGTCAGGGTTTCCTAAATTCCCCCATTAAAAAAATATTTAGGTGGCGACTCTGTATCTGGCAAAACAGTCCATGTTTGGCACTTCTTTTCAAAAAATATGTTTTCTCAAAACGATTTTCCGGATTTGGACTCTTTGGTTCAGATTAAGAACCATGACAAATTGAGTTCGAACTGTGGCACGGAGGCCCTCACGCGGGGCACGTCTACACCATTATTGGTGAAATTAAAATAAATCACTGCCTACAATTTGACAGCCTTAGTTATTTATTGAAGTAGATAGAAACGTACATGCCAAGAAAAAAACATGTTAATATTTAGTCATCTTGTCATTACTACCTTCTCATATTGTATGCTCTGTGTAAAATTGAAAGTTGAAGCAGAAATAAGAAAACATACATCATCAAATATTATTATGTAAAACAGAAACAGTTAATTAAAAATTATAGAAATAAACAGAGAAAGACAGAAAAAAAGAACAACATAGACATCATCAAAGCATGTTGGACAGCCACAACGAGAACCGCAAGCTCGATCAAGCCACAACTTCTCTCTTCACTGCAAAGCTAGAATCATAACTAGGCGCATATAGGCAGGAGTACGTATAAAAAACCTCCGCCATTCCTTGTCTTTGAATAGTGTCAAAGCCCTAATGTACTGGACCGGTGGTATGTTCCCAAGCTCTAACAGGGCATCTTGACATGCATCAAGAGAATAGTCATCACCACATGCACTTACAGCCTCTGTGTCTGTTGACCGAGCACGGGAATGTTCTGTTTTTGCCTGTACATAGGTAGTGAAAGCTGCGCATACATCATCAAAGCCACTTGACCGTGACCTTTTAGAACGACCACTATCAGTCTGGCTAGTTATAGGGCCCCTCTTGTGACTTTTGTCCTTCGATGGTTCTATGTACGCATCGCCGAATAAGTCAACAGTAATAGGCTCGGCCGCATTACTCCCACCAGCTCCAGGAGACTAAAATTCATTAAGCATTTCATCCTCTTCATCAAAGTCAGGGGCTTCTTGTGTATGCACGGGCCAAGGCCCCTGTGGCACAACAGTTTTCAACAATTTCACCCATTTCTTGAAAATACTCAAATCCTTTTGTCCTAAATTTCTTAACATTTTTTGTTGCCTACAACAATTGAACAAATTAAAAATAAGCATTCTGTACGTGTTATAAAATGTTACAAAAAAAATTGAAAAGGGTATAGATTAATTGAATACCTTATCCCAAAATTCATAGGGTGCAACAACCGCTCCTACAATGGGATCCCATCCTAGACCGGCCTGTGCCTGCAATCGCTTGAAGATTTGGTAATCAGCTTTCAATCGCTGATATTTTTCTCGTACCTATTTTGGTGTGTATCAAATATGTACAAATTTTGCAACTCAGTTGCAAAATGAATCCAATGTCTAACTGTCCACACAGTACTACGGCATATTATTTTTTTTTTTTGTTTGTATCTCGTCTTTCAACATATTTATTACCTTCATTTCTATTTGGAACTCCACATTTTTCTGTCCTGATTGTCATCAGAATTGTTGCCATCCATCTAACAACACGCAATTTATATCTAAACTAATCTGAATTGGATATTAAAAATTAAAAATGCAAGAATCATCTCCAATTATGTTTTTGTAGGAAAAAAAGTGCATCAATTGAAGTTGTTAACAGTGTTGGGAAAAATAGATACAAGATGAAAAAGCAGAATGTTACTAGGAAAAAAAATATATCAATTGAACTGTAAACAGTGTTATATAACAAGAAAAAACATAATATTATTTGCAAAAAAGTTTATGAGAGAAGTATATACAGTAGACAATAAGCACAAATAACCAGAAACAGACCAGAAGAAGAAGAGAAGCAGAAAAGGGTACTGCCGGTCGACTAAGAGGAGAGGGGGCTGGGCTGACGGTCGACTGGCCAGTCGACCGGCTAAAAGTCCGGTGGGACGACCGGCTGGTTGTCCTGGCGGTTGACCGGTTTGACAAAACATTTCCCTTCTCAGCTAGTATATACCAGATCGAGTAAAGGATTGAAGGATATACAACTAGCAGATCCATTAAAGGATATATGAAGGATTGAATGATATATGACTAGCAGATCCATTCAAGGATATACATACTAGAGCAGGAGTGGAATAGTTGTTGCTGATGACTGAGTGGCTACAGCGAGTGGATGGGCGCTTCTTCGCAATACGTCTGATTGGAGAATATGCTTCACAAATTTGGCCTAACACACATAAAATTGGGAATGAATTTGGGGAATTTTGAGGAAATCCGGGAGTTGTAATTTAAAATTTGAAAGAAATTTGTGATGTAGTTCACCTCGATCTTCTTGTTGTTTCGTTGCTCGGAGAGTGAATCTTCCATAACGCACAAATTGTAACTTACTTGATTTGTGGGAGCTGGTACTTGCGATTTTATGGATGGAGAGGGGGTTCACAGACATACTTTAGATTCGAAGGTCTCAGTTCACAGAGTAATACGACCCGTGAAGAATCTCCACCTGTGATCGTTGAAAGAGAGGAAGATGACTCGTGAAGTTCAGCTTTAAATTTCTTTGAGGTGAAGCTTTTCAGAAGTTCATCTTTAAATTTCCTTCAGGTGAAGCTTTTCAAAAATGGAGAATATCAAAAGATACAGAGATGTACCGCTGGAAGCTTTTACAGTGGAGAAACGAAAGGAGAACTCAATCAAAACAGGAAGTGGAGATGTATTTTGAATTGTATGGTGGAATTACGATTTGAAAATTGTATCCAAACGCGAAGTGTGAATGTATGGGTCGAAATATAGTTTGAGAATGCAACCAAACACAACCAAAGAATATGTAACTTTAACAATATTAATAAGTAAATAAAAATTGAAGTAAAAAATTTTAGACAAAAAGATTTTAAGTATAAGTTTATAAATTATTTTTGTATTAAAAAATTGTACATTATAAATAGAATATCTACTAGATTTTATAAATAAAAAAAATTGTCATATCTACTAGAAATTTATAAATATTTAAGAACATGAATTGTTTTTTTATTATTATTTAAACAGGTAGTACATCTAAAATTGTCATATCTACTAAAAAAAAATTTAGAAAAACATTTATTGATTTATAAGATTATGACTTTTTGAGAGTGAAAATAAATTTTTAAAAAAAAAATCTAGTAAGAATTTTCACTACATACTAATGCATGTTGTGTAAAATTATGATATGTTATAACATAAAGTGCATGTCATCTTAAGTATAAATATTTCACGGCATATTTTTGCAAGCCGTGAAAGTATATAAATTCTTTTTGTATTAAAAAAAATCTAGATTGTAACTAGAAATATCTAGGTTATTGGGAAAAAAAATAAAAATTTCTCATATCTACTAGAAATTTATAAATATTTAAGAACATCTAGAATTTTTTATTATTTTTTATAATTAAAATATAATTTCTCTAGAGAATGATAAAGTTTCGGATAAAAACATGTATGGATCTAGAATGAGAGAGTGCGGTGTAAGTTTTTAAATAACTTTTTTTTACTTTTTAAATTCAAATAATTTACATATACTTAGAAGGAAAATATTTTTAAATTTTCTAAAAAAATCACTAAATTCAAAAAAATATAAAATTTAATATTTTATGACATGAAATGTATTTTGTCTTAAGTGTAAATATTTTATAACATATTTTTGTATGCCATGAAAATATACGTTTTTTACGGCATACTTTTGCATGTCATAAAAAAAAAAAAGGATTGAATACACACACTAATAATATCTAAGTACGTGTCTGCAAGTAGGCTATAAAAGCACTACCAAAGTCACCTTACCAGCAACTAATTGGAAGGAAGGTATCCTAATAACCGCATGGATTTTTGGACTTTCACCAAGGATACAAAAGTCAACTTAATTAACCACTACCACACCCCTAGCCAGATCATCACGATATTCACTCATTTTTCTCAAAACAATACTCTTTGAATGCATAGGCATGAAACAGTTGAATAAATGAAATGCATGAGTGAATTGGTTTCAGTTAACCTATCTCTCATGCAATTTCTATAACAAGCAATGTTATTATCCACCAATAGCCAAAATAGTTATCTCTATTCAATATATTTCAAAATAGACAATATATAAATCAAAAGCATAACTAACAATTCCAACTAATAGCCCAAAGTTATAAGTTCACCATGAAGTTCACAACTTTTCAACATTTCAAATGCTCCCTCAACATGAAATTCCAAAGGTTTTCCATTTTGAAAGAATCTCTATAAGTTTTCCAAGGCCTCACTTCATTTCCAACAACCAAAAAGAGTTCTAAGACAATAATAGGAAAAAAACCCCTCTTTCATACCTTCCAAATAAGCATAAATCAAAGCCCTAATCTCATAAAGCATTAATTTCTTTTACCGAATAACACATAGCAAAGCTAAATAACATGCAGATCATTAAAAGGGTCCCTACCTCAAAGCAAGAGGAAGAATGGAGCAACACCTGAAAATCAATAGAGTCGAAAACTTGAAATTTACAGATTAAAATGAAGCCCTTCACGCACTCTACTTTTTTAACTCAAGCACTAGGGGTAGAAAATGAACGAAACTAGATGAAAACTAAGGTTTTATAGCTTAGAGACTCGAGAATGGCAAAAAGAGGTGTGTGGAAGAAGATAAGCTAAAAAAAAATGGATATTTTCTTAATATTACAAATTCTCATATTCCACTAAAATCATATCTAAAAATCAAACACACCCTAAGAACTGATGTAGTCTACTATATACATAAACCTAATGCTTTTATCTCACATGGTGATAGATTTTGAGTCCAACAAATATATATATTTTTAAGTATGGAAAAACTATTATGAATTAGATTTGATTTTGTACACAAATTGAGACATGCTCCCCCACCATTCAACTAGCAACTCTATTTAATTTGATACATGCATGGGGAGCTTTTAAGACTTTTTCTTCTAATTTTTCACCAATGTAACTAAATTATCTCTCCGAAGCATAAAAAGATATTGATGTAGTTCTATTCTTTAGATCTGGCTATCCAAACATAGCTTTACAATACGAAATTGACAAAACTAAAACTTTGAATAGCAAATTGGTACAAATGCAAATTTTAGGAACACTTGAAAAAACAAGTTGAAAAATCTAGAAATCCCCTAGATGTTGATTTGTGATTATGCACCAATTTTAAGCAGTAAACAACAATCCCAATCAAACAATCAAGACAAATCGATACAACGATTTTACGTGAAAAAACCACAATTGGACACCTCCAATTGTGATAAAAAAATCACGGGCAACAGCTACAAAATAATCCACTAAGAAGATATAAAGGAATTACACAGGTATACTCTCAATTACCTAGCGAATCCACGCCTGAATTGAACCAACCCCTATGTGCCTCTTCCAACCCGTCTTCACCTCGGAATTGTCTTGACGATGAGCCACTCTAAAATCCACCAAAGCTTCAGTCTCAAATTCTTCAGAATCCACCGAAGAACAACTTTCTCTCTTTTGTGTAGAACAAACAAATAATCCTTTGATGTATACTCTTTAAACCATGAGTTGAATACTCAATCAAAAAACCAAAGAAAACTAGCAAAATATCCCCAGATACAAACCCTAAAACCCAAGAAGAAGATCTGGAGAAGTCATCCTAGATCTGGACTAAAACACGTATTTATAGAAAACTGTCCCACGATCTCCGCTCGAGCGGACCTACGCTCGAGCGTCGAAAGTTTTGCTCGAGCGGAAAAAAACAACATCCAATATTTTTGCAGGCGAACTAAACTTCTGGAACTCAGCATTCTCTACTCGAGCGGGGGAATGTCCGCTCGAGCGGACAGGCAACTTTGAATGCATTTTTGCATTTTGGTTCGGGGGTGCTGCCCCTCGACCCCGCCGTGGCGCTGCCCCCTGGACCCCCGCGAGCTGATCGGGCAGCTCGATCCCCGTCATAATCAGCGAAGTGGCAATCTTGAAAGAAGTAAACACCACAAACTTCTCTGCAAAGCACGATTCGGGTTGGATTCGCATCTAATAAACTGGTAGCCTCACTAAAATAAAAATGCGAAAACAAGTACAACTAAAAGGAGTTTTGTCAAACAGGATTGCCAAGAAATAAAACCTAACAATCTCCCCCTTTGGCAATGTCGTGACAAAACACACCTAAACAAATAAAATCCTAAACACCCCAACCCATTACAGCCAACAAAAGCCAACTTCTTTCTCAAGGTCATGATCTGCAAATCAGTTATTAGTGCCACAATCTCCAAAACAGTTATTAGTCCCACAAGAGTATATGAAAAAGCAATAAACATATGGCTAGATTATCTTGAAGCATTTGAAGCATGAGATGGAAAACATGAATAGATGCAAATTGGAGATTTTAAGAACGTGTAGCATGAAAACATGAAACCTAAGACACATGCACATGAATGGATGAAATCACACTACGACACATGTGCATGAAAACATGAACAACAACTTTCTCCCCTTTTTTGTCATGAATTGACAATTGAAGCTCAATCAACTAAAGTAAGATCATAAACCACACAAGCAATGACATGATAACGATTAACCGAACTCCCCCTCACTAAAAGCAACCACAAACACTGAAAACAGTGAACATGAAGAAAATGACAAAAATAATATGGTGGAGCAAGCAAGGAATTTCAGAGTTGTACCTTAAAACACACAAGATTATCCAAGAAGCACAATTACTTGAAAACACAATGTGCACAGCCTGTAGAAGATTTCTCATAAAGAAAGTGATGCAATATGTGACAAGCATAGATCCCATGATAAAAGTGTGTGTGTGACTCTTGGAGTTCGACAAACACTAGATTCAAATCCTAGTAGTGATATGATAGCTGGACCTCCGACAAGAGAATCTAAGCACAACAAAGGAAAGTCAAACCACTAGGAATCAAGGGGTATTTGGTGAATAAAAGCGGAGGCTCCCCCTCAATCAATGAATCTTTTTCTTTCTTTTTTTTCACACGTTTTTTATTTTCTTTCTTGTGCACATTTTTTTTCTTTTCTTTTGCACACTAATTGGTAGCTGACACGCTCAAGAGTATGAAAACCAAACCAGAGAACATCGATATAATAAGGATAGCCTGGTTGGTGACTCTAAGGTAGCCTTTTCCTCATGCCTGGACTACAAAGAACAGAGGGGAAGGCCATAGAGGTGACAAAAGATGGAAGGTGGTTAAGAGACTCAACATCACCCATGATATGCTAGTATAGGTCAATTCCTCTAGAAAAGCAAAAGATGTAATGCCAGAAGTCCATAAAAAAAATCCACTAAGGCAGAAGACTCCGATATTTGCTAATCCAAGAGTGTGTACAGAATGAGACATACTAATCAAAGAACACACACTCCGAAATGAGTAATGACCACAAAAAAC
Source organism: Camellia japonica (assembly GCA_030407325.1). Lineage (NCBI taxonomy): Eukaryota > Viridiplantae > Streptophyta > Magnoliopsida > Ericales > Theaceae > Camellia > Camellia japonica. The sequence goes on along the minus strand of JAPPVO010000017.1, from coordinate 112,024,009 downwards.
ACACACATATTAACATGTAATGGAGATTCTTATCAACTCCAATATGCACCAAAGACTTCTCAAAAATTTCAAGCTTGCAAAACCATACTAAGTAAATCTTTTTGGATTTTTTTTTTTTTTTTTTTTTTTAAACAAAAGCAAGACATAAAATGAACAAGGACATACTAAATGATACCACACATTAAATGACCCAAAAAAAAAAACACACACACACACACACAGAAACCCAAAAACTAAAACAACAAAACAAATTAACACAAGTCAAGTTTTCTCACCCAAACCGCTTTAGTATGAACAAAGTTGTGAGAATTGTGATTTTTGGGTGGTGTCTTGATGTTGTGGTTCCCTTCTCCTTCAATGAAAACCTGTCTTGACATGGTTTCCAACTTAGAGCTAGGCAAATGCAAACTCGCTCCATGTTTGGTCTCAAGCACATCAAAATAACGAGGTCTAATATGACCCTTAACCTCATTACCACCAATGAAGTGTCTCCTACCCCACAAGAAGTTGGAATTTCTTCCATCTCGATGAGACACTCTCCCATGCAACTTATAACAATAAGGGCGAATATGACCATGCATACCACAATGATGACAAATAAACACGGGTGTACAGGGTGTACCTTCTTTTCTTTGGCCTTACCAACTCTAGGAAGTTTGAGTAGTCCATTCTCATGTTGAATATTTTGTTCTCCCTTTCCTTGAGTTCTTGTATCATGAGATGTGGAAGCACTCTGTTTTTGCTCTTTCTTACCACCAAAGCCAATGCTACTCTTGTCAGAACAAATTTGTTGAGACCCAATAATATTGTCCAAAGTCTTTGATCCTTTGTTCCAAAGACCAATGGTAGCCATAGCACACTTGAGCTCTTCCTCTTTCTTGATCATTAGTTCTTCCAAAGCAACTTGAGACATCTCGAGAGATTCAATCTTTGCTTCATAGGTTGCATAGATTTGCTGTAGCTCATTCCTCTCTGTCTCACAAGTCAAGAGTTTTGCACAAAGAGCTTGTCGATCATTAGAAATCTTAAGGGCATCATTCCTAGCCTCGGAAATCTCTTTCTTTAATTTGACATTCTCACTTTCACATGCTTTGAGTTTCGTAGTGAGTTTGTCATTCAATTTGGATAAGTTAAGAGACTCATTATACAACTTTTCATAAGCTTGCTCAAGCTCTTCATCATCACTCTCCGAGGATTCATCATCAGTGGCATTCTCAATTGACCTCTTTCGATACTCTGTTCGTCTTTCAGTTTCGGAAGCCGCCATGAAAGCAAGGAATTGTTTATGTCCCTCTTCACCTTGATCTTCATTGTCACTTTCATCTTCATCAGATTCTGATTCATCATCCCAAGTGATAGCGAGGGCTTTCTTCTTCCTCAAACGAGTGGGGCATTCTAAAGCAAAGTGGCCAAATCCTTGGCATTCATAGCATTGGACTCTTTCAGAGTTTCTTTGTATCTTTCCTTTCTCCTTCTTGGCTATAGAATTAATTTTGAGTTTATCTTTGCCTTTAGATTTATGAGTATGAGTAGATTCCAAAAGATTAGGATTCTTTTTCAAAAAAGATTTTTTAAATTGTTTAACAAAAGCAGCCGTAATCTTGGAATCTATCTCACAAGCGTCATCAGAATCCTCTCCAACTCTATGAGCACTACTAAAAGCAATAGCATCTTTTTGTTTCTTTTTGAAATTCATATGTGCCTCATAAGTTTGGAGATTTCCAACCAAGTGATCCAGCTTGAGGTTGTCAACATCTTGAGCCTCCTCAATAGTCGTAACTTTTGGTTGGAACCGATCGGGTAAGGATCTCAAAAATTTTTCCACAACTTTGGATTCTGGTATTTTTTCACCTAAATTGAAGCTGGAATTTACAATGTCACTCAACTTCGCATAAAATTCATCAAAGGTCTCACTATCTTTCATTGAAAGGTTTTTGAAACTAGACGTGAGCCTTTGAAGTTTTGAGCGTTTAACAGAAGGAGTGCCCTCATGAATAGTTTGTAAGATATTCCAAGCCTCTTTTGCGACTTCACAATTGCAAATTCGACTAAACTCTTCAGGTGTGACAGCGCAAAAGAGAGAATTGATAGCTTTACTATTCCAGCTACTATTTTGGTAATCAATTGTGTCCCACTTATCAATTGGTTTGGGGAAAGTTACTCCAACAACGGTAATCGTCGGTTCAGTCCACCCATACATGATAGATTGCCAAACTTTTTCATCAAAAGATTTTAAAAACAATCTCATCCAAGCTTTCCAAAAAGAATAATTGGATCCGTCAAGTAGGGGTGGTCGAACCATAGAATTTCCCTCACGAATTGTATCAATTATCACAAATCAAACAAGATCTCGCTCTAATAGATTTGTAAAACAAAAAAAATAGAGCAACCCGCTCTGATACCAATTGAAAAATCTAGAAATCCCCTAGATGTTGATTTGTGATTATGTATCAATTTTAAGCAGTAAACAACAATCCCAATCAAACAATCAAGACAAATCAACACAACGATTTTACGTGAAAAAACCACAATTGGACACCTCCAATTGTGATAAAAAAAACCACGGGCAACAACCACAAAAACAATCCACTAAGAAGATATAAAAGAATTACACAGGTATACTCTCAATTACCTAGCGAATCCACGCCCGAATTGAACCAACCCCTATGTGCCTCTTCCAACCCCGTCTTCACCTCGGAATTGTCTTGACGATGAGCCACTCTAGAATCCACCAAAGTTTCAGGCTAGAATTCTTCAGAATCCACCGAAGAACAACTCTCTCTCTCTCTCTTTTGTGTAGAACAAACAAATAATCCTTTGATGTATACTCTTTAAACCATGAGTTGAATACTCAATCAAAAAACCAAAGAAAACTAGCAAAATATCCCTAGATATAAACCCTAAAACCCAATAAGAAGATCTGGAGAAGTCATCCTAGATTTGGACTAAAACACGTATTTATAGAAAACTGTCCCGCGATCTCCGCTCGAGCGTCAGATTGGCCGCCCGAGCGGACCTACGCTTGAGCGTCGAAAGTTTCGCTCGAGCGGAAAAAAACAACATCCAGTATTTTTGCAGGCGAACTAAACTTCTGGAACTCAGCATTCTCCGCTCGAGCGGGGGAATGTCCGCTCGAGCGGACAGGCAACTTTGAATGCATTTTTGCATTTTGCTTCGGGGGCGCTGCCCCTCGACCCCACCGTGGCGCTGCCCCCTCGACCCCCGCGAGCTGATCAGGCAGCTCGATCCCTGTCATAATCAGCGAAGTGACAATCTTGAAAGAATTAAACACCACAAACTTTTCTGCAAAGCACGATTCGGGTTGGATTCGCATCTAATAAACTCATAGCCTCACTAAAATAAAAGTGCGAAAACAAGTACAACTAAAAGGAGTTTTGTCAAACGGGATTGCCAATAAATAAAACCTAACACAAGTATCATTCCCTTAATAATTTAGATGATAGTTCAAAATTTGATCATTTTGACTCAAATTTGAAACTTCGTAAATGAAATTGATATATTAAAAATTAAAGGACTAAGAATATTGTTGCATATGAAAAAAGGACAAATAAAAATATTTTATTTATTTATTTTTCTATTAATGTCTAATGTGAAAAGGGCTACACAAGGGGGCAACCCTCCCCCTTCATTTTATTTGTTACTTAAAATACATAAGAAAGTGTCATTGAAATTAAACAATCTTGAGGGGCACAATTTATGTTGACACAGAGACTAATAGGCCATGGAGGCAAAATATCACTATTCAATTGCTCTTATTAACATACAAAAACAGAACAGGCATTTAAACCCCTTGCATATTACATTAGACCCAAAATCACTAGAACAACAACCTCCCGAGTTGAGTAACCATTTTATTTGTTTTGTGGAGAGTAGTGACAATAGCTGCATGAGGATGGCAAGATTAACTTGAGCTGAGAGAATTTTAATTTTAATTTTCTTTATTAGATGGCAATTTGACTTTGTTACGGTATTCTGTAAGTGCCCATAACGGAAATATATTCCTGTAGGCTGCATAATGTAACATGCAGTTCTTCCCGAAAACTCCGGTAATTTCCTGTGTTTGTCAAAAAAAAAAAAAAAGAGCGAAGAATGTAAATTTATGACAAAAAGTAAAATAATATTGATCGAAGAACTGAAATTAATTTTTGTTTGTCCTCTCTTTTGTGTATTAATCATATTTATGACAGATGGTAAAATTGGTTGTGTCGTAGAGAATTGATGAATACCTCTTGAGGGAAATCTCCGTTTTCCATTTGGGAATTGATCAGCAACTTTGCAGCGTGATGTAGAGGCCTTGGGTCTCTCTCGGCCTGGTTAGTTACAGAATTTAAAGAACATCACAAATTTTGTTTTGAATATTGTTTGTGTTAATTTGTCGAGCATATGTATATGTAGATGAAGTTTTACTTGGCCGGAATGAATTAGACCCATCATGGCCCATGAAGTATGCACCAAATTGGCTCGATTCTCTTCTAGTGGTACATATTTCTGTTGTGACACAAAGAATATAGAATTAGTTAATTAATTATACATGGAAATAAATGAATTAATAATTAAAAGAAAAAGTTAACTAGCTAGCTAGCTAGTATGCATTGATTTTGGTTAAGGATTCATATTTTGGAAGGAAGTTAAAAAATAAACCTTGAGGGGACTAGAAAGGTAACTCTCTCCCCAACCTCCATTGTCTCGTTGGGACGACAACAAAAATTCAACACCTTTACGGATGGCTGCACAATTGTTGTATGTCTTCCCCGCGGCTACCAACCCTCCCAGCGCAAACCATGCCCCGTACGTGAAGCAAACCCCCCAATTCCCATACCTACCACATTCACATTCACAATTGCATGAGAGAGAAATATAGCAGGTTCAAACAAAACTAAGACATGCATTCTAATAATGTGAGATCAATTCTTTTTCGTTATATTTTGCTCTGTTAATAGTTATATGCTTAATTAAATTAAATAAATTCATATAATTTTTTTTACTATTGCATCTCCTGCTTGTGTAGGCCTTTCACCCAAATATTTCCATTTACAGTAATTATACAGACACACACACACATAGACACAGAAAGTTGGGAACAACATACCATGACCCATCTGGCAATTGGATATCTTCAAGGAAACGAACTGCGTTTTTTATGAAAACTTCAATCTCCATTTTGCGGTGTCCTGGATATAATTTCATGAATAACACAAAAGCTTGGATTGATGTTGCTGTGCATTCTACATACTCGTGTTCAATTACAATATCAGCAAAGGTCTCTGAAGGATTAAGAACCTGCCCCAAAAATAAAATAAAATAAAATAAAATTGCAAATTAAATGAAAAAAGGGTGTTTGTGTTTGCACTGCAAAAAACGCATTAAGAAGTATTACCTCTAGCCAAGACCCTGCTTTTACTGGCTCCCAAGCTGCTAAACCTCCAGTTTTACTCTGTAAACATTGAGAAACAAAATAAATAAATAAATAAATTGTTAGGTTTTATTTCTTGGCAATCCCGTTTGACAAAACTCCTATCAGTTGTATTTGTTTTCGCACTTTTTATTTCAGTGAGGCTATGAGTTTTTAGATGCGAATCCAACCCGAATTGTGTCTTGCAGAGAAATTTTGTAATGTTAATTCTTTCAAGATTGCCACTTCGCTGATTATGATGGGGATCAAGCTGTCCAAGTTGCCTGTCCGCTCGAGCGGACATTCCCCCGCTCGAGCGGAGAATGCTGAGTTCCAGAAGTTTAGTTCACCTGCAAAAATATTGGATGTTGTTTTTTCTCGCTCGAGCGGAACTTTCCGCGCTCGAGCGTAGGCCGCTCGAGCGGCCAATCTGACGCTCGAGCAAAGATCGCGGGATAGTTTTCTATAAATACGTGTTTCAGTCCAAATCTAGGATAACTTCTCCAGATCTTCTTCTTGGGTTCTAGGGTTTATATCTGGAGATATTTTGCTAGTTTTCTTTGATGTTTTTTCAGTGTTCAACTCATGGTTTAAAGAGTATACATCAAAGGATTATTTGTTTGTTCTACACAAAAGAGAGAGTGGTTCTTCGGTGGATTCTGAAGAATTTGAGCCTGAAGCTTTGGTGGATTCTGGAGTGGCTCATCGTCAAGACAATTCCAAGGTGAAGACGGGTTGGAAGAGGCACATAAGGGTTGGTTCAATTCGAGCGTGGATTCGCTAGGTAATTGAGAGTATACCTGTGTAATTCCTTTATATCTTCTTAGTGGATTGTTTTGTAGCTGTTCTCCGTGGTTTTTTTTATCACAATTGGAGGTGTCCAATTATGGTTTTTCCACGTAAAATCGTTGTGTTGATTTGTCTTGATTGTTTGATTGGGATTGTTATATACTGCTTAAAATTGATACATAATCACAAATCAACATCTAGGGGATTTCTAGATTTTTCATAAATAAAATAAAATTATATATTTTTCATGCAATCTCAATGTACGCATAAAAAATCTATACAAACATTATGTAAAAAAGTGCATTAAGATTTTAACTATTTTATCATTATTTATATTTTAGTGACAATTCAGTGAGCAGTTTTTAACATGACCCTTTCTTTTAAACCATTCACTAGAGCCGTATTAACAATTAAGAAAAATTGAGTGTGCTAATGCTATTGTACAATTTTAAATTACAGGAGTGTTACCTGTAATGAAAGCATGACATTCACAGCATCATACAATCTTTCAGCCTCATGTTTTTCACCAACAATTTCGGGTGGCAATTGAGACAGCAACAGACAACACTGCAAAAGGAAAAGAACTCATTCATATTTACAGAACTTACTATCACAACATCAAAAAGAGCAAAAACAAAAGACAGAAAAAAAATGTCACCTTAAGCCCTTCTGCTGTGCAATCTGAGACTTGCCAACCATGATCTTGATCAGAGAAAGTCCAAGATCCTTTAGAAATGTGCCTGAACATCTTTTTAAAATCACCAGAAGGGTTGTCCTTCACCTTTAAAATTGAAGGATAAGAAGAGAAAGAAGCAGGGAAGAATGAATAAATTTGATTGTTATTATAAATTATAGTTTGAAAATAAACTCAAAAATATTTATAAAAGGAAAAAAAAACAAAAACAAAAACAAATTTGAGAAAAAAGAAAATAAAAGATAAACCTGTGATTTCTTTATGAAATCATGGCCTTTTCTAAGAACTTCCCCTGTTTCTTCAAGCATATTACAAGCCAATATTGCTTGAACTGAAAAACCTGTGTCCCATTGTTGACTGCCAAAACTCTGCAATAAAATAAAAAAATAAAACAAAACAAAACAAAAAGAAAGGAGACGTATCAGAAATAGCATGGTCCTCCATTAATTTTTATTTTATTTGTTTATTTATTTATTTTTACAAATAACTAGTAGTACCTGCATTTTAATTCCATCTTCAGCAACCCAGATGTAATCTGGGATCCTAGCAAGATGCTTCTTATAATAATCACCATTAGGATCTTCCACCCAACAACAAAGCATGCATAAAACCTTCTCGACACATCCGATGGTAATGTACCGACTAATTTCATCTTCATAGTGGATGTGCTCCATTGTCTTTGCAAGTGCTTTCTCTCTCAATTTGTTGAAGGGCCAACGCGTAAGCAACGGCTCTGTTGTTATGTACAGACTATCCCACATCAAATCCTGTATTAGAGGACGCTGGTGATACAAATCTTCCTGTAATGTAATGCCATGGCACCACCACCCAGTAATTTGTTACAAATTCATTAATTTCAACAATAAGTTTAAAAACACAGAAACTAAACACGGGATATAGTTATGGAAAGGATGGACATACCTTAGCACAAGCATGCCGGTATTTCTTCCAATTAACTTCATCATAAGGTTGAGAATGAAGCTCTGTCCTCAATTGTTTAACAAGATCAGTAATTGGTCCAACAAATCTCTTCCCGTATAGGTATGACATTGGCATGTAAGTCATCCTACAGTAGCACCACATTTTTGCTGCATTCAAGTCATCAATATAAAAAGTTATACGCTTTTCTTTTTCTTGTTCTTTTTCAAATGTAAAGTATAATATAACAAACTTAAAAGTAGATCAACCTAAATACCTGGATGCATAGGAAGATAAGAAGGCAAGATCCAGAACTCTGGTGGCATGGGGATGCACCCTGACCAATCGAATAGACCAAATATCTACACAAAACCAAATTAAAAAAATAAATTACATAAATTAATTATATTGAAGATGATGAATAGGATGAGATTGAGATTGAGATTGAAATAGTAGTGAGTGAGTACCGAAAGCCAAGTCTTTCCCCAAGAGGGAATAGCAACAACACCGCCATGATCATGGATCCATTTACGACCTCTTTCAACAGCATTGTTACGACCACCAAATGGGCCATCTCCCAGAATTCGCATGCATATGTAGCTGAGTGCTGTACAAAACATTACGCTGTGCCCTTCTATGTGGAATCCCCATCCTCCGTCTTCATTCTATAGTCATCAATTATTTATTAATCACACCAATAAAAAATCACACTTACATACATTCAAAAAAGATTTTATCATATATGTTACTTGGTGGTTGTATACGTATCGAAGAATCTCCTTTTTGTGTTCTGGTGAAAATGTTTCGTCCAGATGCCCTGTAATGTACAAACACATCACCTGCACTACCATGTAGTACAACCATGTATTAGTATGCCTTTCTAGATAGTAATTTTACATGTACCAAATTCAATCATAAAATCGGACACAAAACACTTGTCTCATTGTGCAATCTTTCTTTCTTTCTTTTTTATGAAGTATGAAAAAAAATTAAAATTGGGAAGTGGCATGCATGTATACCAGTGGAGGAACAAAGTATAAGGGGCCGGCATTCTCAGCAGCCCAATGGCCATCTTTGGTCTGCATAGCAGAAAAGAAGCGTAGGGCCCTCTTGAGGGTGATGTTGGCAGCCTCATACGTTACATCCTCCTCTTCACCAACCTTCACTGGCGGTATTGTTTGTTCAAAATTATTTTCCTTCAACATCTGCATAGAAATGGAAACACAACATGATTTAATTGTTAGATTTAAAATTTAAATCTTATAATTTTTTTTATAAAAAAATTATAATATATTTTTAACCAGTTGATAGGAGATGGTGTATTAATCAACCCGAATATGGAGTTAGAACCTTTAATCTCAACAATTCTTGTGTTTAAGCCTTCCATTAAATGTCTGTCAATAAGTAGTTTGCGATTAATACTGATATAATCAGAAAAAGTTGATTAGTTTAGGCAAAAAAATGATTAAATCAGCTCAATTTTTTTCTTTTTTCAAACCAAATGAGCACTAAACAGGAAAATAGGGAAATATATCCAATATTTGAATGTGCGAAATTAAATAATTAGATGTGATAAAAAATAAAAAAATAAAAATGATACGTGTAAAGCATCTCCAGCAATCACTTAAACACATTTTTTTATTCCCCTATTTTGAGGGGCTAATATTTAAAAATACCAGTATAACAAATATTCTAACTTATTTTGGAGTGTACTTTACCTCCTTATAAAAAAAGAGAAAGCCCTTTCCTCAGAATAAAATATCATTTTTCTCTCTTAAAAAAAATAAAAAAAAAATTGTATTTATGACACCTTAGGATAGGGCTGTCATAAAGAATATTTTTAAAAAGAGTCATGATAGAGACCCCTCCAATCACCACCCCATAACCCCACACACACGTGGCGGATGGTGATTGGAGGAGTAAGAAAAAAAGAAAAAAAAAAACGAAAATGTAACCAATGAGAGAGAGAGGGGGGGTCATAGGAGTGGGGGAAAAGGGGGCATGAAACATTTTTGTTTTAAAAATATTTACATATCCTTTTCACGCTTTTCAATACTAACAACTCTCTAAGAGCATCTCTAAGGAATAATTAAAAAATACTTGTTAGGCATTTTAATCAATATAACTCTAATTTTGAGTTTCAATGGACTGGTTATTGGGTTAGCTACTTTATTATCCTACTTTTTTGGTGACTACAATTGAAGAGTCCCAGAGGCTCCCCAAACAAATATATATGTATATATCTCGGATTTTTGTATATTTATGTCTTGGATTTGGGATTTTATATATTTTATACATGTATATGTGTATATAGCAATTTTATATGTTCTTTCAATTCTGTTTGATGAATTACGGAATAACTTATTATGTATTTTGTATTTTTTTCTCCTCGTTCTACAGGTTTTGTATGTTTGTATGGGCAAATTTCTTATTATTGCAAATTTATATTAGTAAAATATCAACAATTAGTATTTTTTGTTTTAAAAATTAATTAAGTTAGTTTGAATGATTAGCTAAAATAAAGAGTGTGGTTGGAGAACACAATAGCTAAAATAATTAGGTAAAATAAAGAGTGCACTTTTTTCACACTTTAATTAATGAAAAGTAAAGAGTGTGGTTGGAGTTGTTCTAATAGGTGTGTTAGGAATTTTTCTTTAATTGAAAAAAGAGAAAGAGTAGGAATTAGAGACAGTAGAAAATGACTCTTTAAAATATAAAAATCCACCATTTCATGATAATTTAAGGTAAATATTGGCCTCATTTGACAATTTAACTCTTTGACTAAAAAAAGTCAATAAAAAAATACTTATCAATTAATCTTATTAATTAAATTTATTTATTTATACATCTTAATTGATAAATTTATTTTTAAAAATAAAAAAAACGATAAATTTATCGATAGGACTTAATGGGTAAAAATTTCTAAAAGTAAGACCTATTAATAATTTATCAAAAAAAAAAAAGTTTCCAAAAATTAAAAAATTACTAAAAAAATTAAATCATAAACACAGTTATTCATTTTTTTTTTTTTTTTGAAAAATATTTGAGACTCCCATTTTGAGGGATTCCCATGACCCCAAATGATTGTGATTGGTCATGCATCTTTTTGTTTTTGTTTTCTATTTGTACACGTGTGTGTAGGGGGTCATGGGGTGGAGTGTTTGTGGAAATCTTTATCATTTCTGTTTTTTTTTTTTTTTTTTACAAAGAAGCTTAAAATTTTAAAATTTTCTAAAATCTAACCCCAAGTGAGATCATAAGTAATCTTAGAGATGCTTAGGCCTGGAGAATAAATTATTTTAATAATTTTTTAATTTTTTTTGAAAAAATATATAAAAAAAATTAGAGAGAGCGATGTCATAACTATAATAACAGACGTTAATTTGATAACATGTGAGAGAGGAGAGAGAGAGAGAGAGAGAGAGAGAGAGAGAGAACCTGCAAGCGGAGAAGAACATCGCCGCTAGGCTTGACACGAGAGCGGTTGAGAGTGAACAATTCACGAGCCTTTTCAACCTCGGCTCGTTCTTCAGGCGTACCGTAATTTGGATCAAACTCCCATATTTGGCGCCCCACAAAGTTGTTTGTGCTGTATAGGTATGGCTCATATGGACCCCCTCCTGTTGCTACCTTCAACCTCCACATTCTTCTACCAACAACCTAGTATATATATATATATATATTTTACCATTTTTGTCACTTACATCATTAATTCTGTCAAAACTTTAAATGAAAATTATATTTTTCATATATGGAATGAATAGAAGAAATATATCACATAGAAAGAATAGATTGAGTGCAAGAAGTGAGTTTTGAACTCAATACCTCTTACAATTAAAATTGTTCTAAAAATTTAATTTATTAAGAAATGTGTTTAAAAAAAAAAGACCTATGTATATTAAGAAAAGTAAAATCTGATAGATTTATCAGTAACTGAGAGGGAGATTTATGATCCGGAATTGGGCCGAGGCAACGGCCGAGAAGATTGGCAGCCTAGTGGATCATGGCACCGAAATGATCCCCGGTCCACCTAGAATTGGGCTACTGGGCCCTAGGCTGGGCGAGTGTTGGGCTGGGTATGCGCCGCCCAGTCCGTATGTATGTTGCTCGGCTAAGGCGACGCTCGGTTGGACCGAGCTACGTGGATGGCATAGGCGAAGCCGGTCAGGTTGGACGGCGTCCCGAAAGGTGTCATCGACCGAGGTACTTGCCTGCTCGGCAGAAGGCCAACCACAGTCAAGCGGACTGACCAGCGCCCGGAAAGGCGCGGTCAGCCGAGATACCCAATTGCTCGGCAGGGAGGCCGGCAGCAGGCGTTCGTAAGACATCTCTGGCTCGACGGTGCCGAGGTGCTGCCTAGCCCGGTTCTCTTGATAAAAGCCAGTAGAGTGCTAGGGCGTAAAGCATAGCCCGGCCGTGGATAGAGCAGCTCGGCTGCCGGGCTTCAGCAGAGAAGGCTAGCAGTTGAGATTAGGTGATGTTCAGCAAGGTTTACGCTGACAGATGGGATAGCGGAACCACGTGTCAGGAGATGACTGGGAGTGGATATGGGGCGCAGAGGGTATGTAAGCATGTCTGCGCCCCCCCATGCGAGGGGGACATGGACAATTTTTGTAAGTAAGACTTACACTCAAACACTCTCTCTTCTCTCTAGTCATTTTTTCCAGGTGTGTGGTTCTAACTTGAGCGTCGGAGGTGTTTTCCGGCCACACACCGCCGGGTAGCTCACCGCTTTTGCGCTTTCAGGTGATCGGACAGCTGAGGAACTGGGAAGAAAGGAAGTGCGGGCAGCCGGAATATTTTCCCCCCGTACAGTAACCAATACCCAATAAGATCTCTCTCACAAAAGCTTCATTCAATAGCTTATCTTTCTTCTACATATGGTAAAAGTAAGTAGCTATTAAGAGATCTTCTAACAAAACTTCAAATATACAAACATTTATTCCTTCCCTCCACTTGGTTGTTTGAATTGAATGGTAGTGGCTTTGTCATGATTATCACCACTTCTTTAACAACTAATAAATTTCACAAACATGTTTTATTATCATCCAAGTGGATCTTGTTTCATTTTTTTTTTCTTCGTAGGTATTTGGGATAACTTAAAAAAACGTATTTCTTTTACCTACATACACTTATTTGGGTCATATCAATCAATATCTATCAACATTTATATTAATATTTCCTCTCTATTTTTTTAACCACTTTCTCTATTTTTCCACATTTTTTATTTATTATAAAAAGTTAAAAAATACACTTAAGTTGTTGGGGGTGTCCTAAATAAGTGCATTTTTTTTGTCTTTTTGGACTAAAAAAATTGAGGAAAAAAGTATGGATGTTTGGGTTAACTTTTTGACTTTTTATGGAAAAATATGTATTAAAAAATTATATAAATTAGTGTGTAGAAGAAAATTAGGATTGAGAGTTGTGTAGCCGTAATTTTTGACTTTTGGTGAATAGTGATAACTTTTTAACTTTTTGAGTAACTTTTTGACTTTTTGACTTTTTGGCAACTTGTCAAACTTGGCCTAAACATTTCAAACCACTCCTAAATTTTATTATTACATAATACATCAGTTAATAAAAAAATAATTAAATTTATATGACTTTTTCATTTTTGTAGTAAAAAAATAGCTTCAATAACTGAAGTATGTGCCTGTAAAACGCCAAACCAAAAGAGGAAAAAAAAGAGAAAAGAAAAGCCCCACGGGGTTACGTGCCTGTAAAACGCCAAACCAAAAGAGGAAAAAAAAAAGAAAGAAAAGCCCCACGGGGACCCGGGGGGGCGGTGGTGGGGTGGGGGAAGTTGGATTACCAGTTGTAGTTAGGCACTTGAGTCTGCTGAAAAAGTTAGCTATTAGTTACTTTGAGATTCAGGCAAGCACTAAGAGAGAGAGAGTGAGAGAGAGAGGACTAGAAGATGCGAGAGAGAGGAGGTGGTGGTAGAGAAATTGTGGTTGGCCAAAACACAAGTGTGTGCCTATATATAGGGAGCAAAAAAATCCAAGTATTAGAGTATTCTTAATGGACGTGTTAGTGAGTGCGAGTGTGTTAGTATTAGTGACCAAAATTTAAGAGAGACAGAATAATTTTTAGATTTATAGTGGAAGTGTTAAGGAACGTGTTAGTGGAGTGTGTTAGTATCAACTGTTAACTTCTTTGTTAATTATGGCTAGCATTTTAGCCAGCGAAAGAGAGAGGAGGAATGTGGGAAAAAGAGAGAGTTGTATGTCTGGGGAAGTCCTTCCGAAAGACGTCCAGACCCTTCAAGAAAAGGAAAAGGAAAAAAAAAAAAAATGGTTCTAACCGATTGACCGGCCGGTCAACCGGCAGTCAACTGTTTTTTTTTTTTTTTACTTGGGATTTTTTTTTTTTGGGCTTGAAATTTAATTTTGGACTTGAAATTTTTTATCACATTAAATTATTTATTTATTATATATACACATGTATAAATTCTTAACACACACTTCAACACATTCCTTAATACATTCATTGCACTACCACTCACTCTCAAAATTAACAAATTCTTAACACATCTTAACATATATTTTTTTCATCCTATTTTTATCACTTTTTATCATATAACACACTTTAACATACTTTTTTAATCATTTCGCATTTTGGGAGGTTTTTGTTGAAGTCAACTCATTTGTATAAATAAAAAATAAAACTCTTTATATTCCACATGTTGGGATTTCTTTGACGTAAGCTTCCCACGTGGTTCTTTTAACACCGCCCAAAGGATAAGAATAGAAAGGTTGATTTAGAATTTTTATTTTAAAAAAAAAAAATAGGTTAAAAATTAATTTTTTAATTTCTTTTTAAAAAGTGTGTAAATAAATAAAAAATAAATAAATGTAACTCAAAAAAGTTAAAAAAGTTGAAAAATTAAAAATTTAATTTTTCGTCAAGTTTTCAGGACAGGCCTAAAGTTAAAATCTCGAAGGTCCACTAAGATTAAAGTTTATTTTATTTTATGTTTTTAAAATCAGATGGTTAGGTCAACTTGCATGTATTTCGATTAATTCTAAAATCATGAAATTAATGATCAAGTAAATATCAAATGGTCCCAACCAGTGCCTTGAAATCGAAATTTTAAATTTTATTCTCAAGTTTTTGCGGCTCGACGAACCCTTTGAAATTTTGCATAATTTGTATGTAATTTTAATTTTGTTTATGCATGAAAAAATCTGAAACTCTCGAAATATTGATTCGTGATTGTGCTTCTCTTTTATACAGTGAATATCAATCACAATCAACCAATCAACAACAAATCGGTACAACGATTTAACATGAAAAAAATTACAATTGGAACACCTCCAATAATGATAAAAAATCATGGGTCAAAGTCATAAAAATAATTCAATAAGAAGACAAAAAATGAATTACACATGAATACCCTAAATTACCTAGCAAATTCATGCCCGAATTGAACTAAACCCGATGTGCCTCTTTTACCACCGTCTTCACATCGGAATTGCTTTGCCCAACGCTGAATTCACAACGCCGATGTTGAATCCACGATGATGAGCCACTTTGGAATCCATCAAAACTTTAGGCCCAAGTTCTGTTAGAAAAAAATGATTTTATGGTGACTTTAATGTGAAATTAAAGTATCGGTTGATGTGGTGTTAATTATGATTCATTATAATGTTAGTTGTGATACTATTTTGATTATTATCTAAGAATTCTTTAATAAGTGTTTTGTTATATATATATATATATATATTTTAAGTTATGACTCTTTAATGGGAGTTAAACTTTAGTTGGATTACCAGTTGTAGTTAGGCACTTGAGTCTGCTGAAAAAGTTAGCTATTAGTTACTTTGAGATTCAGGCAAGCACTAAGAGAGAGAGAGTGAGGACTAGAAGATGCGAGAGAGAGGAGGTGGTGGTAGAGAAATTGTGGTTGGCCAAAACACGAGTGTGCGCCTATATATAGGGAGCAAAAAAATCTAAGTATTAGAGTATTCTTAATGGACGTGTTGGTGAGTGCGAGTGCGTTAGTGTTAGTGACCAAAAATTAAGAGAGACAGAATAATTTTTAGATTTATAGTGGAAGTGTTAAGGAATGTGTTAGTGGAGTGTGTTAGTATCAACTGTTAACTTTTTTGTTAATTATGGTTAGCATTTTAGCCAGCGAAAGAGAGAGGAGGAATGTGAGAAAAAGAGAGAGTTGTATGTTTGGGGAAGTCCTTCCGAACGTCTGGTCAAAAGTCTATCCCAGACGTCCGGACCCTTCAAGAAAAGGAAAAGGAAAAAGAAAAAAAATGGTTCTAACCGATTGACCAGCCGGTCAACCGACAGTCAACTGTTTTTTTATTTTTTACTTGGGATTTTTTTTTTTGGGCTTGAAATTTAATTTTGGACTTGAAATTTTTTATCACATTAAATTATTTATTTATTATATATACACATGTATATATTCTTAACACACACGTCAACACATTCCTTAATACATTTATTGCACCACCACTCACTCTCAAAATTAACAAATTCTTAACACATCTTAACATATATTTTTTCATCCTATTTTTATCACTTTTTATCATATAACACACTTTAACATACTTTTCTAATCATTCCACATTTTGGGAGGTTTTTGTTGAAGTGACCTCATTTGTATAAATAAAAAATAAAACTCTTTATATTCCACATGTTGGGGTTTCTTTGACGTAAGCTTCCCACGTGGTTCTTTTAACACCGCCCAAAGGATAAGAATAGAAAGGTTGATTTAGAATTTTTTTTTTTTAAAAAAAAAAGGTTAAAAATTAATTTTTTAATTTCTTTTTAAAAAGTGTGTAAATAAATAAAAAAAATAAATGTAACTAAAAAAAGTTAAAAAAGTTGAAAAATTAAAAATTTAATTTTTCGTCAAATTTTCAGGACAGGCCTAAAGTTAAAATCTCGAAGGTCCACTAAGATTAAAGTTTATGTTATTTTATGTTTTTTAAATCAGATGGTTAGGTCAACTTGCATGTATTTCGATTAATTCTAAAATCATGAAATTAATGATCAAGTAAATATCAAATGGTCTCAACGAGTGACTTGAAATCGAAATTTTAAATTTTATTCTCAAGTTTTTGCGGCTCGACGAACCCTTTGAAATTTTGCATAATTTGTATGTAATTTTAATTTTGTATATGCATGAAAAAATCTGAAACTCTCGAAATATTGATTCGTGATTGTGCTTCACTTTTATACAGTGAATATCAATCACAATCAACCAATCAACAACAAATCGGTACAACGATTTAACATGAAAAAAATTACAATTGGAACACCTCCAATTATGATAAAAAATCATGGGTCAAAGTCCTAAAAATAATTCAATAAGAAGAAAAAAAATGAATTACACATGAATACCCTAAATTACCTAGCAAATTCATGCCCGAATTGAACTAAACCCGATGTGCCTCTTTTATCACCGTCTTCACCTCGGAATTGCTTTGCCCAACGCTGAATTCACAACATCGATGTTGAATCCACGACGATGAGCCACTTTGGAATCCACCAAAACTTTAGGCCCAAGTTCTGTTAGAAAAAAATGATTTTATGGTGACTTTAATATGAAATTAAAGTATCGGTTGATGTGGTGTTAATTATGATTTATTATAATGTTAGTTGTGATACTATTTTTATTATTATCTAAGAACTCTTTAATAAGTGTTTTGTTATGATTTTTTTTTTTTTTTTAAAGTTGTGACTCATTCATGGGAGTTAAACTTTAGTTGGATTACCAGTTGTAGTTAGGCACTTGAGTCTGCTGAAAAAGTTAGCTATTAGTTACTTTGAGATTCAGGCAAGCACTAAGAGAGAGAGAGAGTGAGAGAGAGAGGACTAGAAGATGCGAGAGAGAGAGGAGGTGGTGGTAGAGAAATTGTGGTTGGCCAAAACACAAGTGTGTGCCTATATATAGGGAGCAAAAAAATCTAAGTATTAGAGTATTCTTAATGGACGTGTTGGTGAGTGCGAGTGCGTTAGTGTTAGTGACCAAAATTTAAGAGAGACAGAATAATTTTTAGATTTATAGTGGAAGTGTTAAGGAATGTGTTAGTGGAATGTGTTAGTATCAACGGTTAACTTCTTTGTTAATTATGGCTAGCATTTTAGCCAGCAAAAGAGAAAGGAGGAATGTGGGAAAAAGAGAGAGTTGTATGTCTCGGGAAGTCCTTCCGAACGTCTGGTCGAAAGTCTATCCCAGACGTCCGGACCCTTCAAGAAAAGGAAAAGGAAAAAAAAAAATGGTTCTAACCGATTGACCGGCCGGTCAACCAGCAATCAACTGTTTTTTTTATTTTTTACTTGGGATTTTTTTTTTAGGCTTGAAATTTAATTTTGGACTTGAAATTTTTTATCACATTAAATTATTTATTTATTATATATACACATGTATATATTCTTAACACACACTTCAACACATTCCTTAATACATTTATTGCACCACCACTCACTCTCAAAATTAACAAATTCTTGACACATCTTAATATATATGTTTTCAAACTATTTTTATCACTTTTTATCATATAACACACTTTAACATACTTTTCTAATCATTCCACGTTTTGGGAGGTTTTTGTTGAAGTGACCTCATTTGTATAAATAAAAAATAAAACTCTTTATATTCCACATGTTGGGGTTTCTTTGACGTAAGCTTCCCACGTGGTTCTTTTAACACCGCCCAAAGGATAAGAATAGAAAGGTTGATTTAGAATTTTTTTTTTTTTAAAAAAAAAAGGTTAAAAATTAATTTTTTAATTTCTTTTTGAAAAGTGTGTAAATAAATAAAAAAAAAATTTAACTCAAAAAAGTTAAAAAAGTTGAAAATTTTAAAATTTAATTTTTCGTCAAGTTTTCAGGACAGGCCTAAAGTTAAAATCTCGAAGGTCCACTAAGATTAAAGTTTATTTTATTTTATGTTTTTTAAATCGGATGGTTAGGTCAACTTGCATATATTTCGATTAATTCTAAAATCATGAATTAATGATCAAGTAAATATCAAATGGTCCCAACCAGTGACTTGAAATCGAAATTTTAAATTTTATTCTCAAGTTTTTACGGCTCGACGAACCCTTTGAAATTTTGCATAATTTGTATGTAATTTTAATTTTGTATATGCATGAAAAAATCTGAAACTCTCGAAATATTGATTCGTGATTGTGTTTCACTTTTATACAGTGAATATCAATCACAATCAACCAATCAACAACAAATCGGTACAACGATTTAACATGAAAAAAAAATTACAACTGGAACACCTCCAATTATGATAAAAAATCATGGGTCAAAGTCATAAAAATAATTCAATAAGAAGACAAAAAATGAATTACACATGAATACCCTAAATTACCTAGCAAATTCATGCCCAAATTGAACTAAACCCGATGAGCCTCTTTTACCACCGTCTTCACATCGGAATTGCTTTGCCCAACGCTGAATTCACAACGCCGATATTGAAACCACGACGATGAGGCACTTTGGAATCCACCAAAACTTTAGGCCCAAGTTTTGTTAGAAAAAAATGATTTTATGGTGATTTTAATGTGAAATTAAAGTAAGTCCCAATCATCGGTTGATATGGTGTTAATTATGATTTATTATAATGTTAGTCGTGATACTATTTTGATTATTGTCTAAGAACTCTTTAATAAGTGTTTTGTTAGGATTTTTTTTTTTTTTTAATGTTATGACTTTTTGATGGGAGTTAGACTTTAGTTTAATTTATCTCTTATCTTGCTTTGTACATTGGAAGAAAATAATCTCATGATCTCTAAATTTAATAGGGTTACTGTAACTAAATGAGTAATTTTAATAAGCTTGTTCCTAGAACAGCTTTTCGTAGTTGCTAGCCTTTTTTGAATAATAGTTGCCTTGTCTTGGGAGACCAAGTGCAGCATGCTTTGAGTTTCTACTATGAGGGTCTCCTTCTCTAGCCGAGTTAGTTTGTGTCTTTTGAGGTATTATTTATAAGTTCTCGAGTTAGATTATTTGTTAAATTATTTTTATTACTATTAATATGTTCTATTTTAGAAAATTTATCCAGAACTTCCATCGCAAGAGTCTCCCTTGCACTTGCGTTATAACACCCCAAAAAAATATAGAAACCTGAACTATCCATTCCACACCACAAGTATATACAATATTCATTCAACAAGCGGAAGCTTAATTAAATCCGAAAACATTCTATATATATAACAACATTGTTAATATTACAAAATTATATCACATGCATTAATACATTCACTAATTCGAAAACCTGAATTTTTGGCATGTGATCGGTAAGCATTAATATTTAAACTATTATAAATTCATGCCTTATTGGCTACAGGTTTCCAAGATTATACTTAATTACAATAAAAATGGGTTTTAAGCGTAATACATAGAAAGCCCTAGGCTTACACAAAACAAAACTCAAAATGAGCATTCAGCTCCAACGTTCTCCCCGAGCTATCACCTTGACGGATGCATACCATCAGCACCTGAAATGTTTTTCCACATAGGCAGAGTTAAAAACCAATAGAGACAAGTTTAATGTTATGTATGATGTTTAACAAAACTGTATAGTGAATGTCTATGAAACGTCATTACATAACATGCATTTCCCCTTTTTGAAACAATGTTATGCTAGAGTTCAATTCACAATTAATATCATTACTTCAAAATAGAAAACAAGACAGTAAATACACACACTAGTGATCTCCAGGTACGTGTCTGCAAGTAGGTTATAAAAGTACTACCAAAGTCACTTTACCGACAACTAACCGGAAGAAAGGTATTCTAACCGCATAGATTTTTGGACTTTCACCAAGAACACAAAAGCCAACTTAATTAACCACTACCACACCCCTAACCAGATTCATCACGATATTCACTCATTTTTCTCAAAATAATACTCTTTGAATACATAGGCATGAAACAGTTGAATAAATGAAATGCATGAGTGAATTGGTTTCAGTTAACTTATCTCTCATGCAATTTCTACAACAAGTAATGTTATCTTCCACCAATAGCCAAAACAGTTATCTCTATTCAATATATTCCAAAGTAGACAATATATAAATCAAGAGCATAACTAGCAACTCATAAAGCATTAATTTCTTTTACCGAATAACACATAACAAAGCTAAATAACATGCAGATCATTAAAAAGGTCCCTACCTCAAAGCAAGAGGAAGAATGGAGCAACACCTGAAAATCAATGGAGTCGGAAACTTGAAATTTACAGATTAAAATAAAGCCCTTCACGCACTCTACTTTTTTAACTCAAGTACTAGGGGTAGATAATGGACGAAACTAGATGAAAACTAGGGTTTTATAGCTTAGAGACTCAGAAATTGCGAAAAGAGGTGTGTGGAAGAAGATAAGCTCAAAAAAATGGATATTTTCAACTTTTGCGTTCTATTTATAGTCAGTCACATCGCAAGCGCAAACTCAAAATCGCGGGCGCAAAAGACACAATTGCGGGCACAATCCCAAATCGTGACCTACCCTCGCAGGCCACACAACTTCTCCGTACAAAGGACCTAAAGGTGTGTTTTGGTCGCGGGCATCATCACAAGCGCGACTTTCCCATTGCAAGCGCGATCACACTGATCGCGGCCTTCTTCGGGGGCCACCGAGGGCTACGCAATTCTACTAGGCCAAAAAACTTGAAGGCCATAATTGTTCGCAACCCTAGTCGTGTCCACTCGCGAGAGCAACCTAACACCTTTGCAAGTGTGATAAGAATGGTTGTGGGCGCGACCTAGCAAACAGGAGGAAAATTCTGCCAAAGTGCCAAGTACAAACCAAAGCTCCCTATGACAATTAAACAACTCAAAGATACCGAATAACACCAATAGATGCAAACCCCAATATCAAAGAACATAAAACGATCGGGTCTTAACGCAAGCCGCTATATGCATATTAGACAAGTTCTTATTTGTGAAACTCATTAAGCCTTTACAATCAGTTTTTATTTATTTCTTTATTTATTAAAAATGACTTAGGTGCAAAAAATATTAATAAAAAAAAGTTCTACTTATCTAATTATAGTCAATAAATCTTTTTTTATTGTGGGATAGTTTTATTTAGCTTGATTAAAACTTCCACTACAATATCTACGTTGCTAATTATTTTCTTTTATTTTTAATATAACACTCTAGTGATTATTACTAGCATCTGCTTCCAATATTAGTTCATCATTTTTATTTGGAAGAGTTAACGTAAGTAAAATTTTGCATTTTTTTAAAAATCTTACTAATAGATTGTCGGTTGTATTTCAAGTCCAATTGTCATAATTTTTCTTTTCTTTTCTTTTCTTTTTTTTTTTTGTTTCTATTTTCTTAATTGATAATATTATAATTCAGTGGAAGTTTAAAAAAATAATTACAAATATATTGAAAAACTTATGCTTTTAATTATTAAAATTGATAAAAATTTATTATTAATTTATAATTATTTTTGTACAATTACACTGATCCATAATTTCCCCTACTTATTTTAGCTAAATTCTTTATAAAATTTTAACCATAAGATAGCATCCTAATCTAGATGCACTATGGGCATGTGAGGCCTACTATGGGTCTTATTTTGATAATTTAAACTATTCAATTTGTCGTTTGTTTAAAAAAAAAAATGGATGAAAATTATGTTTTTAAAAATAATTCATTTATTTTTTGATAACAAACACGATAAATTGAATATGTTACGATTATCGGAATGATCTAAATTTTATTGTAAATGAAATATACGAAATATTTAATAAAATAAACAGTTCGAATTATCAAAATATAACATGTGATAACGCTCTTCAATTCACATTATAGACCAAAAGAATCCCATCTTATTTTTATTTCGAAAAATGTTTGATGATCCGAATTTATGTGGCTCGAATGTATCAAAATGACATCATTTTAATACATTCGAGCTATTCAAATAATAAATTTTTGGGTCACCAAGCATTATTCTTTTATTTCCCTTCTTCTTCACTTTGACAGTTTGAAGTCGCGTCAATCAAGCTTCTTTCCTTTCAATTTACGTGATAATTTGATATTTTAAAAGGGAGCATGATATGGAGCTCGAAAAAGGGGGCACTAATACCCCGAAATTCCCTTTAAGGTAAAAAAAAAAAAAAAAAAAAAGCAAAAACTTACCAAAACAGGAAATTAGTGCAAGGGGATAGTTAAACAAGGCTTGTTAGGTATTTTAGCTAATGTAAGTCTAATTTTGAGCTCCAATGGGCTAGCTATTGGACTAGCTACTTTACCATCCTATTTTTTTGGTGGCTACAATTGAAGAGCCCTAGAGGCTCTCCAAATAATTATGTATGTATATATTTTAGATTTTTGTATATTTATGTCTTGGATTTTGGATTTTATATATTATATATATATGTGTGTGTGTGTGTGTAATTTTATATGTTCTTTCAATTTTGTTTGATGAATTACAGAATAACTTATTTTGTATTTTGTATTTTTTTTACTCATTCTACAGGTTTTTTATGTTTGTATGAGCAAATTTATTATTATTGCAAATTTATATTAGTAAAATATTAACAATTAGTATTTTTTTATTTTAAAAATTAATTAAGTTAGTTTAAATGATTAGCTAAAATAAAGAGCGTGGTTGGAGAACACAATAGCTAAAGTAATTAGGTAAAATAAAGAGTGTACTTTTTTTGTACTTTAGCTAGTGAAAAGTAGAGAGTGTGGTTGGAGTTGCTCTTAGTGCCAGTCAGTTTAGTGCCACAAAACATTTTCCTTTTAAAAGTTGACATTTCTACCAATCAAGCTTCTTTCCTTTCAATTTACGTGATAATTTGATATTTTTAACGTTAACATTTCTACATTTAATTAAGAACCCCACTTGATCTTGATATGTCAAATTTATTACTATAAATAATTTTCTTTATTATGCGACTCTCAAAGGTATTTCACTTTAAAAATTAAAGACTAAATTTTATTGAGCGATCCTCCTTTTTCGATTTTATGTGTGAGTAATACACATATTTTAATTGATATATAATACTAAAATTTATTATTTTGAATAGGATTATTATATATAATTTGTATATTCACTACAAAAAAATTAAAGTTTTAAAAACCAAAATTTAAGGACAAAATTATTTTTTAGGGACCAAATATTTTTATTGTTAAAAGTGTCGTTATTATATTTTTAGCAACGAAAATTAGACATTAGTGATGAATTATTATCTTTTTAGAACTAAATTTTTTGTCTAAAGAAAAACCTATTTTGAGACTAAATTATTTTGTCTGTAAAAGTCTATTTATTAGTGATATTTTCAAAATTTTGTTGCTAAAAGCCTTGTTTTCGATTTTTCGGGATGACCTTTTAGCAACTATCCTCATAACGATAGAAATTGGTCTCTAAATGTCTTTTGCAACAAAATTTTCACTTTTAGAGATCAAAACATTTGGTCTCTAAAACTCTTATATGTTGTATTGATTATTTACACGCTAAAAAATATATGAATAAATTCATTTTTCCTACTTAATTCATAGAAAATTTCATGTTGTTTTCTAATATCACTACAAAAAATTAAGGTTTTAAATTCTAAAATTTAGGGATAAAATTTTTTGTAAGGACCAAATATTTTTGTTGCGAAAAGTGTTATTATTATATTTTTAGTAACAAAAATTGAACATTAGCGATGAATTATTATTTTGAGACCAAACTATTTTGTCCATAAAAGTTTATTTATTGGTGACATTTTCAAAATTTTCTCGCTAAAAGACTTGTTTTTGACTTTTCGGGACGACTTTTTGTCGACTATCCTCACGACGATAGAAATTGGTCTCTAAATTTCTTTTACAACAAAATTTTCACTTTTAGTGATTAAAAAATTTCATGTAGCACATTTAATGCCAATTGTAATGTCAATTTCGGCTGGTTAGACTTCACTTTTTTTCTTTTCTTTTTTTTTTTCTTATGTCAAAGGGTTGTTAGAGATGCTTAATACTTCAATTGTTATTGTCATGAATTTGGAAAATGGGTTAATTGCATCCCATAGGCTTATTACAGTACCGTTCTAATTTCATTGTAGTCCTTTCATTTTTAATTGTGACAAATAATTTCTTGCATTTTAAATCAAGTTACAATGTCATCCTTTCATCTATCTACCATTAAAAAGGCTTATAAAACGTATCATTTAGCTAAATGTGACATTTTTTTTCACCTCATTAGCACTCTCACATTTTTATTAAATTTTACTTTAATCCTTACACTTTCACTAAAATCTTACTTTAATCTCTTTACTTTTATTTTTTGTTAACCTCATTAACAGTAGATGGATGAAAGAGTGACATTACTAATTGAATTAAAATGTAAGAGATTGTCTATCATAATTGAGGGTGAAGGAACCAGGATGAGATTATGATGAAAGTATAGAATGTAATTAACTCAGAAAAACAAATTGTTATTGCACTCATTTCGCATAATGGTTTGGGGTAGTTTGAGGCTAAAATAGCCACAAAAAGACAAAATAAGTTAAAAAGTCAATAAGACAAAGGTCTTGTTTGGCAACCCCTAAAAACGCCAAAAAACTAAAAAGTCATTATCATATTTAAGTCATATCATCTTATTTAAGTCACATCACCTTTCTACCACATCACTTCAAACCCAACCCATATTTCATGAAAAGTCAAAAAAATACACTTATTTAGAACATCCCAAACAAATGCCACATCTAAATCATAATCATTTTATTTTTTCTCTCACAAAAGTCAAAAAGCTAAAAAGCTCATCTCAAACGAGACTTTTTAGTCCCAGGCTAAAATAGTCAAAAACTCAAAAAGCCAACCTATATCTCAAACGAATCCTATCATGTAAAATTTGACAATTCGATTAAAAATGCTTTCAATCTTTGGAAATTTTTTCCCTTTTTCTAAAAGGGATTTTTGTGCAAAAAATTACAAATCAATGAAGAATGAATTTTAATAATAGAAAATGTGAAAATAAGGGGAAAAAAAACAGGGTGATATGTTAGAAGTTTTGATAGTTCATACCTATTGAAATCATCTAACTCATATGCAACTAAGGGAGTGGGAAGTGGCTGGCCAAGCACTTTCCTACTCGCCTACAACTCATCTTCCATTGTTGAGGATGAGTGTGTGACACTTGTGGGAAACAAAGTGTAGTGGTGGGAGCCACCACCATGATGTATTATTCTTCATCCTTGCCTATATGAGAGAGAAAGGGGAAGAAGAGAGGATCAGACAACACAAATATAGCAATCCCGGTTTCACCTTGACCTTCATAGTGTCCCAGACTTAGGTTCCGTGGTTAAATATTGTATCCATGTCTTGTTTTTCCCCTTTGACTCGTTGTATTTGAGTTTTGGAACTTGTTGGGCGCGTTTGGAACAGGTTGGTTGTTAGTTGGGTTAGACAGTTGTTGCCCAGATTTTGGCCTCTTCGCTCAAGCGAGGCTTCTTGCGCTCGAGCAAGCCTTTTGTTATTTGCCCCTTTGCTCGAGCGAGGTTTCTTGCGCTCGAGCGAGAGTGAGGAGTTCTCAGGTTTCCTCCCAAACGTAGCTTTTCTGAAAAGGATGAAGTTCTTCGCTCGAGCGAGGCTTCTTGTACTCGAGCAAACCTTGTGTTGTTTGTTCCTTCGCTCGAGCGAGGGTGTGCGTCTGTGAAATATCTGAAGGTTTGTATTCTTCGCTCTAGCGAGGCTTCTTGCACTTGAGCTAGCGTGTGTGTCTATGGCAGACCTGAAGCTTTGCATTCTACGCTTGAGCGACGCTTCTTGCGCTTGAGCGAGGTCACTTGTTGTGTCTGATCGCTCGAGCGACAACTCTTTCGTTCGAGCGAAAACCGCATATATCAGTTCGCAGCAGAGTTATTCTACATCACTTTTGAATCCCTTTTTCCTAAAAACCCTAATCTGGCACCTCCTCTCTCTAAAACTCTCTCTCTCTCTCTCTACAAATACTCCTTGATCCAAGCACCATTACCCTACTCCATTTGAGAAAAAGGTAGAGCAACTTGTGAGCTTCCATTTGATCCAAGAAAAGTTGAGTTTGGGCACCTTTGGGCTTCTTCATCATCTCCTTTGAGCTTTTACATTTGAGGTAGGGTTATTCTACACTTTAGTATGGTTTTTAACCTAGGTATTTGATGTTATACGTAAATGGTGGGATTTGGGAGTGATTTGAGTAAACTAGGGTTTGGGTACAAATTAAAAGAGGGGTTTTCTCATGTTTGGTTGTAAAATGAATTCGGGACTTAAACATGTAGCTCTCTTGCAATTAGATGGGAAATTTGGCCTTGCGGTTGACATTTGAGAAAATGGGAAAATTGCCCTAATTTGGATTGAACAAGTCATCTTGTATATATAATGAAATTGATATGGAAAAATATGAAATTGGAAGGATATATAAATGAATGGGGCAATTGGATTTGTTAAATCACTCACCTATGGAAATTTGATAAATTATCTGTTTGATAGATTGTACATCTGTCTAGAAATATCTGTTTTAGGCTATCGGTGGAGGATAACTATGATTGTTGTAGGAACTGCATGAGGATTAAGTAAATTAAAACTAATCATATGAATTATGTCATTGAATATGACGGTTTGACTAAATTGTTGAATATGTGAATTTGGTAGTCATTGTATATGACGATGTTTTGAATACATTGTATATGTATCTTTGTTTGGGAGGAGATAGGGGATATACTCCATTGTTTGGAAGGAGATAGGGGATGGACTCCATTGAGAATTAAGTTGGCCAGAATGTCTAGGGTGAAAGTCTCGAAATCTTATATATATATATGGGTGCCGGTTCCCTCGGATGTGATTCCGTAAAATGGCAAGAAAATTTAAGTGTTTGAATAATGTTTGCTATTGAAGTATTGATAAACGAGTTGTAGCCTTGTTTGGGATTTGTTTAGATAACAAGGGATTATATCTAGGAGTTGATTTGAATAAAATAATGGAAACGGTTTGGGATATTTATGTCATTATTGTTTGGTCTTGAAAAGAAGATGTCAGTTGGTTTTAAGTGTTGAACATTTATCTAATGTATGTATCTTAGTTAAATTTCATACATTGTGTTAGCATATCTCTACTGGGCTTTGGCTCACCAGGTACAGGTGACATGCCACATCCAAGGGTATAACTTGGGAGGACTTGGGGCTAAAGACTCTATTTTGTTGTTCTTCTTTTTATTATGTCAAATGTTTATTCGAGCCGAGGACTTTACTTGTATAAAAGACTTAGACTCTTCTTTTGTTGTAACCAAGCGAAGTCTTGGAAAGATGTAAGCCTATAGGGCATTTATTTTGTTGTTATCAATTAGAGTTACATGCTATAGTTTCAGAATGAACGTTTATGAAAGTGTAATGCATGTAATACCTTTTGTAATATAAACTCTGATGAATGAAAATAATACCTTTTATGTTATGCTTATGAATCTCTTGGGTTGGTTTATGTCATATTTTAAGGGCATCACAACAAACACAACATAGCAAAGAGTGTTTTGTAATCTAAGAGTGAGAGTTCCATAGAGAGAAAGTGAGTGTGAGTTCTGTAATCTCTCTCCGGGAATTCTATAGTGAAATCTCTTCCCGTGGACATAAGCAATTGTCGAACCACAAAAATCTCTTGTGTTATTGTTTGTGATTGCTTGTTGGTGTGCCAAACAGGTTCCCAGATCCTAGCAAGTGGTATCAGAGCCTAGTTGAAGAAAAACAGTACGTTTTTCAGAACTTGTCAGATTTCGAAGTTGTCGAAATCAAGTTTTAAGCATACTAAAGGGACCGTCTCGTCGAGACGAGTCCAAAACTACAAAGCAGAGTCCCAGAAGACTGCCCACGTGCCCTCACGCATCGCCAGAAGACCGACGCATGAAGCCCAATCGCAAGATTCACCCACGACACATCTAATCGCATCCGCAACCGACGTGACGTCAGCCGCCACGTTATGGACACCCTATTTTGACCGGCCCTAAGACTTGGGTGCTTTTTTTAATTACCCAATGATGAAAATTAGCATGTGTTTCTTATATAATTCTCAGTATGAAAGATGAAATTTATGCTTCATTCCCAACCCTAAGCCTATTTCGGTTTAGTGATTTAGATCCGTTCAAAACTCTCTTTTAAGATATTCCTTTTATGCATAGTTCCAAAAATTTTGTTGAAAAACCCTATTTTCCCTAAGAAAAAGAAAGCAAAAAAATTCAGTGAATAGTGCATGGTGAATAGTGCTGGTCAGCCAAATAATGTCTGTGAATAGTGCCGGCTGGCCAATTAATTGACCAGCCAGCCAACTTTTTAGTCGGTCAGCCAATTAAATTGGCTGACCAGCCAAGTTTTTGGGTGGCCAACCAACAAATTGGCCGGCCGGCTAATTTGCCCAAGAGCAGAGCAGTTTTGGTAGAATTCTTGATGAAAACGTGTGGGTTATGCCCATTTCAGATCTTTCTAGATATATTCGTCCACGAGATATGTATCTACCCCCCTCCATTATCTTTCTTTGGCCTCCATTATCAAAAGGGAGTTTGTCCTCTTCCATAAGGTTGCATTCATTTCAACCACCCTTGTCACCCCATCATCCTTGTCTCCCATCTTCTCCTTGACTTAGCAACCTTCCCTAATTGCATATAAGGATAGAGAGGATCAGAATGTAGAGGGAGAAGTGAATTGAAAGATAGAGTATCAATTAAGAGAAGAGAGATAGAAAGAGAAAAGAGAGAAGTCTTATGTTTTGATCTATAAGCCTACAACTTCTATATACACTAATATCCTAGATTTCTATATATCAAAACTATCCCATAAATCTGAAATAGCCATATTCTTGAGTATTGATCAAAAGAGAGTGAATGTTGTTGAAATTAAGAGAAAAACAGAGAGTTGGAACAACTCCCCCCCTCCCCCCCGGCACACATTGTTAAACAACCCCAAAACACCATTCTAACTAGAATTTCAAATTTTTGAACTGAGAATTGAGAACACACTTCCTAAGCTTAAGGGTGATCAAAAGGAAGTTTGGAAGTCAAATCCTTCATTGGAAGGTAAATTTTGTACACTTTCCATTTTCTTTTACTTTCTTATATTGTTTTTCTTGTTTCAATTTCATGTTATAAACCTGTTGTAAGCTAACTGAAAGTGGTTAGTTAAGCCACTTGCATATTTTCTATTTGTGTTTCTGATGTTTAAAGCAAAATAGAGTTTCGACCAATTAATTGGCCAACCGGCCAAAGCCAACTTTTTGGCCAGCTAGCTCATCTTTTGGTCGCCCAGCCAACATTCTTCTAGATAGAACCCAGCAGCCTCTCGGCGTTGAGCAGAACAGTCTTTGATGGTCTTTAAGGCCCCCTGAAGCTCTTGTTTTCTTTTATTTTAGTTAGAGAGAGTTGTGAGGATTTAATTTTGTTGTAATATTTTTTTTATTCCTCTTCCCTCCTTATTTAGATTTGTAATATTCAAAGTGTTGCAATAATTTCCTGTCCCGCTTCTTTCTATCTATCTCATTCTTTTATTTTCTTGTTCATATTCTGTAAATATGCATCTTATATTGTCTTGTCATCATATCAATGCTTTGCATCCATGTTTCATGCCTTAGGATTCGGCTAAATTTGCATATGTGAGTTTAATTGATTATTATGTGATTTTGTGCGCTACCTCATGTCTTGAAATGATTCACATGTCATATATTAGAAACTAGATCTTTAGTTGCATTTTATAAGTGAATTGCATTAGGATCTTGTATATAGGATCATGCATTTGTTTACTAACTTTGTTTTTGTACCTATTTGTCCATAAATTTGTAAGTTTTTGTCCTTTAGCAACCCTTCTATATGTGAGTTTCTTATTATGTTTAGCATCCTACCATATGTCTATGTGCTTATTTGAAATAACTCTATGCATGCTAATGGGTGAAGGTTATATTATTTAATTTAGAATAAAATTGATTTTTATGATTGCACTATTCAAAACATTTTCAAGATAATGAAATCAAGTTGTTCTAAAATGGACGACACAGTCTATATTTGTTTGCTTCATATAGTAAATTTTAGGATTTAATAAATAATTGGAATATGAACATATAAAATCACTAAAATTCATAACATGGCTTAATAAAGGCCGATCTTTTGATCGGGTGAGCAGGGGTGCTCAATTAATGATCTTCCCCCTTCATATCTAAGGTTCCGAGCCAAGCATCCTTGGTTAAAATGAACAGTGGCCTTGGCATGAGTCACGGGTTTTCTAATTTTTCCAAAATATTAGGTGGCGACTCTAAGATCAGGTGATGTTACTCATTTCTGGCAAGGAATTGTAATAAAATGGATTTTTTTATAAAAGTTGTCAAATCTGGACTCTCATCTATGTTTCATATTGCCCTTGTGAGACTAGATCGAAGATAATTAAGGGTCCAAACTATTTAATGCGCGCTAGTAATCCTCAAGCGGTGTTACACACGTGTCGCCCCAACAAGCCGCCACGCGTCAGTAGCAATCCAGTCAACGCACCGCCACGTGTGCGCCAACTCAGCACCACGTTTGTGCCAACTCAACGCCACCTGTCTGCTACGTCATCACACGTCAGCACCTGTCAGTGCCACGTAGCTAACACATCAGCAGTGCAAACCAGTCAGGTTTACCCAGCCCGGCCCGACCCAACCTGCAGACGTAGAGGATTTATCTGGTGCTGCACGGCTAAGTTGCAACCTCTGATTTGAACTGTCCATAGTGTTTTCGCTAGATCTAAGCGATTCTGAGTTTGATTTTGACGATCCAATAATGGTTTCCATCTATTTGGAGTATTTCGGACATATCCGTAAGGTCAGATTTCAAATTCAAAGTTTTATGTAAAAAGAAAGAAAATGATAGAGGAATCTACATCTACTTCAAGATCAATGATAAAGTTGACTGCTTCCAATTATGCAATCTGGCAGCCGCGGATGGAAGACATCTTATATTGCAGAGATCCGTTTGATTCTATTGAGCTTGAAAGAGTCAAATCAGCAGAAGAGAATGATGTAGACTGGAAGAAAAAGAACTAGAAAATTATTGGTCAGATTAGACAATGGATTGACCACAATGTGTTCTACCATGTCGCCCAGGAGACAGATGCTTATGCCCTCTGAAGAATGTTAGAAAACATGTACCAGTCAAAGATCACTCGAAGCAAAGCCTTGGTGATGAGAAGGCTTGTAAATCTGAAGTTGAAGAATGGTGTGTTTGTTGCCGAACACACCAGCGAATTCAAAAATTTGGTGAAAGCGTACAACCATTAAGATACCCTTGGATAATGAAATGCAATCGTACTACTGCTCAGTTCCTTACCGGACAACTAGGAGACATTCATGATTTCTCTCAGCCACTCTGCACCAGAAAGGAAGCTGACCATAAGCATGGTCACAGACGCCTTATACAGTGAAGAGACAAGGAAGAAAGATATAGGGGGTAATCAAACCCATGCTCTTGTCACAGAAGGTAGAAGCAGAGATAAAGGTAGTGGAAAGAGTAGAGGAAGAAGCAAGAGCAAAGGCAAATAGAGCAACATAAGTAAATCCAAAGACAACAAAGATCTAGGAAACTCTAGCTTCACTTGCTTTCACTGTGGCCAAGAGGGTCACATAAAGAGAAACTACCCAAGCCGGAAAGATAAAGGCCAAAGTAGTAAATCAAAGGGAGATGAGAACACTATAGCCACAACTCTTGATGAGATACTTCTTGCAGTTGGTGAAGAGGAGTGCCTTCACGTGACTGATGACAGCTACACAGAATGGGTGGTAGACACAACTGCATCCTATCACACCACCTCCCATAGAGAACTCTTCAACTCATACAACGCTAGAGATTTTGGCACCGTTCAAATGGGAAATTCAAGCTATTCGAAGATTATGGGTATTGGGGACATTATTATTCAGACTACAAGCTGGTTCTCAAAGATGTGAGGCATGTTCCAAATTTGCACCTCAATCTTATCTCCGAATTACCAGTTGTATTACTAGTTTTAGTTAGGCAATTGAGTCTGCTAAAAAAGTTAGCTATTTGAGATTCAGGCAAGCACTAAGAGAGAGAGAGAGAGAGAGAGAGAGAGTGAGTGAGAGAGGACTAAAAGATGCGAGAGAGAGAGGAGGTGGTGGTAGAGAAATTGTGGTTGGCCAAAACACAAGTGTGTGCCTATTGAAGAGAAAAGAAGAGAAACACTCATTTATATATAGGGAGCAAGAAATCTAAGTATTAGAGCATTCATAATGGATGTGTTAGTGAATGTGTTAGTGTTAGTGGCCAAACTTTAGGAGAGACACAATAATTTTTAGATTCATAGAGGAAGTGTTAAGAAATGTGTTAGTGGAGTGTGTTAGTGTCAGCTGTTAACTTTTTTGTTAACTATAGCTAGCATTTTAGCCAATGAAAGAGAGAGGGAGAATGTAGGAAAGAGAGAGAGTTGTGTGTCTGGAAAAGTCCTCCCGAACGTCTGGCCAGAAGTCTCCCCGGACGTTCCATCGGAATTCCACCCTAGACGTCTGGACCCTTCAAGAAAATGGGGAAAAAGAAAAGAAAAGAAAAGAAAAAAAATTGGTTCTAACCAATTGACCGGCCGGTCAACTGATTTTTTTTTTTTTTTTACTTGGGATTTTTTTTGGACTTGAAATTTAATTTTGGACTTGAAATTTTTTATCAAATTAAATTATTTATTTATTTTATTTATTATATATACACATATATACATTCTTAACACACACTTTAACACATTTCTTAACACGTCCATTGCACCACCACTCACTCTCTAAATTAACAAACTCTTAGCACATCCTAACATATATTTTTTTTATTATACTTTTATCACTTTTTATTATATAACATACTTTAACACACTTTTTTAACCATTCTACATTTTTGGGAGGTTTTTGTTGAAGTGACCCCATTTGTATAAATAAATAAAAAAATAAAACTCTTTATGTTCCACATGTTGGGGTTTCTTTGACGTAAGCTTCCCACATGGTTCCTAATTGACACCCCCCAAAGGATAAGAATAGAAAGGTTCATTTAGAATTTAAAAAAAAAAAAAAAAAAAAATATGTTAAAAATTTATTTTTTAATTTCTTTTAAAAAAAAGTATGTAAATAAAAAAAAATAAATATAACTCAAAAAAGTTAAAAAATTAAAAAAATTAATTTTTAGTCAAGTTTTAAAGACGCTAAAGTTAAAATCTTGAAGGTCTACTAAGATTAAAATTTATTTTATTTTATGTTTTTTAAATCGGATGGTTAGGTCAACTTGCGTGTATTTCGATTAATTCTAAAATCATGAAGTTAATGATCAAGTAAATATCAAATGGTCCCAACAAGTGACTCGAAATCAAAATTTTAAATTTTATTCTCAAGTTTTTACAGCTCAACGAACCCTTTGAAATTTTGCAAAATTTGTATGTAATTTTAATTTTGTAAATGCATGAAAAAATCTAAAACTCTCGAAATATTGATTCGTGATTATGTTTCAATTTTAAACAGAGAATATCAATCACAATCAACCAATCAACAACAAATTGGTACAACGATTTACATGAAAAAAATCACAATTGGAACACCTCCAATTATGATAAAAAAATCATGGGCCAAAGTCATAAAAATAATTCAATAAGAAGACAAAAAATGAATAACACATGAATACACTAAATTACCTAGCAAATTCATGTCCGAATTGAACTAAACCCGATGTGCCTCTTGTACCATAGTCTTCATCTCGGAATTGCTTTATCCAACGCTGAATTCACAACGCCGATGTCGAATCCATGACGATGAGCCACTTCAGAATCCACCAAAACTTTAGGCCCAAGTTCTATTAGGAAAAAATGATTTTATGTTAACTTTAATGTGAAATTAAAGTAGGTCCCAATCATTGATTGAGGTGGTGTTAATTATGATTTATTATAATGTTAGTTGTGATACTATTTTGATTATTATCCAAGAACTCTTTAATAAGTGTTTAGTTATGATTTTTTTTATAAAAAAAAAAAGAAAAGTTATGGCTCTCTTTGATGGGTGTTAAGCTTTAGTTTAATTTATCTCTTATCTTGCCTTGTACATTGGAAGAAAATAATGTCATGATCTCTAAATTTAATAGGGTTACTGTAACTAAATGAGTAATTTTAATAAGCTTATTCCTAGAGCAGCTTTTCCCAGTTGCCTACCTTTTTTGAATAATAGTTGTCTTCTCTTGGGAGACCAAGTGCAGCATGCTTTGAGTTTCTACTATGAGGGTCTCCTTCTCTAGCCGAGTTAGTTTGTGTCTTTTGAGGTATTATTTACAAGTTCTCGAGTTAGATTATTTGTTAAATTATTTTTATTACCATTAATATGTTCTATTTCAGAAAATTTATCTAGAACTTCCATCGGAAGAGTCTCCCTTGCACTTGCGTTGTAACACCCCCCAAAAAAATATAGAAACCTGAACTATCCATTCCACACCTCAAGTATATACAATATTCATTCAACAAGCGGAATCTTGATTAAATGTCAAAACATTCTATGTATATAACAACATTGTTAATATTATAAAATGAAATCACATGCATTAATACATTTACTGATTCGAAAACCTGAATTTTTAGCATGTGATCGGTAAGCATTAATATTTAAACTATTATAAATTCATGTCATATTGGCTACAGGTTTCCAAGATTATACTTGATTACAATAAAAATGGGTTTTAAGCTTAATACATAGAAAGCCCTAGGCTTACACAAAACAAAACTCAAAACGAGCGTTTAGCTCCAATGTTCTCCCCGAGCTATCCCCTCGATGGATGCATACCATCAGCATCTGAAATGTTTTTCCACATAGGTAGAGCTAAAACCCGGACAAGTTTAATGTTATGTATGGTGTTTAACAAAACCATATAGTGAATGTCTATGAAACGTCATTACATAACATGCATTTCCCCTTTTTGAAACAATGTTATGTTAGAGTTCAATTCACAATTAATATCATTACTTCAAAATAGAAAGCATGACAGTAAATACACACACTAGTAATCTCTAGGTACGTGTCTGCAAGTAAGCTATAAAAGTATTACCAAAGTCACTTTGTCGACAACTAACTGGAAGAAAGGTATCCTAACCGCGTAGATTTTTGGACTTTCACCAAGGGCACAAAAGCCAACTTAATTAACCACTACCACACCCCTAACCAGATTCATCACGATATTCGCTCATTTTTCTCAAAATAATACTCCTTGAATACATAGGCATGAAACAGTTGAATAAATGAAATGCATGAGTGAATTGGTTTCAGTTAACCTATCTCTCATGCAATTTCTACAACAAGTAATGTTATCCTCCACCAATAGCCAAAATAGCTATCTTTATTTAATATATTCCAAAATAGACAATACATAAATCAAGAGCATAACTAGCAACTCATATAGCGACCCCGGTCTTTTTCCTTTAGATTGTTGTATCCGGACTTAAGTTCCGTGGATCCAGGCATTGTGTATTGTTATTGTTGTCCTTTAATTCTTTATTTTTGAGTTATAGGATATCTTTGGGCAGGTTTGTTTCAGGTTGGTTGGGTTTAGACACCAAGGGTTGCTGTCCAGAATTTTGGACCTTCGCTCAAGCGAGGAGTTGGTCGCTCGAGCGAGCTGTTGTTTTTGTTCTTCGCTCGAGCCAAGATTTGGTCGCTCGAGCGAGAGTCTGCGTCTGGGCTTAGGACCTGAGAGAT
Organism: Camellia japonica; assembly: GCA_030407325.1. NCBI lineage: Eukaryota > Viridiplantae > Streptophyta > Magnoliopsida > Ericales > Theaceae > Camellia > Camellia japonica. The sequence continues at coordinate 111,987,522 of JAPPVO010000017.1, read as the reverse complement.
GTGTTTCTTGGCTCGAGCGAGCGAGGTGTATGTTTTCGAGTTCTTCGCTCGAGCGAGCATTTCGTCGCTCGAGCGAGCTTCTGGGTTGCAGACCTGAAGCATCGAGTTTTTGGCTCGAGCGAGCTTTTCTTCGCTCGAGCGTGTATTTCTTGTGTCTGGTCGCTCGAGCGACCAAGTCTTCGCTCGAGCGAGCCTGTTCAGTTTAAATAGGCAGCAGCGGGATTTTAATCAGTTTTTCTATTTCTTTTGTTTCCAAACCCTAGGTCCGACTCTTCTCTCTCCCTACACACCTTCTACCCTAGGTTTCATCTAGTTTTAGGGTGTTTCTACCCTAGATCCTTTATTAAAAAGTTAGAGTAGGTCGAGGGCTTCAGTTTAATCTGAACAATTTGGGTTTTGGAGCACTTTGGAGTTTGGGTCTTCATCTTCGTTTTCTCTTTTGGGTTATTTCTTCGAGGTAGGGATCTCCTACTCCAATGTATAAGTTTTGTTCTGAGTTTTAGCATTTTAATATGTTGGGGGTAGTTTGGTAATTTTGGGAAAAACCCTAGTTGTAGTATTAAATTGCATTGTATGTTTAATTTAAGGAAAATTGGGGAAATTAGTTGAATTCATGAGATTGAGGAATCTATTGATTAAATGGGGTAGTTGATTAATTTAAATCATTTGCCTATTGAATTGTTGATTTATTTATTTCCAGTCTAGAGATAACTGTTTTGGACTATCGGTGGAGGATAGTCATGATTGTTGTAGACACTGCATGTGGATTAGGGATAACTGGAACTAATCACATTGGTTTAGTCATTAACTTTGACTGTTGAATTAATACAGACATTAAATGTATTGATTGTGTGTTGTATATGTTATGTGTTTACATGCATTGCATTGTTTGGGAGGAGATAGGGGATGCACTCCACGGTTTAGGGGAAGATAGGTGATGGACCTCTAAACCGGATTTTGTTTGGGAGGAGATAGGGGATGGACTCCATTAGCATCACTATTATGTGTGCTTATTTATATTGAAGTGTTTTATTGATACAGCACTAAAATGTGTATCAATCTGGAAGTATGAAGTGTTTTGATATGAGCCCGAGTCTCATTTGTGTTGTTGATATTGGACGTAATATGAATATGCTATATAGTTCACAGTTGTAAGTTTGGTCAGGTTCTGAGCCATATTGATAATAATGGAAATTGATAAGTGTCATAGACATTAGTGTCTTAAGACTGTATGTTGATATAATTGATTATCATGGTTAACCAACTATTGAATGCTAGGACTTTATTCAATGCTTATATTTGGTTTAGTATTTTCCTACTGGGCTGTGGCTCACCCTTTATGGGAACATCATTTTCAGGTTCAGGTGATAAGCTACCTCCAAGGACTTAGCTTGGAAGGACTTGGATTTGAAGACTAGATTAGTTTTCTGTTTTTATTTGAATTACATGTAAACATTCAAGCCTAGGGCTTTATTTGTATTTGAGTTAGAACTCATATTTTTGTGTCCAAGTGTTGGCTTGGCAAGATGTAAGCCTGTAGGGCATTTATTATGATGTTACATGTAATGTTTTCATTTCGTAATACTCTGATGATTGAGATAATACAATGTTTTCTTTTAATAATGCAAGTCATTGTTATATGTTTAATGGGTTATTTTTTTGAAGGTGTTACAACTTGGTATCAGAGCGTACTGGGTTTGAATACTTTGGGTACGTGGGAAGTGATTAGTATCACAATGGGTTCGTCTCGTTTGATAGAGACTTAGTGTAGTGTTATATGTTTGCATGATAACATGTTTATGTGATTATGTGGGTATGGAACGTAGTTTCTAGGATGTTGATTGGACCCTTGAGTTTCTAGTAGTCTTGTTGGAAAGGCACTTGATCACTGCTGCTTCCAACCGGAACTATAGTAACGCTTTGGGACTATCATTATCCGGGAATGAAATTCGTAGGTGCTTATGTGATTATGTGCTTACGTGGAATGAATTATTGTTGTCCAATGCATTAGGACGCGAGTGTTTAGCTTCGGCACATTTATTAATGTGCTAACGTCTTTGTTTCTTGTATTAGGATGTCAGGACGAGGACGCGGTCGCGGTAGGCGTGGTAGGCCGGGTAGGCAGGAAGTGCCTGTGCCAGAGGAGGTTCCAGTAGTACAGGAGATTCCGGCAGTTCAGATTCCGGCAGTGCAAGAGGGAGTTGGCCAGGCCAATGTGGCCGAGCAGTTCAGATCATTAGAAAGGTCCTTACCTCAAAGCAAGAGGAAGAATGGAGCAACACCCGAAAATCAACAGAGTCAGAAACTTGAAATTTACATATTAAAATAAAGCCCTTCACGCACTCTACTTTTTTAACTCAAGTACTAGGGGTAGAAAATGGACGAAACTAGTTGAAAACTAAGGTTTTATAACTTAGAGACTCGAAATTGGCAAAAAGATGTGTGTGGAAGAAGATACGCTCAAAAAAATGGATATTTTTAGCTTTTGGGTTCTATTTATAGTCAGTCATATCACAACCACAAACTCAAAATCTCGAGCGCAAAAGACACAATTGCGAGCACAATCCCAAATCGTGACCTACCCTCGCGGGCCACGCAACTTCTCCGTACAAAGGACCTAAAGGTGTGTTTTGGTGGTAGGCATCATCACAAGTGCGACTTTCCCATTGCAGGCGCGATCACACAGATCGCGGCCTTCTTCGCGGCCACCGAGGGCTACGCAATTCTGCTAGGCCAACAAATTTGAGACCATAATTGGTCAAGACACTAGTTGCGTCCACTTGCGAGAGCGACCTAACACCTTTGCAGGTGTGATAAGAATGGTTGTGGGCGCGACCTAGCAAACAGGAGGAAAATTCTGCCAAAGTGCCAAGTACAAACCAAAGTTCCCTGTGACAATTAAACAACTCAAAGATACCTAATAACACCAATAGATGCAAACCCCAATACCAAAGAACATAAAATGATCGGGTCTTAACCCGAGCCGCTAGATGCATATTAGATAAGTTCTTATTTGTGAAACTCATTAAGCCTTTATAATTAGTTTTTTTTTTATTAAAAATGACTTAGGTGCAAAAAATATTTATAAAAAAAAGTTCTACTTATCTAATTATAGTCAATAAATATTTTTTTCATTGTGGGATAGTTATATTTAGCTTGATTAAAACTTCCACTACAATATCCACGTTGCTAATTATTTTCTTTTATTTTTAATATAACACGCTAGTGATTATTATTAGCATCTGCTTCCAATATTAGTTCATCATTTTTATTTGGAAGCGTTAATGTAAGTAAAATTTTGCATTTTTTTAAAAATCTTACTAATAGATTGTCGGTTGTATTTCAAGTCTAATTGTCATAATTTTTCTTTTCTTTTCTTTTCTTTTTTTGTTTCTTTTTTCTTAATTGATAATATTATAATTCAGTGGAAGTTTAAAAAAATAATTACAAATATATTGAAAAACTTATGCTTTTAATTATTAAAATTGATAAAAATTTATTATTAATTTATAATTATTTTTGTATAATTACACTGATCCATAATTTCCCCTTCTTATTTTAGCTAAATTCTTTATAAAATTTTAACCATAAGATAGCATCCTAATCCAGATGCACTATGGGCATGTGAGGCCTACTATGGGTCTTATTTTGATAATTCAAACTATTCAATTTGTCGTTTGTTAACAAAAAAAAAAAAATGGACGAAAATTATGTTTTTAAAAATAATTCATTTATTTTTTTGATAACAAACACGATAAATTGAATATGTTACGATTATCGGAATGACCTAAATTTTATTGTAAATGAAATACACGAAATATTTAATAAAATAAACGGTTCGAATTATCAAAATATAACATGTGATAACGCTCTCCAATTCACATTATAGACCGAAATCCCATCCTATTTTTATTTCGAAAAATGTTGGGTTGCCCTAATTTGTGTGGCTTGAATAGCTCGAATGTATCAAACGACATCATTTTATTCCCAAAATGACATCGTTTTAATACATTCGAGTTATTCAAATAATGAATTTTCGGTCACCAAGCATTACTCTTTTATTTCCCTTCGTCTTCACTTTCACAGTTAGAAGTCGCGTCAATCAAGCTTCTTTCCTTTCAATTTACATGATAATTTGGTATTTTAAAAGTTGACATTTCTACCAATCAAGCTTCTTTCCTTTGATATTTTAAAAGTTAACATTTCTACATTTAATTAAGAACCCCACTTGATCTTGATATGTCAAATTTATTACTATAAATAATTTTCTTTATTTTGCGACTCTCAAATGTTTTTCACTTTAAAAATTAAAGACTAAATTTTATTGCGCGATCCTCCTTTTTCGATTTTATGTGTGAGTAATACACATATTTTAATTGATATATAATACTAAAATTTATTATTTTGAATAGGATTATTATTTATAATTTTTATATACACTACAAAAAATTAAAGTTTTAGAAACCAAAATTTAAGGATAAAATTATTTTTTAGGGATCAAATATTTTTATTATTAAAAGTGTTGTTATTATATTTTTAGCAACGAAAATTAGACATTAGTGATGAATTATTATCCTTTTAGGAATAAATTTTTTGTCTCAAAAAATAAACCATTTTGAGACCAAATTATTTTGTCCCTAAAAGTCTATTTATTAGTGACATTTTCAAAATTTTGTCGGTAAAAGCCTTGTTGTCGACTTTTTTTAGCAACTATCCTCATAACGATATAATTTTGGTCTCTAATTGTCTTTTACAACAAAATTTTCATTTTTAGAGACCAAAACATTTGGTCTTTAAAACTCTTATATGTTGTACTGATTATTTACACGCTAAAAAATATATGAATAAATTCATTTTTCCTACTTAAGTAATAGAAAATTTCATGTTGTTTCTAATATTACTACAAAAAATTAAGGTTTTAGAGACTAAAATTTGGGGACAAATTTTTTTTTTAGGGACGAAATATTTTTGTTGCGAAAAGTGTTATTATATTTTTAGCAACGAAAATTGAACATTAGTGATAAATTATTATCATTTTGAGACCAAATTTTTTGTCTAAAAAAATTAACCATTTTGAGACCAAACTATTTTCTCCCTAAAAGTCTATTTATTAGTGACATTTTCAAAATTTGTAGCCAAAAAACCTTGTTTTGGACCTTTCGGGACGACCTTTTAGCGACTATCTTCATGACGATAGAAATTGGTCTATAAATGTTGTTTACAACAAAATTTTCACTTTTAGAGATTAAAAAATTTGATCTCTAAAACTTTTATAGATTGAAGTGTCTGTACCACATTTAATGCCTATTGTAATGTCAATTTCGGCTCGTTAGACTTTTGCTTGCTTTTTTTTTTTTTTTGTCAAAGGGTTTTTAGAGATGTCTAATACTTCAATTGTTATTGTCATGAATTTGGAAAATTGGTTAATTGCATCCAATAGGCTTATTACACTACCGTTCTAATTTCATTGTGGTCCTTTCATTTTTAATTGTGACAAATAATTTCTTACATTTTAAATCAAGTTACAATGTCATCCTTTCATCTATCTACCATTGAAAAGGCTTATAAAATGTATCATTTAGCTAAATGTGACATTTTTTTTTCATCTCATTAACACTCCCACATTTTTATTAAATTTTACTTTAATCCTTACACTTTCACTAAAATCTTACTTTAATCTCTTTACTTTTATTTTTTGTTAACCTCGTTAACAGTAGATGGATGAAAGAGTGACATTACTAGTTGACTAAAATGTAAGAGATTGTCTATCATAATTGAGGGTGAAGGAACCAGATGAGATTATGATGAAAGTGTAGAATGTAATTAACTCAGAAAAACAAATTGTTTTGCACTCGTTTGGCATAACGGTTTGGGATAGTTTGAGGCTAAAAATAGCCACAAAAAGACAAAATAAGGTAAAAAGTCAATAAGACAAAATGTCACATCTAAACCATAATCATTTTATTTTTTCTCTCACAAAAGTCAAAAAGCTAAAAAGCCCATCTCAAATAAGACTTTTTAGTCCTAAGCTAAAATAGTCAAAAATTCAAAAAACCAACCCATATCCCAAGGAATCTTGTCATGTAAAATTTGACAATTCGATTAAAATGCTTTCAATCTTTGGGAATTTTTTTCCTTTTTTTCAGAAGAGATTTTTGTGCAAAAAATTACAAAATCAATGAAGAAAGAATTTTAATAATAGTAAATGTGGAAAGAAGGAAAGAAAAAAAAAAGGGGTGATATGTCAAAAGTTTCTATAGTTCATACCTATTGAAATCATCTAACTGATATGCAACTAAGGGAGTGAAAAGTGGCTGGCTAAGCACTTTCCTACTTCACTTACAACTCATCTTCCATTGTTGAGGATGTTATTCCTAAAAAGGTGTACGTGTGTAAATTAAATATATAAATTAAATAAACAATAAAATAAAATAATTCAGAAAATAATTATATAAATTATTTTTCGAATTAAATGTTTACAGAAAATAATGTCGAGGCTTGTGTTGGACACAATCTCTTTAAAGTAGATTTCGCCCTCGCACCGGGTCTTCGAGATATAACCGACGTTTACTTTCCAGGATGCAACGACTAATACTTGATTTACAGTACTATAAAATCAAATCTGGCGAAGAAAACAATGCTATAACTCTTTCGCTTTCTTTTCCTAAAAAATAAATGCAGAAATAGATGCAGAGCAACAGAGGACGAACAGAAGAAAAAATGAAAGAATTCTAAAAAAAATTTTCATCCAAAATGAATAGATGGAGCAGACTTTATATAAG